>CP136062.1:183301795-183848832 GCA_032622095.1 Siphonodentalium dalli
GACGGGAGAATAAGGCTGGGTATTTTCTTTCATCAGCAGTTAAAATTTTGTGCAAAAAGTGAGGTAGTGTGGAAAACGTGTGTTGAAAAGTTGAAACATGTGTGGCTCGGATAGTACTCATACATTGCAAAAGATGCGGGAAGGGTTGAGCTTCACAAAATTTATGATTTCGTGCAATTCGTATGTAGCAAATTTAGTGGGCGGGGCCAAACGTTAACACTAAGGCCTATGGAAAACATTTAGTTCCTTCTGACCACAACTGCTAAACCATGGCTAGCTGGACCAGGTTTAAACCAGATATGACGAATGCGTCAATTAAACCCACAGTGTCCTCTCGAGTTTAAACTGTGCTTGAGTTTTCAAACGGGGATATGCACCGAGAGGTTTCCATAGACCAACTGAAGATGACGAATCCGGACATAGTGTCTTAACTTTGAACTTATTTCGTGCTGGACCATTGAAAAAATCTATCTTGAAATTGCGAAATTATCAAATATTGAGCAGGCTTTTAAAACATTCGACTAAAATGTTCGGTGAAATAGAACATGAGCTCACGACATCGGATGCTCAATCTACGAACACATTGAAAGACATAGAAATTAAACTACAGGCTATAAGAAATGACAAAATAGAAGGTATTATGACACGAACATGTATATTGAAGAAGGCGAAAAACCGACAAAATAATTCTTAAATCTAGAAAAACGGCAACACCTATCCAAGCCTATAAAGGAAGTAAGAATAAGAAAATCACGGAATCAGTGGAAATTATCTAAGAAACCAAAAACCAAAAACTTTACACACAAAACACGAACAATAACCCGACGTCGAGTCCATCTGATATTAGAGTGCCTCCACTTAGTCCGATCCAATCACTCCCCATTGTCTCCAGTGAAAATTCACATGAAGAGCTTAACCAAAGGAAAATCATTTACACTATATTTTAAAACAAAAAGTATTGGTACCCCGAATACCTAATAACCTAGAAGTTATCATACTTTACACGCAAATTACGACAATTTATTCCGACCTATTCGCTTTACTAAATTAGGCTTCCCTTGGTAAACTATAATCTCACTCTCCATTGAAGGCGAATTTACTTTATCCGAATTGAATGAAGCATTGGAAATATGCAGAATGGAAAGTCACCTGGTCCTAACGGGTACACAGTTGAATTTTACAAAATGTTCTGGGACGATCTAAGTATCTTATCCTTAATCATGCCCTCATCCAGTGGGATCTCTCTACCACGCAAAAACAGGGTATTATCAATTTAACCACAAAGGTGACAAACCAAGGATGTACCTTAAAAACTGGCGTCCAATATCTCTGCTGAATATATCTTATAAATTGGCATCCTCGTGTATCGCTAACAGGATCAAATCAGTTCTACCTACCATAATTAACGAAAATCAAACCGGTTTTCTACCAGGAAGTTTCATAGGAGACAAACACGCGTTTTGTATACGACATATTGCACGAGACTGACGTAAAAAATATACCGGCATGTTGCTATTTATAGACTTCGACTCTGTTGTTTCCTTGTCATTTATCGATGATTGCTTATTGAAATTTAACTTCGGAGAATCGATTAGAAGGTGGTTAAAAACTTTTTACACAAATATCACTCGGCAGTCCTCGGCACAATATCTTCCTTTTCAAGCATGCATCGATTCGGTATCTCCGTACATTTTTCTCCTCTGTGCAGAAATATTTGCAATTATGGGGAGGGAAAATAATAAAAATAAAAGGCATTTCCTCCGGCAGTACAGAACATAACATTAATCAGTACGGTGACGATACTATACGTTCATCCTGGACGATAACGAATAATCTCTTAAAGAAAGCTTGCGCGTTCTCGACACATTCGCAAATATATCACGATTGAATGTTATTCAAGTTCATCTGGAACGGAAAATAAATGTTCACAAACGTGAAAAGATTATCAACAAGGCGGCCAACAGATGACCAAATTAAAGAATACATCGAAGGCCTAAAAAATAACCTAACTCAGGAGATTTACCACAAAACACGCAAAGTGGATAAGTATTGCCGATCGTTCGGGGTGAAGCTTCGTCATACTTGGAGGTTAAATGTGGTGTTCCTCAAGGGAAAGTGCTCGGACCAATACTTTTTCTCCTATATATATCAATGATCTACCGGACAACCTTGAATGTGACTGTAAACTTTTTGCCGACGACACGAAAACATATGGTTCGCCCGATAAAATTGATTTACAAGCATCCGTCAACAAAGTTTGTAAATGTTCGAACGATTGGCAACTGAGGTTTAATTATGAAAAGGTTCATATTATTCACTTCGGGCATAACAATCCGATAAACATGTACTACATGACTGATACTGAAGCGATGCCTGCGATTTTGAGATCAACATTTAAGAAAGACCTCGGGATATATATAGACGAAAACCTCAATTTCGATCAAAAAATAAACGAGTCAGTCAAGAAAGCCAACCGCATTTTATAATCATGCGAACGTTCTATTATAAAGAGAAAGACATAATGACAATGCTCATAAAAAACATGAATACGGCCCATTTTGGAATACGGAAACGTCGTTAGCAGTATAAACATTCGCGAGCAATAGAATCTGTCCAAAGGCGAGCTACCAAAATGATAGCTAAATTCTGGAAACTGTCATATCATAATCCCCTTGTGAAATGTGGCCTCATGTCTCTCAGATACAGGCGAAATCGGGGAGATATGATAGACGTGTACAAGCTAACCCACGGTTTCTACAACATAAACAGATGTGTGTTTTTTGAAGACACACTCCACAAAGGAACACGTGGACACAAGCATAAGATACAAAAGAACATAATTGTGAAAGACGTGCAAACATATTTCTTTTCCCAGAGAGTTATTGCAAACTGAAATAGTTTATCAGATTACATTGTTTCCACCTAATCGCTTCAACAGTTCAAGGAGCTATTCGATAACAACTGTTATAACGAGTGGCATATGTATGACTAAACGTCATGGATAATTTTAAAACTGAATTAATTCATTTACGTTATTCTATACATGTATGTTATTATGTGAAAGGGGTAAAAGTCATGGCGATTTACTCCCCAAACATTGATGATGAAGATGATGATGATAAACCCATTTGGTGTGACGTCATAATGGCGTGGACAAATTTACTCAAGAAGCTACCCAGTGGATATCTAAACTCAAATACACTATGGAATAATGATAATAGTAAAGTAAACCAGCATTCAATTGATATCCATGCAGGAATGGAAGCGAAAAGGCGTGACATCTGTGAATGACTTTATTTAAGACAACAACGAACTCTAAATAAAATCAAATATGTTTATTCTCATTAAACCATATACAAATACAATATTTGAGAGAACTTAATAAAGTGAAATACATATAATTAAACATAATCCCGACGTGTTAGGTATCTCGAGGTGTATGGTGATTTTTCGTCATTTGGCTGCAAAATTCTCATGCAACGGTAGCTAGGATGAACGATATTTATGATATATCGACAAACTTCATTACAATCCACAGTATCAACAAACAGTTCATCAAGTTGTCACATATGCTTGACCAAACACTATACAAAAAGACCATTGCTTCTAAAAAGTATTCGGGGTTGCAAGGATTTTTATTTATATATATACATTCTCATATCGGATAAAACGACAAAACCTTCTTCAGAAATGGGCATTAGAACTTGGACATACCAATATTTAAGTAGCATGGACATACACATTCATACTGTCGTTTAAATCACTATATGACACTATATGACACTAACTGACATTAGGTTGCGATGGTTCCAGAACCGCATAAAAAACTTAATTTTGGCGACAAAACAGTTACTCCAGAAGATGATAATTACTAATGATACTGACTGTAATAGATTTAAAATGATCGAATCAATAACCCATATCTTCTTTGACTGTCCTGTAGTATCACACTTCTTACGAACAGTACAATGCTGGATGAACACCAACATTCTAGATATCCGATAAAGATAAGGCAATCAAAACAATTATGATACAAAACAATAAATGGAACAAGCTACCAAACAAACATGTGTATTTGTTTTAATGATATATGTGTACACATACTGAAATGTCACTCTACATGGTTTTGACAGCCGAAGGTATATTCTGTTGTGGTATTTTTGTATGTTATATCATTTATAAACACTGATCGATATACTTTATGGAGAGTCAATGGTGAGTGTGCAAGGACCCACACCCCGACCAACATGATTTTGGTGTCACTATAATTATTAAGATGATTTAAAATCGTAGTGTAAATAACTTATATAAATAAAAATAAAGGGAGTTAGGTAATTTTTGCGACCAACTATAGTGACGTCATAGCGGGAGTTGGTAACATACATACCTGCTTTCAGAATTGTCAACGAAAAATGTGAGCCCGTTTATGATATTTTGCCGTACACATTTGAATATATACCCCCAGCAACAAAAGAACTATACGCCACGTGTTTTCACTTATCAACCACAGGTAATTCAATGACACGTACAATTCTGCATCGTTGATAGCCATTAGCCCATGATCGCGTTAATTAGCGGAAAATTCCTCGTGTTCTTTATCATAAGGTGTTTTTTTTAGAAGAAAGAAAAAGTATGCACACTAGTTTCAGTGGCCTCGGGGGTTTTGCATATCTCTCAAACAAAAATTTATAGTTAAGTACCTAAACACTTCAATTACGCAAATTACGTGTGCGTCGAATAACTAAATATTTGGACAGAAAGTTTAATTTGAATGGCAGTTATCTTTTTTGGGAAAACAACGTGTACTGTTGTATAATTGATGGTTCTCTGATAATGGGCACATTTATGCGCACTAAGATTTAATAGTTTAACAAGAAAAAAAGATGCATGCACTAGATCGCCCATGAACTATTTTACAGTAATTAATAAAACTATTTTATAATAATTAATAACGTATATTTGAAAAATATTATAAATCTATTATATATTTTGAAAGATCTGTGTGTGTATGTGTTTGTTTGTTTGTGTGTGTGTGTGTGTGTGTGTGTGTGTTTGAAATCGATGGACTCGAAAACGACTAAGCCAATTTCGATGAAATTTGGTATTTTAGGGTATTTTCGGCCGGAGACGAACATAGGCATATTTATTTGTCCGTGCGAGGTCAACTTTTCACGTGCGGAGGTCAAATCTATTTTTACGCCGTTTTTGCGCTAATATATTTCAGTTCGGTGCTCACAAATCGATTCGATATAGCGCGAATAATAAATTGCCAGTCATATAATTTGCACGGTTAGAATCTGTGTGGCTTCATCTTTCCAACGATATATAATATGTATGTATCCGTTTTAGTTATCTGCCTCAATTATTAGGTACAAGTGGTACAATGCTTTTATCGGGATAAAATCAATGCGTAACTTCTATGACGTCGTCAGAGGTCATACAGTTAGATCACGTTAACTCTCACCCTGCCGATGCATTTGACTGTGTCGCGTTAACTCATCACCGGCCGAGGTATCCGCAAATGACATTGGGCTATATATCTCGGAAACGGGTGTAGCTATCGACTTGAAATTTGGTATGTGAATGTATCTTGCCCCGGATACGAATTTTATCGGGTCGCCGAGCACGTGCGACGCCAGCTTCGCGCATGCGCAGACGAGATCTCGGAAACGGGTTGAGATATTGACTTTAAATTTGGTATGTGAATGTATCTTGCCCCGGATACGAATTTTATCGGGTCGCCGAGCACGTGCGACACCAGCTTCGCGCATGCGCAGACCAGATCTAGGAAACGGGTGGAGCAATCGACTTGAAATTTGGTTTTTGAATAGCCCGGACGAAGTCGGGTCACCTTCTAGTTTAATATATATGTATATGTATGTGTGTATATAATTCACCCGATCGCTTGAGAAACGACGAAAACGCCAATCGAACGTGCTTGATGATTGACATCATAACGCGATGTGTGGTTTAATCGCGATTTATCACGAGATATATACTTACATGGCCGAATTATACCCTTAGATATGAAGCTTTGTGAAGCTTCATCATGCACGGCCATTTTGAAAATTATCTGATCAATAGCATCCACCATATTGAAATTCTGGCAAGTTAGTGGTTAATATCGGCGCTTTTGCGTGGCTGCGGCCCCAACAGTGCGAGTGCGGGATTTCACGAGATCCTGCACGGTTACTGGTCCATAAAGGTTACAAGCAACTAATTATATAGAGTTATACGCTTCTTGAATTTGTGTAGGTAAACTCGAGTCAGCATTTAAAAACAAATCTGGCTGCTGATTGGTTGATTATATTTGAAGGACAATTCTCTGAGCGGGAACATAAAATTATAGCATATGTAATTTTGGCGATCAGTTTTGTTCAGATGTCCAAGAAGAGTCTGGTGGGGTCCAGAAGTTATGGAAGGGGTGTGGTCATTTTTATGCTGCTGATTTTTGCATGTGCAGTCAATTGGGTATAGTTGTGGAAATGTAAGATTATCGTTGGAAAAAATAGCGAAAAGGTCGCGTTTGTTGTGACAGACTGGTGTATCGGATGACGACGTTCTGAGGGAAAATCACATAGGCTTACCCCAGCATCGATGGCGTGACTTATAGTTAACACTGTCGCCCATGGAAATATAATTACTTGTTTGTAACCTAAAATGCCGCATATACGTACACAGTGGGGCCGGTCCGGCCTGATTCTGATCCAAGCTGTTCCGAGCTGGTCCTAGATATTTTTGGTCGCACCGGTAATTGGCAATATATTTGGGCTGGTTTTATGTGATTCGGGGATGGTTTAATACGATTCCATATGATAACAAAAAAGCAATAGTAATTTCGGGCTAACATTTACTCATATTGTAAACCGTGAGACCAATACGAAAATAATTGGCACACAAACAACGAAATATCTGAATAATAAGATCACCCTTTGGGCGAAATGACATATACTACAGCAGTACTTAGCACATTATGTAGTATTGTGTTCCTTGCCAAATGAGATGCAAGACAATTGGAGGTCAAAATTGAATTGTCCCACTGTGTTGTATTACAAGTCTACTTTGGAATGGTATATTACAGTTGTATTCATTTGGAGGGGTTCTCGGGTAATATGAGCAGACGACATATATACGAAAAGATAATACAATTGCAAAAGGATTTCTATTTATTCGTGGGAAATGTTCAGATAATAAGTGGTCGTCTTTTGAATTCATTACCTGAACATGTCATAATGGACATACTCGCCAATGAGTATTTAGTATATATATGATATATAAACATAGAAAATGCTGTATTTTGTCATCATTATTCCACCTGGACCAGCATTTTACATCCAAAGACTGTCGTAACAGTGAAATGGTGGCATATTGGAACATGGTCAATTTGTCTTTGAATGAGGAATATGCAAGAAATATAACAAGAAGCGAACAGTGAGCGGTATAATTGTCATCAGTAATGTCAGATTCACAGCTTCAGGTTACAGCCACTGCTGCATTAATCTATATTCACATGGACATTATAAGTTATGTGAACACGGTCAATTTGTAGTTGACTGCGGAATGTGTAAGAAATACAATAAGAAGCGAGCAGTGAGCGGTATGATTGTCATCAGTAATGTCAGATTCACAGATTCAGGTTGCAGTTACGGCTGCGTGAATCCCATGTGACCTATATTAGCATGGATTGTAGATGTTCTGTCCCTGATTCGGTCAGGTGGAATAATGGAATATCTCATTGATGTTGATACAGCCATTGACACGAGTCATATATTTATATACAGCAAACTTGAAAATAAATGTATGTAACGCAAAGTTAAAATAATAATTGTCTTGGTAGCACATTGCATTGCATTTCAACTCATCGGTGGAAGTTGGAAAACCTAATAAAAACAAAGTGTTGCCTCCACATATATCTGGAATGGGCGGATATGGGACAAATCTCAAAAAGCCCCATTAATTTTAACAGAGGACACTAAACACCATACGATACATACATGTTATCGCTGCAGTGAATTGATCTGGGCGAAGAATCACGTTGAGTTGAAGAGGTCAGATCGCTGGATCAAACGAGCCGCCACAGGCGTCGAGTTTGATCCAGCGATCTGACCTCTTCAGTGATGTCTTCTTGAAATATAATCAACTATTCTATTATGATAAATGTAATTGTACCAGTCGGCCCAATGCATTGTTGGATATGATGGCCAGCTCATTTCACAGCATACTCATGTTACGGTTCATCGTGGAGATCAACATAATGATAAAACACACACACATGTTTTGTCCCAAGGCTATTGAGTATGGGAGGCCAACTTTACATTTAATAATAAATTTGCGCTTAATTGATTTCGCTTCAACGCAAATAATTACGCTTAAATCACAATTTATTGCGCTTAAGCGCAATTCGTGGTTATATGTAACTAAACACTCCTGGTGAATAAATAAATTTATCCATAACTTAGCCTTAACTCCTATTGACATGTCACCTCGTGTTTTCATTGGTTTGGATGGGTAGGGAGCTTGCCTATCAAAATTGCTGACTCGAAATAGTATAACCTTCTGTTTTAGTCTGGGCGACTCATGATAGCATTATATTATTTTATGTATTAGTTGGGGCTACTCGCAGTAGCATTACCTTCTGTATTAGTATTATTGGAGGCGACTTTGATTTTCTTCAATTTTCCAGTATACAGGCACACTATATGAGGGAAGCAAGCCCTCAGTGACACCACATTCGCGCTATATGACCATGGAAATACTATAGATCTATGCAAGTGATGCTGACTGAATAAAAACATTAGAGCTCGAGGACTGAGACACCAAAGCTCCGGGAATGAGACACAAGTTTTTGGGCAGGGATGCTGATAATATGAAAATAAGGTTTTTCCATGATTTAAGTCAATAGGTAAACCATATGAGGTAAGCAAGCACCCATGAAGTGACACCACATGCATGCTATATGACCATAGTAATCCAAATATGTGCAAAAATACTTAATTATATTAAAAAAAAATACGAGAGTTCCGAGAAGGAGACATCAATTCTTTGGATACAGGGATGCTGATAATATGTAATTATAGGGTCTATCATTGTTGTACACATACTCACAGTTGACTGTGAATGTTCAGGTTCCAGTCGGAAATATCCAACCAATAAATTATTGGGTGCGGTGCATATGTAACCTCTCTGACTTGAACATTTCTAAGATGGTCAGTATTATCAATTCCATAGCTACGTCCCTGTTGAGAATTATTCTTTTAATTATTTCATGACATTTCCAGACTTCGTTAATTAGCTTCTCTGCTATGAGAACAACTTCTACAGCTACGTGACGTGGTTGATTGTCTTATATTTGACCCCACATTGCATTGCACGACAAACACCTTAAGGTCGCCGTGACATGTCGTGGCCACGACGCCAGGTTAAAACATACCCTAATTGAGTTAAACTGCGTTCGGGATAAAAAGCTGAACCTGCACCCGATGACCTGCTGATATTGGAGTTCGGAGGAGTTCCTTCACTGTAGTAGGTTATGGCCCATCGATTACAAGTCATTTGCATAACCTGCACCGACTATCTTAGTTACAGTTGAGTTAAACTGTGTTCGGGACATGTACCAGATGAACTATTGAATGAGATTTTTATACAAGAACAAAGTATGTCTATATTTTAATATTCGTTCTGTTTATGGTGGTTTTAACGAGAGTGACTAGTTAATAGCAACACCCACGTGAACGCCACCCGAACGCCATCCTGGCACTAATATCATTTTATGTAATACATTATATGATCCCATGGGGATAACGCTAGTTGATTATCGTGCTAGGCTAGGAAAATTCAAATCAGTTCACTCAAAACTTGAGTCAAAGGCGACGACTCCTCTTCCAACGATTACCCAATGTCCGGGTTTTCTCATGATTGGCTTATTGATTATACTTTCGGGTGATGTCCACGAACACCCGGGACCAAACGCGAATCAGTCCGTTATCTCCATATTCCACAACAACATAAGAAGCATTCGATATAAACTATCTCGAATAAACGACATTGTCAGCGAAAATTTTGACGTTATTTGTTTTTTCTGAAACTCAGTTATGTGAATCGTATATATCCTTCAACCGAGCTATGAATATCCCTGCATACTCAGAGCCTATTCGGAAAGATAGGGACCAATATGGAGCGGGCTATGTATGTACATTTCTTCCAGCCTGTCCTTCGGGCGTCGCATGGACTTGGAGACGGACGATAGTATATGGATCGAAATTTTGTCTTAAAAAACATGCTATTTAATTGGATTGTCAATCTGAACAATTCGCCAGTCTTACTTACTGGGATTATCTTGAAATCACAAGTGAAAATTCTCTGAAAACCAACAAACCAATGGTAGTAGTAGGTGATTTTAATTGTAATATGCTACAAATAAACTCAAGTTATCAGATATTAAGTCACGGACCATCTCCGCAATTTGATTGTTAACCAAACACAGGTAACCGATAGCACTCTACTAAACCCGATACTAGTCAGCGATAATGTTGTTTGTCGCGATGCTGATACCTCTGACTCGTCTATTTCTGACTAATTTGGGGTTTATGCAGTTTTATCATCTGATTTTGAATTAAATACTTTACTCACGCGAAAAGTTTGGAATTATAAAAATGGTAATTTTGATAAGACCGCATACCAAGTTTTAAAACAATGTGCCATATCTTTGATCGTACTGTGAAACCAGTACTTCTCTATGGCAGTGGAATCTGGTGTTATTCTTCTAATTTTAAGAATTTCCTAAAGCTTACAACTGAAGAATTTTACTTTCGGATATGCCAGCAACTAATTGCGGACAAGATACAAATAAAAATGTGCAAACACTTTCTGGTGTTCACAGGAAAACATCCAACTTGGCCAATGGGAGACCTGGCAGATATCCATTAATGATTTGTATCTTTCAAAACATGATAAGCTATTTACATGATATAAAGAAATCTGAAGATCCCCTCATAATGAATGCCTTCAGAGAATCCTCTGAACTATCAAAATCAGGTCAAAACTCCTGGGTCGGTTTCCAACAGTCTTGGAGGATTTCTCCTGAAAGAAACTAACCAATATCGAATGCTTGGACGATCAGCAATCCTCAAGAATCTGTATACAATCAGGTATGGCAAAGTCAACTTTTCAATGACAAAAGGAATACAATTAGACAGAAAAGTAAATTAAGAAGATACAGAACTTTCAAAACCGGCTTTGGCTTGGAACCGTATGTTGTATGGGGTGTCAAAAGCGTACACTTGCCCAAATTAGATCAAGCTCCCACAAACTATAGACATAGAATCATTACGACATCTAGGAATTCCAGCGGATAAAAGAATTTATGAATTGTGTTAAGATGGTATATCTTATCTTATCTTATCTTATCTTATCTTATATTATCCTGTAAATACCTCATTTGTCAGGAGAACCGCCGATGGCCCGACGTTGGCATACACAACCACACAGCTGATGTATAGCCGTTTTGTTAGTATTGTTATTCTATTCTAGGGAGGGGTATTTGTTTTTTAGTAGGACTTGTTAGTGCTTTTATTGTTGGGCAGGTAACTCTACATATCTACAACGTACTAGATGCTTACGCCCCAAAGGGGATGAAGAGCATTTCATGCTAAATTGTCACAAGCATCTGTAATTTAGAGAACCAATTTTAAATTATATTACAAGGTTTAGAAACCTAGTTCACCTCACTAACTTCAATAATTTTATATTGCTGATGAGTTCGGAGGATAATCGGGTCATGTCATTAGTATGCAGTTGTATCCATACTTAAACAGAGAAAAGAAAGCAGTTTATTAACCTACATACCTAAGTATAACTATATACATGTGCATGTTAGCCACACAACTCATTAAGTATAGGATAATGGCTGAAAACTGTACATTATTTCAGGGAATGGATCGATCGAGGCCGTAGGCCGAGATCGTTCCATTTGCTGAAATAATGTACACTTTGAAGCTATTATCTGACTTAAAACATGGCCGAGTCCATTTGTTTGATGCGTCACCTCTTATCAGAATGGATTAACCCGAAATTTGGTCAAGACACCTGAGTTGTACCATGTGTTCGGCCTTATCCACTCACTCATTGGCTGCACGGATGGCGTGACATCTTGACCCATTGTCAACTTAATGGACACGCAGTACCCATTTGCGTTCCCGACCGTTGAATGAACAAGGCGTACCGACAAAGAGCTACTTCTGCGATAAATTTACGAATATAATCGGGAGTTTTGCCCTCACATTTCGGCATTTGTATTCAAATATTTATGCGGCATATTTCAAATTTTGCGGAGAATTATACATTGAATGGCAGATTGGTGCGAGCGGCGGAGATCTGGCGATCTTGTAGTTTGAGATCGCGGTTAATACTGACGATCGAAGGACTACATATAAATTACTATATTAGTTTTGGTTTTATCGTGAGGGGTGCTACAACATGCCACCCGGGAACGTAATTAGATTCGAGAAATTTTATCAGTTGAAAATTCAATGCCTATTCGTGAAACGACTTGCCTGGAATTTGAAGTTATACACCCCAGCTCACACCAACCCGAGTGACGAGGCTCTATATATAGGTATATCCCTGTCTCTCATGTTCAAGCAATCAATACGAGCGATATTATACTTGAAAACCGTTGTATATAGAAAGCTCCGTGCACATATTATCGTATCATACATGGAAGTCATATAAAATTAAATTGCCCACAGTAAAATAACCGTTCATTAAATTGGATACTGAGCGTCCGTTATTAAAATAATGGATCTTTGCTTGTAAAATAAAGTACGATCTCGACAATAACCATCCACTATCCTATAAACTGGACTCGATGAACAAAGGAATGACGTCATAGCCATGTTTTAATTTCTAATATCATTCAGAGTCCTCTTGGTCCCCAAATAAAAAATATGCATGTGCTCTTCGCTAACAGTGGGGAGCTGGTACATGTTTTTTTAAATAGCATATTATATTTATTTACAGATACTTCAATTGTGTTATATGTATCTTGGGCAACTTTCACTGGTACCTCAATGTTAAGCTTATACTCATATTTCTTCATTCTTTTTCTTCAAGATACCTGTAACACACATTGTAGTATGTTACGTTATAGTACTCTATATTAAGTCACTGGCTAGATAAGCCATTAATCTTCAAGTCCAATAAGTCACCAATCAACGTAAATCACTTAATACTTTATCAGATGTTCTGTTTATTTGTTTGTTTGTTTGTTTGTTTATCCAAATCACTCTACTTATCGTAGTTTGATTAAGGCTGCCAGGTGGTATGACTTATTGCACCCACTCTCCTTGGTGATGTTAAAACTTTCACAGATATTCTTGGATATAATTAAAAAAACAATACTCCAAGACCTAATGCTAAACTATGGTTCAATTCTGATATAAGGGGAGAGTTACGTCGTAGAGATCGGGCCAGGAGAACTTTAATTAAAAGTCAGAAACGTTAAGATCTTGATAAGTTCAAGAGAATCAGAAACCGTCAAAGTTAACAACATGATAAAATACGCAAACAGTTCCATTGAATCAAACCTACAAAACAACATTGAAAGGTCCAACTCTCCGAAGTTTTTTCTGGAAAGTAGCGCCAGCAACAAATGTTGTATTATCGCCCCCCCCCCCCCCTTTTATGATAAAGACAATAGACCCAATACTAATAAAACACCAGTTATAATTAATGATACAGAAACAGCCATCCAAATCAAAGATACTTTCATAAATAATGGGAAAATCGACAACGAACCTTACTTTTTCCCTTATTTTGATACACTGTGACAGTATACCATATCATCGGTGTCTATTGCGAACAAAAATCAGGTCTCTCAAGATTAATAAATCCCATGGTCATGATGGAATAAGCGTCAGAATACTGAAGGAGACAGCTGATGTCATTTTGGAACCTCTTTATATCATTCACAAAAAATATATTGATACTTGCACATTCCCCATGACATGGAAACAAGCAACTGCCATTTCTATCTTCAAAATAGGTGATCCTGCTGATGCAGGTAATTATAGCGCACTATCCCTTTTGTGTTGTGTTGGGAAAATACTTGAAAAATTAGTCATGAAAACACTAACTGAACATTTTGAAACAAATCAGCTGATATGTAAACACCAATCAGGCTTCCTGGACACATTCACGTTACTAGAGTTACACCATGAAATTTGCCGATCTCTCGAAGGATATTTGTATTTTGTGATGTTTATAAAGCCTTCTAGAATGTTTTGCACAGAGGATTTCTTCTCAAACGTAGGGGGTATGAGGTCACCGGTGATTTTTTAAACTTTGCTCCATAGCTATCTAATGGACAGAGAGCAAATGGTATTTTTGAATAACACTGAATCCCTTTCAGACCACGTTCATCTGGAGCTTCCCAATGATCTGTAATCGGACCTTTCTTATTCATCATATACGTTAATGGTATTCATCAAGATTTAGATTCCCTTACTAGCCTCTATGCTGATGATACATACATCACCACAGCGGAAACTGACCAGACCCTGCTTGTTACAAAAGTAAAAACAAAACAATGAAATGAACAAACTGGGACATTCAAATAAATGACAGTCTGGTCGATTATCAATGCTTAGAAAAATGAAATATAAACTTAGTCGCACACCCCTAAATCCAATGTACACATCTTACATTCTTCCTTTTATGGAATATGGATATATTATCTGGGACTGTGCTCCCCACTCCCTTCTAATTACGCTAGGAAAATTACACATAGATGCGGCTCGAATTGTACCGGCGTTAAATCGCTCGTGTGCCATACATAAATTATTTACAGAACTGGGTTGGCAGTCACTTCAAGATCGAAGAACATTTCATAAATTTACCCAATCCAAGCTGGAAACGCTCGGAAATATTTGACTGATATATTACCTGCGCGTTACGGGGACAAGACCCTTCCCGATATCCCTACCGATTTAACTCTTCATCTAGAAAGGCTGACACTTGTAATAAATCGTTCTTTCCTTCATTGATTATCCAGTGGAACACATTTCTAGATGACCTCACGAAGAGTGACAATAAAGGCAATAAGAAGAAAATAATCTAACAGAGCAAACAATAGTCACGATGTTTGTTGTACCGACACCGCCTCCCTTATAACTCATTGGAAGCCGATAGAGGAACATAATACACACTAAACTGCGAAATAATTGTAGTAAGCTTAATTTTGGTAACATTTTAATCATATTGTCGATTCGCCAAATTGTGGTGCACCCGAGGAAACAGCATATAATTTTTCTTCGAATGTTCTTACTTTATTTATGAAAGATTAAAAATCCTAGATAGTATATCTAAACTGTGCATACTACACATGACCATTGTAAATATATTTTTCTGCTCCACCCATGAGACTGATCAAATAAATTGTAAGTTATTCATTGTTGCTCATACGTATATTATAGAAACACAGCGATTTAATGATTAACAGTATACCAAACCTAGCGAATAGTAATACATAAAGTGGGAAACAAAATATCACACCATCGATCGACGGTCCACAATCTCCCACCCCCTGCCATTCTGACGCAAATAGTACACTTTCCCTTTGACATCTTAACGTGTGTCCCCACTTTATCTTCATCTTTTGATCGTACAATTGTTCTTTGTATACCTTTGTATTACATGGGGTGTGACTAAACACCACCCGGACCAGCCCGGACCAGCCCGGACCGCCCCTGTGGAGTATAGGGGTGATTTTAGTGGCAATATGCCGGCATTTTGACTTCTGTGTGATCGCGACCCCTGTCCATGTGTGAGTGGGTTTCCATGACACCCATGTACATATATTGCCACTAAAATCACCCCTATACTCCACAGGGGCGGTCCGGGCTGGTCCGGGCGGTGTTTAATCACACCGTATTTCATGTATTGCAGACAAGAAGCCTCACTCTTTTTGATAATTGTCAAATGTTTGTTGGAAAGGGGCGTCAATAAGTTATCAGTAACGTGTGTCCCAATCCAATTAGCTATTTTTGCTGAGAAACTAATGCCATCCTATCTTTAAGTTTATTGGCTGAAAACTGTACATTATTTAGCGGCGTTGATCTGTTCAGTTGTTGAAATAATGTACAGTTTTCAGCAATTACACATGGATCCTGAACTTAAGTGAACCTTTAAACATGTAGGCCAGCGATTTATCGATTAATATTCAAAAACTCAGTCGCGTCCTTGACGTCGGCGAGATCGTTTGATATTTCCAGTAATTACATGACAAGGGCTAATGACTGCTCTAGTTGAACATATATATATAGCCCGCGGATGGTCATTGCAAAGAAAATGCTGCCGCTGTATTATCAGTATAGAGGTAATTATAAACAACAATATGCTGGGTTTGAATAGGTCACTGTCGCGTTGTATCGTGCAAATAAGCCACCCAGGATCTCTCAAATGTGCAAACAGTCACACACCATCTCAAAATGTCACCAAAACGCGAAATTATTCTATTAATTATTATTACAATGCATTATTTGTTTGTGATTTCTAGTGATATTTCAACGGTGTTTGAATGGGTATTCAGCCTTGAGATTCTGCATAGTCACCTTTGTACATTTGGAAGATCTTGGGAGTGTGAATGCACACGGACATTGTTGATTACTCTGTCGGTCAAAATCATTAACCCCAGAACAATCAGAACAATTATTACGCGCGCCGCGTGTATACTAATGTAGAGATTCGTGTTTCGCCTGGGCACATGAGTGTTTTATTTATAGAACTGGGAATTTTTGGGAGGATTAAAAGTCGAACTGCGAACCGGAGGCCGAGTCCGGTAAAAGGTGTAGTTGGGAATTTCAATTTCGTTTATTGTAGTTAACATTATGTCAATGATGTTTATTTTTGGTTTGTGATAAGCTATGCCAATTACAAATAAAAGAAATGAAAAAGATAATTTGTAAGTATTATATTTCAACTTTTATAGACATCTTTCGTTCTGAGGCCCACTTGAGGTTGTGGTCGGATACAGCCGAGTCGGTCGCCGGTTCGTTAATTAGGTGCTGGTCGTTATTGTTATTTTAACGGAATTCTGCGTTGGTCATTCGCGAAACCAATATATTTTATGTTCTATAATTACAATCATGGGTATATAATACATGATCTCGAGAGCGTTACCATTTCTGACATTGGTTTTCTTATAAGTAATATATCGTTCAAATTACAACACATCTTGTTATTTTCCGATAACAACACGCGACGAGCGCGTGCATGCAGATGCACAGGCTCGGCTTGAAATGACGTAGGCGTTTCTGATGTTCATATAAAGCAATATCTGAAGTGTCGACTTCAGTTATTGGTTTATAAACATCGGAAACGTTCATGTAAATCGTATGGCGAAATGTACTGATTCCTATGGGCGCTAATTTTGTGAATGCAGAGGGTGTGTGATTATTGCAGTATTCATAGCCGTACACGGAGTTTACTTGTATATGTCCCAAAAGACTTACTGATATCACAGACATTTATTACCTAATAAAGTAAGAGGAACACTCGCGCGTACCACACCAAGAAGAAACTAAAGGCGTGACTGCCAGATGGGAGAATATATATACCCAACACGTGACATGGTGGTAAATATATGTGCCAACCGTCATAGAAATAGACATACATGGGGACATGACAATCTGCGGGATGGGATGGGATATGGGACAAAACGACAATCTGCGGGACAGAATTTCAAATTGCGTGGGACGGCGGATATCTCGAGGAATACAGGGCGTAGGGGGCTCATTTTGGTGTCTAACGAAAGGCCCACGTTTGCCATAGCCACACATATTAACCCAGTCACTAACCAAACACCAGAAGTTGCATTATTTGATCGACAACTGACCTAACATGAGGTGGAATTTGGGATAGCATGACAATCTGCGGGACAGGATTTTCAAATTGCGTGGGACGGCCGATAGCTCGAGGAATACAGCGCATAAAGGGCTACTTTTGGTGTCTAACGAAAGGTCCACATTCGCCCTATCCACACATATTAACCCCGCCACTGACCGGACACCGGAAGTTACATAATCCGGTCGACAACTGACCTAACATAAAATGCCACAAACACGAAAAACTGCGTTCGACATTAATGTTTAGAATTTAGATTTCTCGATGAATACACTAGCAAACAACAAGTTTTGGGTATCAAATAACGCAGTGGAATACTGTGCATTCGTTTTGAGCTACAATATGGCTGTTTTAGTGCGAATATTGTAATGGCGAACACGCAAACACGCTCCGATAAAACAGCTAAAAATAGACTCGATGTTTACAATTACAGGATCGATTTCAGCCGGTATATTCAATATAATGGGGCGTATAGTATATCAAAATGTAGAATTAGACACAGGGAATGTATTTTTTTCCAAATGGGTCCACCAGGCGGTGAAATTGTTGCAGAAATTCGCTCCAAGATATTCGCACTTATTTTTATTTCAGTTGTGACTAAAAGCCCAGATGCCGGAGCCCAGCGACTAAAAGCCAAGTTACAAAATAGATCAACTGGTTTGAACGAATGAATATGTCAATGGTAAGACTATTCAAAAGAATATTCAAATCAAATAGTGTTCATAGACTTAAAAACTTATGTGTCCGCCATTCATATATGCGGTGAAGTTCTCATATTATCTCCCAGTAATACGCGGGGGAGGTTCTCATATGAACATATTATCTGCCGGTCATACACGGTGGAGGTTCATATTATCCGCCAGTCATACGCGATGGAAGTTTTCTTATTATCCTCCGGTCATACGATGGGGAGGTTCTCATATGAACAATTAACTGTCGGTCATACGCGAGGGAGGTTCTCATATTATCCACCGGTTATACGTGAGGGAGGTTCTCATATTATCATCCGGTCATACATAGGGGAGGTTCTCATATGAACATATTATCTGCCGGTCATACGCGGTGGAGGTTCATATTATCCGCCGGTCATACGCGAGGGAGGTTCTCATATTATCCTCTGGTCATACGTGGGGGAGGTTCTGATATGAACATATTATTCGCCGGTCATACGCGGTGGAGGTTCATGTTATCCGCCGGTCATATGCGAGGGAGGTTCTCATATTATCCTCCGGTCATACATGGGGGAGGTTCTGATATGAACATATTATTCGCCGGTCATACGGGGTGGAGGTTCATATTATCCACTTGTCATACACGGTGGAAGTTCTCATATGAACATATTATCCGCCGGTCATATGCGGTGGAGGTTCATATTATCCTCCGGTCATACGCGAGGGAAGTTCTCATATTATCCTCCGATCATATGTGGGTGAGGTTCTGATATGAACATATTATCCGCCGGTCATACGCGGTGGTGGTTCATATTATCCGCCGGTCATGCGCGAGGGAGGTTCTCATATTATCCACTGGTCATACGCGAGGGAGGTTCTTATATTATCCTCCGGTCATACGTTGGGGAGGTTCTCATATGAACATATTATCCGCCGGTCATACGCGGTGGAGGTTCATATTATCCGCCGGCCATATGCGAGGGAGGTTCTCATATTATCCACCGGTCATACGCGAGGGAGGTTCTTATATTATCCTCTGGTCATACGTTGGGGAGGTTCTCATATGAACATATTATTCGCCGGTCATACGGGGTGGAGGTTCATATTATCCACTTGTCATACACGGTGGAAGTTCTCATATGAACATATTATCCGCCGGTCATATGCGGTGGAGGTTCATATTATCCTCCGGTCATACGCGAGGGAAGTTCTCATATTATCCTCCGATCATATGTGGGTGAGGTTCTGATATGAACATATTATCCGCCGGTCATACGCGGTGGAGGTTCATATTATCCGCCGGTAATGCGCGAGGGAGGTTCTCATATTATCCACTGGTCATACGCGAGGGAGGTTCTTATATTATCCTCCGGTCATACGTTGGGGAGGTTCTCATATGAACATATTATCCGCAGGTCATACGCGGTGGAGGTTCATATTATCCGCCGGTCATATGCGAGGGAGGTTCTCATATTATCCACCGGTCATGCGCGAGGGAGGTTCTTATATTATCCTCCGGTCATACGTTGGGGAGGTTCTCATATGAACATATTATCCGCCGGTCATACGCGGTGGAGGTTCATATCCGCCTGTCATACGCGAGGGAGGTTCTCATATTATCCTCCGGTCATACGTTGGGGAGGTTCTCATATGAACATATTATCCGCCGGTCATACGCGGTGGAGGTTCATATTATCCGCCGATCATACGCGAGGGAAGTTCTCATATTATCCTTCGGTCATATGTGGGGGAGGTTCTGATATGAACATATTATCCGCCGGTCATACACGGTGGAGGTTCATATTATCCACCGGCCATATGTAGGGGAGGTTCTCATATGAACATATTATCCGCCGGTCATACGCAGTGGAGGTTCTCATATGAACATATTATCCGCCGGTCATACGTGGTGGAGGTTCTCATATGAACATATTATCCGCCGGTCATACACAGTGGAGGTTCATATTATCCGCCGGTCATACGCGAGGGAAGTTCTCATATTATCCTTCGGTCATAGGTGGGGGAGGTTCTGATATGAACATATTATCTGCGGTCATACGCGGTGGAGGTTCATATTATCCACCGGTCATACGCGGTGGAGGTTCTCATATGAACATATTATCTACCAGTCATATGCGAGGGAGGTTCTCATATTATCCACCGGTCACACCCGAGGGAGGATATGACCGGCGGATAATATGTTCATATGAGGAATTCCCCAACGTATGACCAGAGGATAATATGAGAACCTCCCTCGCGTATGACCGGTGGATAATATGAACCTCCACCGCATATGACCGGCAGATAATATGTTCATATCAGAACCTCCCCCGCGTATGACCGGAGGATAAAATGAGAACTTCCCTCGCGTATGACCGGCGGATAATATGAACCTCCACCGCGTATGACCGGCAGATAATATGTTCATATGAGAACCTCCCCCGTGTATGACTGGCAGATCATATGAGAACCTCCACCGCATATGAATGGCGGACACATAAGTTTTTAAGTCTATAAACACTATTTGATTTGAATATTCTTTTGAATAGTCTTACCATTGACATATTCATTCGTTCAAACCAGTTGATCTATTTTGTAACTTGGCTTTTAGTCGCTGGGCTCCGGCATCTGGGCTTTTAGTCACAACTGAAATAAAAATAAGTGAGAATATCTTGGAGCGAATTTCTGCAACAATTTCACCGCCTGGTGGGACCCATTTCAAAAAAATACACTCCCTGTGTCTAATCCTACATTTTGATATACCATACGTCCCATTATATTGAATATACCAGCTGAAATTGATCCTGTAATTGTAAACATCGAGTCTATTTTTAGCTGTTTTATCGGCGCGTGTTTGCGTGTTCGCCATTACAATATTCGCACTAAAACAGCCATATTGTAGCTAAAAATGAATGCACAGTATTCCACTGCGTTAATTGATACCCAAAACTTGTTGTTTGCTAGCGTATTCATCGAGAAATCTAAATTCTAAACATTAATGTCGAACGCAGTTTTTCGTGTTTGTGGCATTTTATGTTAGGTCAGTTGTCGACCGAATAATGTAACTTCCGGTGTCCGGTCAGTGACGGGGTTAATATGTGTGGATAGGGCGAATGGGGACCTTTCGTGAGACATCAAAATGAGCCCTCTACGCGCTGTATTCCTCGAGATATCGGCCGTCCCACGCAATTTGAAAATCCTGTCCCGCAGATTGTCATGCTATCCCAAATTCCACCCCATGTTAGGTCAGTTGTCGATCAAATAATGCAACTTCTGGTGTCCGGTCAGTGGCGGGGTTAATATGTGTGGATATGGCAAACGTGGGCCTTTCGTTAGACACCAAAATGAGCCCCCTACGTCCTGTATTCCTCGAGATATCGGCCGTCCCACGCAATTTGAAACTCTGTCCCGCAGATTGTCGTTTTGTCCCATATCCCATCCCATCCCGCAGATTGTCATGTCCCCATACATGTAGAAACAAGAGTACAAGCTTATATATTGGTAAAATCACTGTGTAGAATTTGTTATCGGAAGTCATTCTATTGTCGGATTGTTATGGTGAAGGTATGATTCTCTTACGGTTCCTATAATTAAAAATAAAACAGTTTCTGTAGAGTTTGACAAGTAATACAAATTTTCGATCTATCTAGGTGAAAATTCGATTCCCTCACAATATGTTGACCCAAAGAGCGTGATAACAACGTAAATGCAATTGTGCGAGTCGTAACAACGCAAATCGTTAATTTGTCGTAACTCGATCTGTTCTCTCTCGACCGAGTCGGTTCTCTCCCCATTTAATCGGTTCTATATATACGAGAAATACCATGACTAATATTTGGAAGGATACTTGGTTCAACTACGTTAAAATAACCAAATAAATTCAACGAAATGTGCATATATAGTTGATTTTAAACCACTTATTAATCATTTCGGTGAGTTACCTATAGGTATATTACCTTATATGTATTGCGGCTAAGAGTCAAATTGTATGAATATTTGGCATGAATGGCCAGTGTGAACTGTGAAGACTGATTTTGTTTCCGACAAACCAATCACAATTGTCGACATATTCAAAATGGCCGCCACTTTGACTTTGACGTTTTCAGCTTTATACTTAACGTATACGACTATTGTGACTTCTATTCCTTATTCGAAAATTTAATAATTCACTCAAATAAATGAAGTTGTAAGGTGGCCCCAAGACACTCTATCCACGCGCACCCAACCCAGATCCAATATGGCCGCTGTCCAGAGGGATTCAAATAGGGGACCCATGCCATTTCACGGTCACTTGATCGATTTAGGTCCAACAAGAGTAAAAGGGGTGTTGTTTGGTGGCCCCAAGGGACAATTTCCACACACCTCACCCACGTAAAAATGGACGCCGCCCAGAGGGGTCGAAAAAGGCGACCCGTACCAGTTCTCGTCCCCCTTGACCGATTTAGGTCAAACAAGGGTAAAGAAATGGTGTTGTGTGGTGGCCCCCAAGATACCCTTTCCACACCCCGATCCAAAATGTCGTCCGACCAAAGAGGTTCAAATTTGGGACCCACTCAATTCTCCAATAATGATAAAACTATCATCGCCATCAAGCAACACCAGAGACCGGAGTCGACGTCAGCGTTTATTGGTATAATGGTTACAAGTTAAGGAACGGGTACGTGTTCACATACAGGTTAATTAGATCCTACTTTGTCTGCGCAGGCGGTCAGAAAATAAAACACCGAAAACCATCTTGGGGGTGGGACACGACCAGAGTCGACGTCAGCGTTTATTGGTATATACATGGTTACAAGTTAAGGAACGGGCACGTGTTCACATACCGGTTAATTACATCCTACTTTGTGTGCGTAGGCAGGTAAGAAAAAAACCCACCGAAAAACCTCTTGGGGGGACGATGGAAACCTGCTTCCCGAAACCAACATCTCTAACGCAGCTCGAATGTCCGGAAATTTATTCTAATTGATCAATTGTGGAACACAAACCTGTGTACGCACTATATATAATATGCAAATATGAATTAACATTAATAAAATGTTCAAATGCACCATGATCGTAACCGAATGACACAATATCTGCGTTTACTATGAATGACAATAAAGATATTTCTTCATATATAGATACGCGTATTTGAAAGTTCCAATTAAATTATATTAATGATTGTTAAACAAAAATAAGATTCACGCCATTCTATAATCTGCATGATGTGCATGCGTTATATGAATATCTGTTTCTCAGATATATTTTCAACATAATCATACCATTACATTATTTAAACGTCAATCAATAACATCACTCAAATGTATGAAACAAAAATATGGAGCTGACCAATGTGACAAGACGCTACGGCTAGAAATGACACTAAACGCTCTGTACTCATGTATCAATATTTACAGCATGACATTTTTACATTGGTCATGCACGACGCGATAATACATCGCGCACTCATTATCACGAAAAGAATATTGTCGGCTAATCTGCTCTGCATTAAACGCTGAAAAATTATCATTATGTGTATCAAACATTTAACAACATATATATTGCAAAATAATTTAATACTGGTTGCATTGGTTGATACAAATCGACTATAATCAAGATGGCTAGTCACGCCGTGTTGCGAACATCAGCAAAGCAATAATTGAATTTTCAAAAATAAATTAGTTCTTGAATGTTTCATACTGACACTGGCTTTTTTCTCAAATCGCTCGGCTCAGCCAAACATCGTCAAAATGACAACGTTAAACAAAATAACAGTCCTTTTTCGTAACGGCACCAATTTGCCCTTCCCTGCAGCATCATTTCAATTCAGCAGGAACACCAAAATCATAGCATACTAGCAGAACCACTTGATCAGGGGTGGTATACATGGATGTAAGCAGACGCCAGACAGATAAGAATATAAAACATTGCAAAGGGATTTACATTAATTGGTGGGAGATGTTCAGATAACATGTGCACTTATTATCGGAACATTTCGGCAACGAGTATTTAATAGCGTAATGCTTACTTTGATGCTAATTGACTGTATCGCAGCTATACTGCGAATGATATTTTGCCATCAGATTGCATCGCAGTGACACAGACCACCTACTGTGACAATGCAACTATGTGCATCAGACAAATAAGGCATTCCACTTACTCATAGTCGCCATGTTTATTTAAACACCTAAACCCTCAGGTGATAATATTGTCAATTCATACGTTGTCATCTTATCAATAATCTTATAATCTCATCATATTAAGTTGAGTGATATTAATCAGCATTGCATAATTTAATAGTCCATGCACTTTATAGGCGTCAAACTTGAAGGGGAAAAATATGGAAATAAATTAGAGAAAGTTGTTTTTTTCTAATATTATTTAGGTCATAACATCGCGGATGAGTCACGAACATTCCACTAAAATCCGAGTTGAGCTTTCTGGGTAATACCATTTTTCCCCATATTAGAAAAACTTTCTTCTTTTTCACAATGTTGGCAATATTTGAATAATGTAACAATGTTTCAGCCTACAAATATACAAAACGCACTAAATGTTTTTCAACAGAAAACTCTCCAACCAGAGATACCCATCGAAATGGGAACTTTGAACGAATTTCGCAGATATGGATATGAAATAGCATCAAACAAATGACGATTTTTTGTCGTATTTGATGTCGGATTTCTCGGGCTTCTCAAAACATAGCCGCGAGAAATCTGTTTTAAGAAACTGCAATCATTCACTATAATATGCATAATTAACGACTACGCCTATCATAAGGCCAAATAAACTAAGGTGTTTGTTTCTCAGTGATCGCCGCCCCAAGAAAATACGTGCGCGTCAAGGCTTTTCTCTCCAGTTTCAAAATAATTAAATAAAAAGATCTATCCCGCATTTATATGATATAAAAGTCGCCCAAGGTGGTACACAGGTAAGAATTGCGATTGAAAGTGTGAACACTCAAATAATCAAACCAAAACATGACAAATAAACTCGGAAGCACGATGTACAAAGCGGAAGTTGTTGTTGTTCTTGGAGTTTCCTCCGTTGACTCAAAGAACCCCGTATACACGTTGGATTTCCCCTATCTATTTGTAAACGGAATTCTCGGAAGGCAGCCAAAACTGGCGGTGCTTATAAATGCGACTGTATTTCTGAATAAAACCAAGGGTGAAGGGAATTGCACAATGCGTTCCTACCATCCTGCCCGGCCTTCGGCCGGAAACGACTCAACAACAATAAATCCAAATAGTTAATACCCTGGTGCATACTCTCAGTCAGCAACCATGACTCTATTGACAGCATGTGCAAAACATATTCGCCAGTGGATTGAATAAAATTCAGAGAAAAATGAAAGTTGTACCACTCCCGGTAAATCTGCGATCGAAGTTCGATTCGGAAAATAACAAAGTCAGATGTTATCGACAAAAGTATGTGACGATTTATCAGTTCAAAGTGTGGCAGAACTCTTTGGGATATATTTCCGGATTGACATTGAGCAAAGAAAAGTCGCAGAACCAATAATTGAAAATACAACAACCGAAGTCAAGGATGCATTCAACATAATGATGACGTCCTCATCAAATGTGAACCTTCTGCCAGAGTACTCTTCCACCCAAAACAAACAAAAAACGAGAGGAACTCTTCAAATGTTTTGTTGAATGGCTAAGAGAGCAAGACTTGGGCTTTATAAACGAAAGCGTTGAAAGCATTGGACGGACATTCATAAATTCAACGGGTAATGTGATCTGGTATGTCGACTTTTCAAAATTAGAAGACAGGTCCTGCCACTTACCAGAAAAATTGATGAGATTTCTTGGATATACCATGGGGTCGCACCTGCCCCATGAGAACTGGTTTGTATTCTGTTATGGATACGGTGCGCATTCGCCAATATCACGGTGAGCTCTTATACTATATATTTGTGAGCATTCATCGATAGCTGTTGCTATGGATAACAATACTAGCCATTGATTTGATCAATGTTCGTTGACAAAACCTCGAAATCTCGAACCGATCAGTAAGATTTGTTGAATATGTCTGTTTTTAAATGCTATGTTCGATCCAAAGAAATTAAAACATGCTTTAGAGACAATCAAACTGTTAGATTTCCAGTGGAGTTCCACAAGGGATGTTCTTGGCAAATTCTCTTCCGTGTTTTCATAAATTGCCAACAGGAAAGGGTAAATTCTATGTCTGAAATGTTCGCGGGTGACACAAAGCTAATTGGTAACCCGATAGTAACTGTTCACAACACACAAAGATATATCGATATGGTATGTATGTGGTCTGTGCAGTGTCGAGAACATCAAAGATATATGTTATTCACTACGGCCACAACAACCCTAAAGTAAGTTGCTGTATGTCTGACACACCCGATAACTCTCGTACACTGATCAGCAATGCTGAAAGAGGTTTGGGAGTTGTAGTCGACGATAAACTCAAATTTGGTGTTCATATCAACACAGTTCCTATCGCATACAAGGAACCATTAACAAGAACATTCACTTATCTAGATCCAGAAACGTTTCGATTACTACATGCCAGCATGGTCAGGCCTATTTTGGAGTACTGTCATACAGTGTGGTGTCCACACTTGAAATATCAGATCGATAAATTGGAGAAGGTTCAAAGGAAAGCGACGAAGATGGTACCACAGTTGAAAAAATTACCATACAGAGAACGGCTAGTTAATCTCAATCTTATGAGACTCAAATATCGCAGGTTCAGAGGTGATTTGATTGAGGTATACAAATTAATCAGAGGACATTGCAACCTAGATATAGATAATTTATTTCAAAGTGTGTTGTATACAATAACTCGAGGACATTCACCGGAAATACAGGAACGGAATGTGAACAAAAATTTAATAGAAATTCTCCTTCACGCAACGCGTGATTAACGACTGCCAGATATGATAGTATATGATGCCTGCCATATATTATAATAGTAGAGGCAGTTGATCTATCTGAATTTAAAACTTATCTCAATTAATTCGTTCTTCTACATCAAGAAGTATAAATTTGAAGACCCTTAATTATCTGATTAGCAGACGAGCTGCTATTTGTTAAATTGTCACTAAATATTATATAATTATTACCGGGACGAAAAGTCAAAAGACTTGTACTGTAGATTGATGATGATGATGATTATTATTATGATTATGATGAAACTTGGCTGATGCCTGCTGGGGAAAAAAATGAAGCACTGCATGATTAGCAAAGCAACACATGCAAGCTATAACATACCAATAACTTTTTAGGTGCATCTTTAACCCTTTCAGTGCCAGGTCCGATTTTTGTATCAACCCATATACCCTGTGCCAATGCATTCTCTTATATATGCGAGTCGACCATAGGTCGCCTCGCATATATAAGAGAATGCATTGGCCTAACAATTATTCATCATTTGTTATTATTTTTCACAATTTTTTACAATTTTAATAATTTGTTCTTATATTCTTTAACAGACTTATTTTGTATGTTTAGTGCCAGGGAATCTCACGTTTTTCATGGGCATCAAAATTATTACTATGAATACTTGGTGATAGTTTTGAGTTATAACATGCCCCTAAGGTTTTATCCAGTTTGTTTTTAAATTTGTTAAAGCATACCTAAAATAAAGGGCACCGGGCGGGGCACCGTTTTTGTTGCACAAATCAGACTTTGCCGCCAATTGGAAAGTGATAATAAATTATTCAACATTCGAGGCTGCTGAATTTATTATTAGAGCACCTTCTCGACCCATAACGTCTGTGTGTATTTACATACCTCCGAAATTCGTCAAAGATTTCAAAGCCTTACTCAGGACATACAGTTTAACTGATGGGCACTCATTCATCTTAGGTGCCATTAATCTACATTTTGAATCAACACCAATGTAAATTGTTTAAGAGAACTTATGGATTAAGTTGGTTTCACGCAGATCATAACGTCACCGACTCATCTTTCACTACACACAATTGACTTGGTGATTATGAAAGAAAGCACCATGCACATCGACAGTCTCCAGGTCTCTGATAAAGCTGTTTCTGACCACTTTCTTATTGAATTTTCTTTCCGGAATGTGAAGCCTTTTGCATTGATACGTGAGTCACTTCGAGGAATCTCAAAGGCATTGTTTTAAGTTAATTCTCATCGGACGTCAGTGAAGCATTCCTATCTTCCACAAACTTGAAATCCTGCAATGACTTGGCAGTTTATTACAAAGACCAGCTTTCATCTATTCTTAATAAGCATGCACCCACGCTAACACGCGAGATCACCAACAGGACATCCGCACCATGGCTAACACATTTGAATAATAAACGAGAACGTGACTTTTTTGGCTTGTGGCAATCACAAACACTGGCGTTTTCTACAAATTCATTTGAAAGGTTCAACGTTTTAATTCTAACACCAAACGAAGCTACTACATGACCAGATATGCTATACACACTTGCAATCCTATATTTCTTTATGGGTCAAATTTGATCTTTCATTTTGATGTAGATCGTACCATAAAGTTATACTTGCTTACGCCCAGAAATTCCCATAACATTTCAAAGGTTGGGAAGTTTTTTATTTTCTGCATGACGAGAAATTTATATCATTGAAAAAAGCAACGCATGTAATGTATTTCTTTATTAAAACCTCTCTCTCTCTCTGGTTGCCGACTTCCAACAGTTCAGATGCCGCTTCTGTTGTGTACTCATTAGCAAATTGCCTTTACTTGACTGACCCTTGGTCCAGGATTGACTAGATTATGGAGCCTTTATTCGGGGGCAGATGGGCATGCGGCCCATTTGTGCAATAAGAACCTGCGACACATTTTCGCACGTTTTGATCATTTGAACATTTTAATTTAATAACAAATTTAATTAAATTTAAAACAAACGAAAATTAATTTAAATTTTCAATTTCTATTCTTCTTAGATTCAGCTCCTTATATAATTACTCAATTGAACAACACCAATTTTTCATTTTTTTTTAAATTAATTTTTTCTTATTTTTAAATCAAAAATTTGAAACCCTGCTGTATACCATCCGCTTGGTTATTTCGAGTCACCAAACCTAATTTGGTTGAAATCTGTCCAGGTGTTTGGGAGAAAAGTTGCAAACAGGCAGATCCTGTACTCTTTTATATAAACAGATATACATGTAGATACACCAAATTGTATCTTTTCGGGTAATGCATCTTGTATAAAATATATAAAAAACAAAGTGATGAACAGCACGTGAAACTCTTGTTGAGAGATATGCCCTTGAATTTAAACGAAGAATGAGATCCGATTAGTGGTCCATGTTTTTGGTCCGATTGGTAATACGGTAGTTTGACAGCATGGTAATATCACCGAATATAGTTGTTAATTAGCTGGCAACTGAACGACCGGTTTGGCTGGACCGCCAATGGAGGTTTAAACCAGGTTTAAACTCGGAGGTTTAAACCGGAGATGACGAATCCGGTCTCTGTGTTTTATCGATGACAAAACCGAGATAATGTTATTTGGAACGGATCACAGAATTAAGAACACTCATTTGGTATAGGTGGTTCCGGCATAAAGCCACCGTCATGTACCTGGACATTCACATAGACAGTAATCTCTCAATGGAAGTGTACATAAACAGTTTATGCAAAAGTCTATTTCAGGATATCAAGAGAATTTCTCACATCAGGCCATCCATAACCACCGATGCTGCCAAAACTCTTGTTTCGTCGTTTGTTCTTTCCAAGATTGCCTATTGTAACCAACTTCTGGCCGGCTTACCAACGTCAGAAACTGATAAAACTTCAACGATGGAGCTCCGTGGTCCGTGGTTAGCGTCTCGGACTTGTATTCGCTGTAAACACGTCGATATGGGTTCGTAGCGCGTCCCCGGTCATTAAGTCTCCACATATCAGTGGCTTGGCCGCTTTGGTCGATGTGCAATTGTCGGATTGCTCGCTATTTCAAAACCTGCGCCAAATTGTGACCTTTGGGCAAGGTAGCTCGTACCAAGCGTGTTAGAGCAAGTAATATGTTAATCGCTATATAAAACTGGTCATTATTATTAACTTCCATGCATGGTGTAACCAAGGAAGTATCTTGTTTTTTTACTGAGGTCGTTTTCCGTTTATTTTTGAAATACTCAGAAACTAATAGCAGTAGGAATGCGAAATCTCTAGCGAATGTAGGCATCTAACGTCTACAGAATATAAAGGTATCCACATATCGGTCCAATGTTTCTTGATGAAGTTATGGCCCTTTTACGAATATTTTTCAGTATTATTATACTTAACCTTATTTTTCAACCCCTTAATCTCTGAAAGTATTAGGATTAGAAAACTCAAGGTTGGTAAGTTTGTTGGGGTAAATGAGTTCTGTGCCTTTGGTGCATAACTAATATATCCGCGTTTACCACGCAGAGTTATCTCCCTTTATATGAATAAAATGTCATTTTATTATCTCGGAAGTTATAAGGAGCAGATCATCGAAAATTAGACCGTATGAACACCTCGATATGCCCTACTGCCCACGGGCATCAAATATTGTGTCCGCGCTTCCCCTGTGGAGTTACCGCCCATAGTTTGGCAAATCGCATACACCAGGACGTATACACTTTTTTCCCAGCGCTATTATTTTTTTATCGCATATTCCGAATGGGAAGAGTGACTCGGACCCGAATATACACTCAAAAGTTTTTTCTCCCAAGCATTTCCGCTATACGGGGAACGGAATAATTACACATAGTTTTCCCACCAAATACAAACGGGCTAATGATAGAGCAAGGTATTGCCGTATCAGGTATACGTCGGCATACCTTACGTACGCATCCAACATATATTTCAAAAGCAACCTGTCCAACGGAGAGTTCGAGTTGGGGTGAGTTGAGACTTTTGGAACATTCCACTGAAAATCTTAAAGGAGCAATATTCAAACATGGAGATACATTTATGTTTACTAGTGCATCTGATGGGTATTGTTCACGCGCATCTAGAATGTGATTTTCTAATTTTTAGAGGGAACGGTTTACTCGCGCATGACAACGCCATATAACATAAATACGTATATCTAAGTAGTCTATCACTACTATTGTTAGCCTCAAATCCAAACTGGCTAATGTAGGAGCGAGTTTAGCGCAGGAGCACGTACGTCGGTATACTTTAGGTACGCCTCCAAAATTTGACCACTCTACTGCAAATGCAACCTCCTCAACGGAGAGTTTGTGTGGGGGTGGGTTCAGATTTGGCAAATTCCACCGAAAATCAAATGGGGAAAATTACTCCAAAAATCAGATATTGAGATAAAACACATTTTCGACGAGTGGATGTGGTTAGTGGTATCTACGCGCAAGATTAGTACGATTTTCAAAGTTTGAGAGTGGACGGTTTAACCCTGGTAGCGTGTAACGTTGTTAACGGGTGATATATATATTACTCAAATTCAAACCCACTCTTCCTGACGCAAATTCAAACGGTCTTATCAAGGAGCAAGGCTAATGCACGAATATGCTCACCGATATACTATATGTATGCCCGCTCTACTATGAAATTAACCTGCCCAACGGAGAGCGTGTGTACGCCCCGGGGATGGTCGAGGCTTTTGGCAAATTCCTCTGAAACTCGTAAAAGGGAAAAAATGGAAAATCGCGATTCCAGTGTTTTATATTGTGAACACTGCATGTGTTTGGTAGTATATACGGACAACATTAGTTTTTGAGCGGACGGGTAAGCACTCAGCTAGCATTATCGATTGTGATATAGTTATCTCTCGAGTACAGTTAACTATTACAAAGACGTTAATGACTATAGTGTAGCGATGACGCACTAAAATACTAATTAATTAATTAACTAAGCGATCTTTCCTCCGCCATTAAAACTAAAAGATTCTGAATCCGAAACTAAAAGAACTATCCAATAAGTGCAAAATAACAGAATTATTGTACATTAATATGCTTTACACCCTTTTGATATAGATGTCGATATACTCAGACATTCCAAATTTCGCGACCGTTGAACAGGATTTGGGCGTCATGTGGAGGGGTTATAGTTAGCCCTAAAATGTATCCCTACCGAATAGAAATGAACTGATTGGCTGGGGTAAATGGTGGCTCAGTTGGACAGGACCATGAGGTTTTAGACGCTGGGTCGAACCAAATGACATGAACCTTTGGAATAAATATCTTATTTAGAAATGTCAATGCAAGTCCACCATCAGATCACAAAGCACCAATATGCATTCGCATGAAGAGGAACACACCTATACGCATAACATACACATGGAATGGGATACCATGGAAGTGTATCTGATTCCATGGAATCTGACCTCTAGTTATTATTATTAACGAATGATGAACACTGCTGATCGGATGATTCTTAAGAAGCCCAAATTTTCTGACCAGACCAATGTTCAAAGAACTGCACTGGTTACCAATTCAAGCCCGTATTGACTATAAAATTGCTGTCTTATGATATAAGAAATTTTACTGTCTCTCGCCTCTCACTGTATATATTGAATCTCTTCTCTTTCATGTTATGTACCTGGTAACCCAGGCTTAAGGTCTGCTGATAAAATATTACTTGCTGTCCCCTAACGTGACCTCGTTAATTATGGTCGTCGGTCTTTTGAATGTCCATCATCCCCACTAGCTATGGGAAATACCAGCTTAATCGAAAGTCCCTTCTCATAGACACCTCGGAATGATCTTCAATAACCGAGGTACTTGGAGTACACGAACACATCCGAAATTTATAATACACTAGCAGGTTAGCCCGCCACTGGCGTGGTTCGTCTCATTTGACTACCATGGGCCACGGACTGCCGTAACAGTTGATAACATGTTCACATTCGGCGGATCGGGCACTGCGGTCAGTCAAAAAACATAACGCGCACGCTATAACTCCGGAATCACTAACGTACGCGGCATCGGAAGGGTCAGGTTAACTTCCGCCTGGATCCACGTGGCGTGACGTAATTCACAACCACGTGTATTTACCTCGAAAGTATTTGTCCCTGCTAGGTGTTGGGAATGTCGTCACACAACACGCTCATGTCTGGATACAGTCTTACACGCACACGCCCAGACCCAGACGTAAGAATCACATTACGCACATGCGCTATTTATCAACTACACTGCTGATAGGAACGCTCTTTAACTATCAACCCGATTAACCCCCGCAGTGCCGTTGACGGTGATTTTGATGATTGGGAGTGAAGAACGGGTGGTCGGAGCTTCTCCAAAACGCCGCGACGACCATTCCCGTGTGTTTTTACCTTTAGATTGGAAGTTTTGGGCTCTATCGGTCCAGCTGTGTTCGAGTCTATAAAGGACAAACACATATATTTATATATATTTACGGAAGTCTCAAATTATATAGTAGACTAGCCGATGAGGCCGACGTTGTCCGGGCTATTCAAAAACCAAATTTCAAGTCGATAGCTCTACCCGTTTCCGAGAAGATCTGGTCTGCGCATACACGAAGCTGGCGTCGCACGGGCTCGGCGACCCGATAAAATTCGTATCCGGGTCAAGATACATTCACATAGCAAATTTCAAGTCGATAGCTCCACCCGTTTCCGAGATCTGGTATGCGCATGCGCGAAGCTGGCGTCGCACGGGCTCGGCGACCCGATACAATTCGTATTCGGGGCAAGATACATTCACGTAGCAAATTTCAAGTCGATAGCTCCACCCGTTTCCGAGATCTCGTCTGCGCATGCGCGAAGCGGGCGTCGCACCGGCTCGCCAATACGACAACGTCGACCGCTTGGTCAAACTACACACACGTACCAAGTTTCGTCCCGATCGGTCGAGAATCGTAGATTTGTATAAATGACAAACATACAGACAAACAGAGGTCTTCAAAATATATATGAGACTAGCAGGTTAGCCCACCACTGGCGGCGTTGGTCCGAAATATTACATTTTTTTGGCTTTTCAATGAGTTAATTGTGCCTTTGCGGTGATTTGATGATTGGGAAGGGAGAAACGGTGCTCTGAGCTTCTCCAAAACGCGATCACGGCGTTGTCCGTGGGATTTTACACTTATATACGAAATTTGAGCTCGATGGCTGCAGTCATATATATATACGGAAGTCTCAAAATATATAGTATAGACTAGCATGTTAGCCCGCCACTGGCGGCGTTGGTCCGAAATATGACATTTTTTTGGCTTTTCAATGAGTTAATTGTGCCTTTTTAATCAAGAGAAATTATGGTACCCGTCCCTAAAAGAGGTATGATTTAAGGTACAAACTGACCCGATGAAAAATTCCCCCGTTCCTAGGAACGACAGACATAAGAATCACACAACACGCATTTTTTAATGAGTTAATTCTGTCTTTTTAATCAAGAGGAATTATGATACACGTCACTAAAAGAGGTATGCCAACGATGTCGTTGTTGTTGGCATTCACGGCTTGGGGCAACACGCATTTTTTAATGAGTTAATTCTTTCTTTTTAATCAAGAGGAATTATGATACCCGTCCCTAAAAGAGGTATGTCAACGATGTCGTTGTTGTTGGCATTCGCGGCTTGGTGGTCACCCGAAAATTCTCGCCCGAAGATTCTCACATTGCCGTAAAGAGAAAATTAGCATTTTGTGGATTTAGTAATTTGAACTAATTATTTTCTAGCCAACAATGTCGTTATTGTTGGCATTCATGGCTTGGGAGTGACCCCGCACCTTTACGAGATGGTCAAAGGAGAAGGAGAAGGCAGTGGAAGTCCCGTCAGATTCGGGGACGTATCGCACTGCCTGGTATTTACTGAATTTCAGCAGCCATATAAGCTGCGTGAGTTAGCACGATTTGAGGGGTGTATGTTTATAGCTTGTTTATATGAATGTATCGAAAATAGACTAAGATTTTCAGCCGTAACAAGAAATATATATATCAGAAAATGTAAATTCTATATTTTGGAAGGTATTAGCAAGTTTTGGCTCAACGGGTTTAGCAGTTTGAAGTGAATATGGATATAAAATATACATATACATGTATATTTTATATCCATATACTAGATTGTTCAATATGCTGTCTCCAAGACACGCACTTCACAAAATCAATGGAAAGATGCATAGAAGCTGAATGGGGCTACAAAACTATCATGGCTCCCTTTACGTCTCAATCGAGAGGAGTATATAGCTATTTTATTCCAAAATAATTTTGACTTCAAACTGCATCAGGTCCAGCGAGATCGAAGTGGAAACTTCATTATAATGGATATTACTATCGAAAATCTTAGATTAAGTCTAGTCAATCTATATGGCCCAAACGAGGATAACCCTGACTTCTACTCTAACTTGAAAAATATACTCGACAAAATCGGGAATACCCAGATTATAATGTGCGGCGATTGGAATCTCGTTCAAAATCAGAATCTTGATACTTATAACTATAAACAATAGAACCACCCACGTGCAGAAATTGAAGTTAAAAATCTTATCGACAGCCTCGAACTAATCGACATTTGGAGAATCTACAATGCCAATGAAACCCGATACACATGGAGAAGAAAGTCCCCGATAAAAATTGCTCAAATTATCAAACACGGGACCCGCGATAATACCGGGATATAAATCCGATCACTCAATTATCTCCTATCAAATAACAGTTAGCAACATGAAAACTGGTTATTGGTTTTGGAAGTTCAATAACTCTATTTTACATAGCAAGGAATATTGCGACTTGGTTAAAAGGATCATAGAAGAAAATAAAGTGCGCAATGGCTACTCATATGTAGAATATGAAGGTGAACGTAAAGTGTCATGTAATATCAATAAGAGACTTCTTTTAGATGCCATTTTGTTAGACATTAGGGGAGAAACTATAAAGTTCTGTGCGAACCGTAAACGAGAACATCTTAAAAGAGAACAACTCCTTTCTGAAAAGATAAACAGAATATTATTCGATCTCGACAACTCATCACAAAGTCTCGAATGTAAGCAGAAGCTCATGGAAGACATGGAAATAACTGAATTCGAATTAGAAAAAAATACGAAGAGAGAGCAATCGTGGTGCTATGATTAGGTCCCGAGCGAAATGGGTCGAGGAAGGAGAAAAACCCACAAAATATTTTCTGAATTTAGAGAAACTATATTTCCAAAACCCTGACCAGTTTGACAGATAATAACGGTAATAATTTGACAACACAAAACAATATCATGTCGGAAGCTCGAAATTTCTACCAAACTCTTTATTCACATAAATATACTTCTGATCAAGATCTAAACCAAATGTTAAAAAATTCTGAAACTCCAAAACTTACCCCATCTCTAGCATCGAGCATTGAGGGTCCGATAACTTTACAAGAATTGACACATGCATTTAAACAATCGAAAAACTGTAAATGCCCGGGACCATCTGGTTACACATATGAATTCTTCAAATTTTTCTGGTCTAATCTGGGGCCCTTTGTGACAGACTCACTTAACGAATCATTTTCAGTCGGAGAATTATCGATCACACAAAAACAGGGTATTATAACACTTATTCCAAAGAAGGACAAAACCCGTCAATTATTGAAAAACTGGCGTCCCATCTCTCTTTTGAACACAACTTATAAACTCGCCCCATCTTGTATCCCATATAGGCTTAAACGCGTCCTCTCGTATATAATTAATTCTGACCAAACAGGTTTTCTTGCTGACAGGTATATTGGAGATAATACAAGGCTCATATATGACATAATGCATCAAGCGAAAACCCACGATAAGCCTGGAGTCCTGCTCCTAGTAGACTTCGAAAAAGCATTTGACTCAGTGTCCTGGTCGTTCATACATAAATGCCTCAATTTTTTCGAATTTGGCGATTCCATAAAAAAAATGGATAGCCATTCTATATGAAGACGCTAGTTCGTCTATACTGATTAACGGTCACATATCACAAAGTTTTAAATTAGGGCGTGGCTGTCGACAGGGTGATCCCATATCCCCGTATATTTTTCTCCTCTGCGCTGAGGTGTTAGCATTGTTGGTAAGACAGAATGATAAAATTAAAGGAATAGTCCTAGGTGGCTCAGAGTATAAACTATCACAATACGCGGACGACACAACGTTCATACTCGATGGCAATGAAAGTAGCATACGTGAGGCCTACTCAATACTTGACCTATATGCTCGGGTTTCGGGACTGCGTATTAACCCGGAGAAATGCCAGGCGGCATGGATAGGATCAAGAACAAACTATGAGTCAACCATGTGCCAACATTTAAAATTATCTTACTCAAAAACTTTCAACTTTCTGGGCATTAATTTCAACACTGATCTTCAAAAAATGATGTCAAACTACTCCGGTAAATTGGACGAAATAGAACGACTAACCAATACATGGAGCCATAGGCTATTAACCCCAATTGGAAGAATAACTGTCATTAAGACACTTATTCTTCCAAAGCTAACCCACATATTCATGTCTCTCCCCAGTCCAGACGATGCTTTCATTAAGAAGTTAAACACAATTTTATTCCATTTTATCTGGAACTCGAAACGAGACAGAGTACAAAGGAAGCAGTTATGTCTTGATTACCCCCAAGGAGGATAGAAAATGGTCAACTTGGAACATTTTAACGACGTAATGAAAATCACATGGCTGAGACGTCTAATATGTAAACAATCAAAATGGGCCCCTCTCCTAAAAGACAACCCCATTATATATGACCCCCTGTACCTAACATATGATGCTAAGTTCCTGTCAAAACAAACTTCGAAAATGTCTAACCCATTTTGGAGGGATGTTCTCAGCTCTTGGTGCAAATTCATAAGCATAGATGATAAAAATGGTAATATCATGTCAGCGACCATATGGAATAATTCTAACATTAGAATGGAAGGAAACCCCATTAACTTTAATTCGTGGAGAAATGCAGGCATATATTTTGTAAACGATATGTTCCAAGCCAATGGGGAATTTCACACCCCGACTCCCTTAAGGCTACATTCAATATTTCTACTAACTTCATTACTATGGCTAGACTAAAACGCCAAATATATAGCCTTTCAAACTCTCGAAATCAGCCCCTCCTACGATTACACTCTCCGTTCTTACCCAAACATTTGAGCCCGTTATTAAGGGATCATAAAGGCGGTCAACTCTTCCATAGAACCCTGTCAATAGGAAACATGGGAACATGGGTGCCAAACTCATGTAAAAAATGGAAATCGGAAATAAAAGACGACTCACAATCATGGGACAATATATTTCGTAATCCATTTACTACCACGCCTGACACCAAACTTCAATTGCTCCAATACAGAATTAATACGAGAATCCTCTCGACGAACAAATTTCTGAAGATAGCAGGCATAAGAGCTGATGATCTATGTAAGAGATGAGAAAATACTCAAGAAAACATTTCTCACATTTTCTGGGACTGCCCACACACAAATCGGTTCATAACCGAACTTCAGTCTTGGCTTAAAACAAATCAAGTATCTATACATATTACCAAACCAAATATGCTTTTTGGCGCTAATCACTGTCAAGTGAATTCCATCATAAACTACTTTCTACTTGTGCTAAAGCAATATATTTATAGGACTAAATTTGACCTGATCCAATAAAGGCGTTTGTCGCTGAATTGAAATTCAAATATGAATGCGATAAGTACACATCCAGATGCAACATGCTATATCAAGAGTTTCAAAAGCGATGGCTACCCTTTGAAAATGTAATTAATGACAACACTGATTGACTTTCTGACATCCACAAATAAAACTAACTTTAAACATGTATATACTCCGAATAACACAGTTATATACATATAGACCGGAACCCGAGCCATCTCTCAAATTTACATTAATCATTTCTTAACTCGATCATCAAAATGCCGACAAAAATTTATCAGCGCCAATCCTAACTCTTTATGTTACAGTATAAATGACGTTCTTAATTCAGTGCGCTAACGTTGTGTCGCCCAATGGCCAACGGAATAACAATCTATTTATCTCTTTACCACAACTATATGATTCACGTATGCTTTTACTAATGTCGCCAGTGAGAAAGTAGCCCAAGTGAAATTCACTTGGGAGCGTGCAAAAGTGAGTGCTAGAATATAATATGTATCAATGTATTGTTACTATAATGCTTGTGCTAAACGTATGTCAGTCTGTCTCATTCTTTTTGTTATATATACTTCCTCAATACAAAAAAATATTAAAATAAATATATATATATATATATATACATATACAGATATAAAAAATGTAGAGTTACGCCTCTTGGATCGCGAGCGAATCGATAGCGAAACCCATCGTATCGAAACGAATGTCACACTTAAAGGGCCAATGAGTGCTCAGAGCTCGTCCAAAATGCGACGTCGACGATCCCCGTGTGTTTTTACACTTATATACGAAATTTGAGCTCGATCCGCGCAGCCGTTTTCGATTATATGAAGTACCCACATACACACATATATATATACACACATATATCTATCTACTATATATTTTGAGACTTCCGTATATATGTGTGTATATATATATGTGTGTGGGTACTTTATAGAATCGAAAACGACTGGTCGGATCGAGCTCAAACTTCGTATATAAGGGTAAAAACCACGGGGATCGTCCACGTCGCATTTTTGACAAGCTCAGAGCACCGCTTCTCCCTTCCCAATCATCAAAATCACCGCAAACGCCACTTCGGGGGTTAAGGCATCAACGATCTTTATAGTGACCATATTCGGAGGTGTTAAGGGTCAAAGCTCTTTATTACAATCGAAGCTGCTAAACGGCTACCCATGCGTAAAATACGGATGCAAAACGAAACGCGGAATGCATTTATCTCGATTAAAAAGGCAGAATGGGTTGTTGTGTCATATATGTCCTAGGAACAGGGGAATTTTTCATCGGGTCAGTCTTTGAGGGACGGGTACCATGAATTAATTCATGAAAAACAAAAAATGCGTGTTGTGCTGTCTTTCATAGGAAGGGAAGGGGGGGATTTCATCGGGTCAGTTTTTCCGCCCGATTACAACCGAAGCTGCTAAACGGCTACCCATGCGTAAAATACGGATGCAAAACGAAACGCGGAATGCAATTATCTCGATTAAAAAGGCAGAATGGGTTGTTGTGTCATATATATCTCCTAGGAACAGGGGAATTTTTCATCGGGTCAGTCTTTGAGGGACGTGTACCATGAATTAATTCATGAAAAACAAAAAATGCGTGTTGTGCTGTCGTTCATAGGAAGGGAAGGGGGGATTTCATCGGGTCAGTTTTTCCGCCCGATAACAATCAAAGCTGCTAAACGGCTACCCATGCGTAAAATACGGATGCAAAACGAAACGCGGAATGCAATTATCTCGATTAAAAAGGCAGAATGGGTTGTTGTGTCATATATGTCCTAGGAACAGGGGAATTTTTCATCGGGTCAGTCTTTGAGGGACGGGTACCATGAATTAATTCATGAAAAACAAAAAAATGCGTGTTGTGCTGTCGTTCATAGGAAGGGAAGGGGGGATTTCATCGGGTCAGTTTTTCCGCCCGATAACAATCGAAGCTGCTAAACGGCTACCCATGCGTAAAATACGGATGCAAAACGAAACGCGGAATGCAATTATCTCGATTATAAAGCCAGAATGGGTTGTTGTGTCATATATGTCCTAGGAACAGGGGAATTTATCATCGGGTCAGTCTTTGAGGGACGGGTACCATGAATTAATTCATGAAAAACAAAAAAATGCGTGTTGTGCTGTCGTTCATAGGAAGGGAAGGGGGTATTTCATCGGGTCAGTTTTTCCGCCCGAAAAATGCCGAATAAAATAGAAAAAAAAATTAAAAGGCACAATGGGTTGTTCTGTCATATATGTCCTAGGAACAGGGGAATTTTTCATCGGGTCAGTCTTTGAGGGACGGGTACCATGAATTAATTCATGAAAAACAAAAAATGAGGGGGGATTTCATCGGGTCAGTTTTTCCGCCCGAAAAAGGCCGAATAAAGGCCGAATAAAATAAAAAAAACAATTAAATTAAATTTTTTAAATGTCATGTTTCTGACCAACCACGCCAGTGGCGGGCTAACCTGCTAGTATATATATATACGTAGTTCTCAAAATATATAGGAGACTAGATGGGTACCCGTCCTGACCGGGAGAGTCGTTGTGGTTTTTTTTTACACCAACACCCCGAAAATGGTGGAAATCGGCCCAGCGGATACCGAGATACAGGTTCAAGGTCATTTGAAAGGTCAAGGTCACGCCGCTATCCGTTGAAAATGTTTGGCTACCCGAACCATCCCTACCTACGAAATTTCATCCCGATCGTCCGATCGGATCCTGCGATAGAGAGAGGTCACTCGAAGGTCAAGGTCACGGCGCACGGGCATTCTAGTATGACGAAATTGCTCAGCGCCTCACACTACCTGTTTCCACAAAATTATGTGGAAATCGGCTCAGCGGATCCCGAGATATCAGTTCAAGGCCACTCGAAGGTCAAGGTCACGCAGCACGGACAGACGGACATGCCCGCAACCATCCCTACCTACATAATTTAATCCCGATCGTCCCATCGGATCCTGAGATAGAGAGTCAAGGTCACTCGAATGTCAAGGTCACGCCGCACGGGTATCCGGGTGTGATGAAATTGCTCAGCGCGTCACACTACCCGTTTCCACCAAATTTGGAGGAAATCGGCTCAGCGGATTCCGAGATATGAGTTCAAGGTCACTCGAATGTCAAGGTCATGCCGCACGGACAGACGGACATGCCCGTGTTACTCCTGTGGTCAACCTACACCAACACCCCAAATCGGCCCAGCGGATCCCGAGATACGGGTTCAAGGTCATTTGAAAGGTCAAGGTCACGCCGCACGGGCATCCGAGCGTGACGAAATCGGTCGGCGCCTCACACTGCCCCCACATACCAAATTTGGTCCAAATCGAGATACAGGTTGAAGGTCATTCGAAGGTCAAAGTCACGCCGCACGGACAAATGGATGGGCCCATGTTGGTTCCCGGGTAATACTACGTGCCCGTACCAAGTTTAGTCGAAATCGGTCGAGCCGTTTCGGAGACATCGCGGCCACACAGACAGACACACACACAGACACACAAACTTTCCTCAAATATATAGCCGATGAACCCGACGTTGTCCGGGCTATTCAAAAACCAAATTTCAAGTCGATAGCTCAACCCGTTTCCGAGATCTGGTCTGCGCATGCGCGAAGCTGGCGTCGCACAGGCTCGGCGACCCGATACAATTCGTATCCGGATCCCCCTTCCCTTCCTATGAAAGACAGCACAACACGCATTTTTTTGTTTTTCATGAATTAATTCATGGTACCCGTCCCTCAAAGACTGACCCGATGAAAAATTCCCCTGTTCCTAGGGCATATTTGACACAACAACCCATTCTGCCCTTTTAATCCAGATAATTGCATTCCGCGTTTCGTTTTGCATCCGTATTTTACGCATGGGTAGCCGTTTAGCAGCTTCGATTGTAATAAAGAGCGTTAATCCTTAACACCTCCGAATATGGTCAATATAAAGATCGTTGATGCCTTAACCTCCCCCCCCCCGAAGTGGCGTTTGCTGTGATTTTGATGATTGGGAGTGGAGAATCGGTGCCCAGAGCTTTGTCCAAAATGCGACGTCGATGATTCCCGTGTTATTTTGCCTTTGGATAGGAAGTTTGGTCTCGATCGGTCAACCCGGAGGTCTTCAAAATATATATGAGATATTGGTGATATTGTTGTTAGAAATATCTTTGAAGGTATACGAATCACTAAAACATAACGATCTGAATTATTTATCGGTCACTGCATGCAACACTTGTATAGAACCCTATATTTTACGTCTTTAAACCTTACGGTTTTCTGTTCGTGATAATAAAACATACACGCGTGTTGCAATTCTTATTATACTGTAAAGAAACAGTACATAAAGTGACAGTACATCGTGCATTTTATGTACGACTAATTTTCGGGCTGCTACCAAACAGGTTTCTTCGTAGACAATTTTGTTCAAATTACTTACAACTAGAATATGCTACCACGCAATTTACAGTATTGGTTTTCAATATCTTGTCTGAAAATATCTTACCAATACCCCGCGCACGTGTGCTAAATTATCAGGTGAATAGCGATTAAAGTATTGACCATTCACCTCTGTCTTGCTATGTATGGGTGTGTTTGCAGCATATACTATGTTTAATATTAGGGAGAAGGGTTAGTCGCAGTGTTGCGGTTGCAGAAAACAGTACCTTTGCGGCCTTGGTGAATATAACCAAATACTATTCACAGGTATGAACAGACCTTCTGCCACAGATTATGTAGGCAATTTTTGTCAAGTTTAGAATCTATTGAAGATATAGTCTATTATATAGAGTACTCATTTTTTGTGTTGATAAATTACGTTCACAGAATACCACATGTATTCTTGTGATAAAAGCGATATCCAGTACTCTATGTATATGTCTCATAATGTTCTATATCAGTGAATTTTGACCGCTTTGTTGTGTATATATCAAAATAAATGATGATCTGTTACATTCATGAGACTGGTGTGATATTGGGAAATCATGGCATATATCTCACTATTTATTTCTTGTTTTCAGTGGGGAAATTTCACATATCATATTTCTCCGTTGACAGTCATTCATAAGCACACAAACTTGTAACTTCCCTCGCATTACATGTATTCGTGGTTAAAGATCTGTTATATATGTAACGGTCCTCAATCGTGCCGCACACGATGCGATATATATCTTACGACAAATATCGGACACCGGTTACGGGTCAAATCGTATAGCGTGTGCGGTGGAAAATCATACGCCATTTTGTAGCACGATCGGGCCCGCAAGGTATCAAATAAATTAGATTTTCTACGATCGAGTCGTGCGATTTATGCGTAGTAACCAATCATATTCAACTATCAATATAACAATATCATGATTTTTGAGGGCGTTATGGTTTATTAACGGCCCGGCTGGAATGATTAACAGCCCAAGGGCCTATTAGCGGACCGAGACGAAGTCGAGGGACGCTAATAGGCCCGAGGGCTGTTAATCATTCCAGAGGTCCGTTAATAAACCATAATGCCCGATGAAATCATGTTATTACTATTATTACCACAGTTTTTGACATTTGACCCATTTGAGGATTTAGTGGAATATTTATGCTTCTAGAAAAAAATTCCATTTACCTGTTGAATGACACGTATATCACACGTGGTCCGGGTGGTCCAGTCGGTAGAGTGCTCAGTGCATTACGCCATCATAAGCCGTCCAGCGCTGACGAAGCTGGTTTTAACTCTGACAAGCGCGGTTCGTGTACCGCGCTAATGGATGGCAATCAGATTCGTGTATCTGGGGAAGTTTGTCAGTTGCTTTCCGGGGTCGGTGGTTTCTACACGCAGTGGAGTTACGTCCCTCTGTTATTTTCCTCTGCGTAGTCTTTCCTCTACTCGTAAAAATATCAACGCCATGATATGTTCTAGCGACTGAAACGACGATAAACCCAAATTAACCAATCAATTATAAATCACACGATTCAAGAAAAACAGTGCAAAACAAAAATGCTGTTCCGTTTATTTGTGCCCAAAAGTCCAGATTTAACCGTCGTATGAGACCCTGTTTACATTAGAGAAAATTCGCATATCTGATCAAAAGATTATCTTACACTGCAATCATTCTTCCTCACATAGGTTCGAGCATGTGATCACTTTTATAGGACTAGCTATTCAATTTTGCACAAAATGAAAATTTCATTGGACGATATTCAGAAACGGGCATATGGATCTGATTGAAAGCATATATGTAAGCATGCGAATATTCCAAATCTCAGATAATGTGCAACTGCATAGCTGTGGCAGTTATTGTGTCCAATCATCTAAGTCGAAGATCCAGAAAACAGTTGATGCTTAGTCCTTAATTAGTCGTTTAATGCTGGAAAACTTGAAGCCATAATTGGTCGGGATTATTTCACAAGGTATACTGTCTGAATACCCTATAATCAAACCAGGTTCCGCCTATATTCGGTTATTAAATCTATAGACAATCGCATTTATCAATTGAAGTTCCCCACCACCCACAACTGCAAAAAGGTTTTGTATTGATATGGGTGGCGGGGAACATTCCTCGTGGTTTTGTATTGCTGTTGGACAATGACATCGCCTTATTTGCTCACAATATAGATTATTAGGCGACATGTGGCGTGTCATTTAATAAACGGGCACGTAATATGCCAATATTCGAAACGTCGAAGATCGCGACTCCCTTTGTTTCATTAATATAATCTCTCGATCATTTCTTAGCTAGGATTTTTGTGCGAGATAACTCATGAGTTGAACTGCTGTACATGTAAAATTACACACACATACTGCTAGTTTGAAAATCAGGAAGTCATATTTTATATAACCTTCAACTTCATCACGTCACCCCGCTGTGAAGATCTACTAGATGTACAGTACATTAACCAGTGATACTAATTACTAGATTGGTGAACTGTCATATGTGGATTAACGTCTAACTATTTTCCCTACCATTTGGTAGTCATTATACAGTATAATTTTTTTTTATAAATTATCATGGCCTCGCCTCTTGAAGAAAGTGAATCTGCACCGTAACAAAACGCACAATAGATGTATTAATATACTGTGACAGCAGTGTGAATCTTGAACTGCTGACATTAAATAAAATAATATTAAGGCGAAGGGATTAGCCTGGGAACTTACACACCGACCACCAATCATCAGACACCCATGGGCCATAGTGCGTTGACGGGGAAATAATTAAGTACTGGCCGCCAGTATGAATATTTAATATAATTATTGTTTACAACGAACCTCCAATCGTGTTAACTGTTATATAAATTATTAGAATTGGGCAATTCTAAACAAATTACGCTAAAGAACTGCTTACGCAAATACGCATAATTCCATGGGCGATAGAAACAAAGAGCAGATAGTTATTTAAAGGGGTCCTGTACCCCAAATCTGGCCATTTATGGGACCATCTACTTTAATACTCAAAAGAATATATGTAACAAATGAATGGATTTGAACCATGGGTTTGTGCAAAATACACTCATGCCAGTGTGCTCTCTGAACGATGCAATCAACATGGTAATTATAATGAAAATGAATTTATGGCTGGAGTCATAGAATCATATTCATTATAATTATCATGTTGTTTGCATCGTTCAGAGAGCAAATGGGTGTATTTTGTATTTTATCATGACTCAAATTCATTCATTTGTTGTATATATTCTGTTGAGTATAAAAGGAGATGGTCCCATAAATGGCCGGATTTAGGGTACATTATACCTTTAAGCGACACCGAGTCTTGAATAAAAATGTATGATGCCTTACACTGTCGAGAAACACAGAGGTGAGCAAAGTGGTATTGTTGGTCACATCCGCCCGCTGCTGCCACTCAAATTATTACACTAGCTATATTTGGCTTATACGTGTATTTACCGCCTCGTCCATTTACCGTATATATATATGATGGACGTGACATCAAACATACATCAAGAACTCATATTTACATTAACCGTTTTTTTCACCCACTGACCGACGCGCGAAGCGCGTCCATTGTGTGTCTATAATCGTAGGACTAGTGGCTATGCGTTTCTGCTGAGCTGCACTGACGTTTGATCGCAAAATAAAATTATAATCATTATCAAAGCACACGTTTGGATAACACCGCCATAACCAGTGACATATTATGATGTTGAGCTCGTATCGTCAATAAAATTAGAGTTATAACTTATAAAACTAAGATTTACTGCTAAAGTATTTCTACCAATTGGGTAACTAGATTCGGGTTGAGCTGGAACTTGAGAAATTTCAATTTCAAACAATTGAAATGCCGTTGAAAACCGAAGGGTTAAGCGATTATCGCAATAGGATATTGGAACACCGTGTGCGTAACGTAACTATCACAAGTATAACGTACTCTGAGTCTGATAACAACTTATCGCCAAATTCATGCTTCAAACAGTTTAAACATGTCATCTTCGGCTTCTTTTATTTTATTGTTATGAAAATTAATAATAAATGGGGTGATAAATATGTATAATACGTATATAACGACAAATAGAGTCAAATAAGCCATTTTCCCGTGAAACTTAGGATAGTCAAGCCAGGTACAAAAATTGGTGAAATATGAGTACGAACGTAAAAGTGTTCCCCTATCGTATTGCGATAATTGCCAATCATCACCGCGAAGCGAAGCCTCCAATGGCGATTATTAATTCATTCATATTTCGGCTGTTCAGTCTTCTAAGCTATTAAAACTTTCTTGGATATCTTGGAAGGATTGTTTTGATATGTATATATCGGATTAACCTTCCAAAATGGTGAGTTTGACGCCTGCATTTCTTGGCATGAATATTAACGAGCGCTCGTCTGCAAGTACAGTCATTGCCGAATCGGCGTGTTTTTGTGAAAATGTCACCAAGATTTCTCCACTCGATTCTCTTAAAATGCACCCTAATCGGTCAATTTCTTTTGATAATTCTATCTAAATACATCTTAGCTACTATTCGGGTGTGCTGTCCCGGTCGAAAAAGGTTTAGTTTGACCAAAACGGCTATTGACAAAGTTTGTTTTCAAAACCAGCTCGATGACCCGTCCACGCTGTAAATTTATTATCGAAAAAAAATTCAATTTCTTCCATCTAAAACAAAATTACGCGCTGGACATTTTAGGAATATATAAGCATCCCACGCAGACACACCAATTCTCAGTTCAAAATTTTGAAAAATGACAGTTTTATCGATTTTAATGCCAAATCCCTTGTTAAATTTTATCATCGAAACAAATTCATTTCTTCCATCTAAAACATAATTACGTGCTGTGCCCTGTAATTTTAGGAATATATAAGTATCCCACGCATACACAACAAGTCTCAGCTTAAAATTTTGAAAAATAAGAGATTTATCGACATAAATCGGTTTGTATGGCAGATTCCATGTTAAATAAATTTTAGGGCCCTGCAAATGTTTTCTGAGCTGTTCCATATTGGCCACCCGAGTCCATATTTGACCGGTTCTACCTGATAATTGTGCGACAGTACAGTCGCGTTACTTTATACATCAACATTGGTCATTATCACCCGACAAATTTATTTAGGTCTATCGTATCAACCGCTATTTCCCCTGCATAGCCTGACTAAGTGTCAACATTGGTCTTTATCGCTCCACTAATTTGTATCGTTTGATCGGTATGAATTCCATATCCAATTATCCATATATAACCATCCCAACCTCTAATCCCGGTCCAATTTATTTATTTTTATCATCGCTATAGTCACGTTACGTAATATTTTATCGCGTGATACTTGTACTTATATGTCTATGGTATTACTATAGTATACCGTTTACGTATATCAATAGCTATTCCTTTCTATATAATCCTGGTGCCATCTATAGAGATAGAGATACTATCATACCCCCCCCCCCATTTTATATCATTGCTGATTTAGTACAGTCGTGATGCATTACATGGCAGCATCGCTCCACTAATTTTTCATTTGTATTATAGTCTCGTTACATACACATTTTATCTCTTGTGACTTTTGCTTCAACACGCCGAGTTCCGCTGCAGACAATACAAAACTGACAACATTTTGAAATGTAAGCAGGCTTCAAACTCATCTTATCCAAGACAAACTCTGGCTACATAAGAAATTTGTGTATAAGGTGTACGCGCATTTGTTGCGTTAAAAACCAAAGGTCCGAAGTCAAGGTCCAAATCCCCAACACACTGATGTGAGTTTAACTCCATCTACATACAGTAATGTCCAAAGTAATTGATCACTTAACCACATCAGAATTATGGGTATTTTTTCAGGATTTTAAATCCTGAAAAATTACCCATAATTATGCTGTGGTTAAGTGGTCAATTACTTTGGGCATTACTGTAACAAATATAAGGATTTGAGGTTTAATGATAATTCAATCCTCATACAGTAATGTCCAAAGTAATTGATCACTTAACCACAGCAGAATTATTGGTAATTTTTCAGGATTTTAAATCCTGAAAAATTACCAATAATTCTGCTGTGGTTAAGTGGTCAATTACTTTGGGCATTACTGTAACCAATATAAGGATGTGAGGTTTAATGAGATCTCCATCCACATAACTGATAAATATGTGTGAAAATTAAACAAAAAAATTAAATTACATGATGGCGTCCAATATGGACTACCTAATTCTGCTCCAAAAACATGTATATTGATATATGGATGTTTATTGGGGGAAACCGATTATATCAATGATATTTTCATTAACTGGGATCCAAAACTCGACCTACGGGAGCGTGCTTTGCGCGCGACTGTATCTTAAGCATGTGTGGATATTTAATAAGCCAACAATTGGAATACCAACAGAGAAGATTGGCGGAGGTTCCTTGCGCATAGACATCGTTGATGATCTCTATAGGAAACCATATTGACATTTAATAGAGAATTTCGATTAACTGCAATAACTTAAGGAATCTCTAATCAGGGCTGCATGATAATGAAAAAAAACATATCGAATAACTTATTATTTAACTAACCGAATAACTAATTGCACTCAAGCCCAATAAGAATATTCCTTAAGTTATTGTGCTTAAGCGAAGTTAGAGATACCTTATTGCACTTAAGCACAATATGATATTCCTGTGCAATAAGGAATATTCTTATTGCGCTTAAGTGTAATAAGACATTCCTTATTACACCCATATTGCACTTAAGCGCAATTAATATCTCTCTCATTAGATCGCCCTTGTGCAAATAGTAGAATAATCCTATATTTGTTCCACACATTGTACCATGGAGATGGACTACACCACCTGAATTATAGGGAGTTTATGTACTATATATAATACTAGCAGGTTAGCCCGCCACTGGCGGCATTCGTCTCATGACTTTGTTTCAGAAACATGACATTTTTAAAATTTAACCAAATTTCAAGTCGATAGCTCCACCCGTTTCCGAGATCTGGTCTGCGCATGCGCGAAGCTTGCGTCGCACGGGCTCGTCGACCCGATACAATTCGTATCCGGGGCAAGATACATTCACATAGCAAATTTCAAGTCGATAGCTCCACCCGTTTCCGAGATCTCGTCTGCGCACGCGCTGCACGGGCGTCGCACGGGCTCGGCGACCCGATAACATTCGTACCCGGGGCAAGAAACATTCACATACCAAATTTCAAGTCGATAGCTCCACCCGTTTCCGAGATCTCGTCTGCGCATGCGCGAAGCTGGCGTCGCACGGGCTCGGGACTCGATAAAATTCGTATCCGGGGCAAGATACATTCACATAGCAAATTTCAAGTCGATAGCTCCACCCGTTTCCGAGATCTCGTCTGCGCATGCGCGAAGCTGGCGTCGCACGGGCTCGGGACCCGATAAAATTTGTATCCGGGGCAAGATACATTCACATAGCAAACTTCAAGTCGATAGCTCCACCCGTTTCCGAGATAACGCATTCTTTGTTTTTCAATGAGTTAATTCATGGTACCCGTCCTCCCCGTCCTAAACTTCAGAGCGGACAGTCAATTAATCCCGTCGTGAAAGTCGAGATAATTGCATTTCGTCCGCATCCGTATTTCGGACGCATGGGGTCAGTCGTTTAGCCACGTCCATTGGAATCCGCATCCGTATTTCGGACGCATGGGGTCAGTCGTTTAGCCACGTCCATTGCAATAAAGAGCGTTAATTGTTAACACCTCCGTATTAGGTCAATATAAAGATCGTTTATGTCTTAACCACCGCAGTGCCATTTTTTGTGACTGAGATTGGAGAACGGGTGCTCTGAGCTTCTCCAAAACGCGACCACGGCGGTGTTGGTTTGATTTTACACTTACTTAGGAAGTTTGAGCTCAATATGTACACGCGTTTTCGATTCTATGAAGTACACATATACACACATACATATATACATATATATATACGGAAGTCTCAAATTATATAGTAGATATTCCTTATTAAGAGATATCTTATTGAGTTTTATTATCTAAGCGCAATATGAAAATTCCATCATTGCACTTAAACACAATTAAATACTTCCATATTGCGCTTAAGCACAATAGAGATTCCCATATTGCGCTTAAGCACAATTAGCTCTTCTTGCGCTTAATTAAAAGAAATTGTTATAATTGTATTGTAACTATTGTTTTGTCCTTTAATATTTTCCATACATCATGTACACATAAGTTATGCTAGAAAAGTAGTACTAGTGTTACTAATAGTACTCGTACAGGTAGTAGTTAATACCACCTTACTGTCAATATTCTATCATGGTTAGTTTCAAAATCATAACGTTAATTGTTATTACTATTTGTGTGTATTATACATGTACATAAGTCATCAATTAACAAACTTAAGCAGAGCCTGGTTGAATATCTACCATATATGGTGGGTTATTCCCATCTTCAAGCTGTTGATGTCATTGAGACATTCAATGTTATTTTGCTATTTTGTATGCGAACTAGTAGACCCTCCAATAGCTTATCATTACCACTCGGGACAGTGGGTGTTTTTCCTCAATTAATTGAATTTCTTGTAACTTAAAAATCAAAACGGCGGATTGGAACTGGAGTCCACATGGATGTTTTAGTCAACGACAGAGGCCGAAAATGAGTCCATTCCATTCGCAGTGGGGGAATAGTCAGGTTTATTACTAACTTCTTGTCCCTAAATTAACAGAAACTATATATATTATATATAGTATATATATCAGATATGATCAGATATGTGTGTAAGCTCAGAGAAAGCTCGATACTGCATGAATTAGAAGTCATGTTTATATGGCTTTGGTCGATAACACACATTTCAGACGACGAATTCAGCGATTTCCAAGCACTAAAATACCACATTAGGCCATCGGGAAATAAAGCGCAGATAATTAATTAAGCACCACCGAGTCGAAGTCTTGAATACAAATGTTATTAGTTCTTACACTGTCGAGTTGACTCGAGACCCACAGATGTGGGCAAAGGAGTATTGTTGGGCTGGTCCCCTGCCGCTCATATTATTACACTAGCTCTATATGGCTTATATGTGTATTTGCCGCCTCGTCTAATGACCATATATTTGATGGACATGACATCAAACAGACACCAAGAACTCAAATTTACATTAACCGTTTTTTAACTTAATCATCAAAAAGCCGAGCATGAATTTTTCTGCGCCAAATTACGTAACTCTTTATATAACTATATTTACATACTAAGTGTTGTCATCACTAAATCCAGCATTCTGATTGGTCGGCGCCCACGTGGCTAGTTGCAGTTATTTCTCGGTGAATGCGCAACGGTTCATAACACCAAGCTCATAACACCATCGATACGTCATTGGGTTTGGAAAGACGAACGCGTTATGTTTTGGGCGCATTTGGACGCAGGATTGACTTAATACATCACCGGGTTTCAATATGAAGAGAAATTGTTCCTATTAACTTTTGCCAAGGGTGCTATTGGGTATTTTGGGCTGTTTTTGTCACGATACACTTTTCGATTTAAATACATTTACAAAAGTGGCTTTTTCGCTAAATGTATATAAATATAAGGATTAACTGTCATGTGGACTATTTTTTATTTAGATGTAACCGTGAGGTAAGTGGTCATAACGTGTATGTAAAACCCTTCGGGTTTTACACAAGTTATGTCCACTTACCTCACGGTTACATATCCATAAAAACAGTCCACATGACAGTTAATCCTTATATAACATGACATTCTTCGTTAAGAGCGCGAACGCTGTGTCAGCCAGTGGAATACCAATCTACTTATCTCTTTTAAAAAAACTACACCACATCAACTATATGTATTAGTGTCGCCAGTGAGAGAGTGGTCCAAGTGAAATTCATTTGGGAGCGTGCAGAAGTGAGTTCAAAAATATACTATTTCGGGTGAGACTAATTAGTGCCCGGGTGACCCCGTGGCCCCGCGGACAGTCAGATATGCATGATGCATTATGGTAGTAGGATACAAAATAAGCGCAGATTATTAAAATTGACTTGCTGTGTCATCCACCGGCGGGTTTATTAACCCTTTAAATGCCGATATTGACCAGAGAGAGCCCATACAGACACAGAAACCCGATCACATATACATTGTATATTGACGACTAATGGTAGCGAGGCACTTACTAAAGGTATACTGTGAAGATTGACTCGCCATCTCGATCACGGTCGGCTTCATTAACCCCTTAAATGACGATATGCACCAGAAGAACACACGAGAGGCCGACAAGCCCGGTCAGCCCCATGGGCCCGTGGACATCATAATATGATGCCTTATGGTAGTGGGATACATACTAAGTTTAGGCTGCAAACGCTTATTTGCTGTGCCATCCACTGCCGGTTTTATTAACCCAATTCCGATATTGGCTAAAAGAATCCGGGACTCGGGGAGAGCTCGGGTGGACACAGAGACAAAATCACACTATATATTGATGACTAATTGCATCGAGACACTTACAAAACATAAACTGTGAAGATTGACTCGCCAACTCGTTCATGACCGGGTTCATTAACCCCTTAAATGACGGCATAGGTTAGAGATCACGAGAGAACTCGGGCAAGCCCGGGCGCCCCATGGACAGTATAATATGATACTTTATGGTAGTAGAATGCATATGCTGTTAACATTTACTTGCCGTGTCACCCATCACCAGTTTTATTAACCCCATTAATGCCGATATTGGCTAAAAGAACATTGGATGTGAATATTGACTCGCCATCTCGTTCATGGCTGGGTTTAAATGACGATATGGATCAGGAGAGCCCGGACAAGCCCGGACCAGTGGGCACATGGAAAGTATAGTATGATACCTTGCATGTGGTAGTATGATACATACTAAGCATATTTTGTGAAACTTACTTGCTGTGCCATGCATGCACCACCGGTATTATAAAGACATTAAATGCCGATAGTGTCGCAAAAGACCCGGGCGGTGGGCTGGTCACACCAGAGGCCCGATCACAATATATATTGATGACTAATGGCCATGCAGACAGTATAATATGATACCGTGTGGTAGTAGGATGTATATGTTGTGAAAATTGACTAGCTATGTTGTCCAGCGCCGGTTTTATTAACCACTCTAATGCCGATATTGTCTAAAAGAACACCGACGAGCCCGGGTGGACCCGAGCGTAATCTACAAATATCAGCTCAATTTATTATTTGATCTTGAGTTTCAAGTCTACGATCCCCATGTTAAAATGTTAGTAGTAGAAGAATCACAATTTTCCAAACGCTTTTCAGAAATCGTCAATCCCCACCAGTAGAGTAAATTTGTTATTCAAACACAATACGTGTGTATTTTGTTGATACCGTGATACCATGATATCTCTAACACCACATTAGACTAATCTACCCGCGAAATTATCTCACTGACTTCAATAAACATGTATACTTCCAACAATTGTGACCCCCGACTTTTTCTGTTGCTCTAGGAATATGTCAAGTTGTAGCCAGATATTATTCATTTACTTTTTCAAGCAATTTATCGTGTAATAATATCTAATAATTTATACATTTATCGAATTTGTTAATTGAATTGTCAATTTAGTTCTTTACTCAAGTCCACAAAATACAATTCTAAGAAGTATTGTTATTCGTATCGTATTATTCCTAACTATTATAACTATAATGCAGATAGACCACTTGTCATGAACCCGGTCGTGAACGAGATGACGAGTCAATCTTCACAGTCTACTTTTAGTAAGTGTCTCCTACCAGTAATCATCGATATATAGTTTGACCCGGCATCTGGAAGGTGCCTGGGCTCTCCCAGGTTCTTTAAGCCAATATCGGCATTCAAAGGGTTAATAAAACCGCCTGTGGATGACACAGCAAGTAAATTTTCACAATATATGCTTAGTGTGTATCCTACTACCATATCAGGCATCACAGAATACTGCATGTGGGCCCATGTAACTCTCCTGGCTCACCGGTCTTCTTCTGGCCCATATAGTCATTTAAAGGGTTAATGAATCCAGCCGCGAACGAGATGGTGAGTCAATCTTCACCGTTTACGTTTAATAGGTGTGTGGCTACAATTATTCATCAATATATAGTGTGATCGAGTCTCTTGGTCTGCCCGGGCTCTCTTGTGTTCTTTTAGCAATATCGACATTAAAGGGTTGACACAGCAAGTATATTGTTTACAACCTAGCTTCGTATGTAACCTACTACCATAATTTGGGCGGTTATCTAATGGCTGTTTTTCATCTGACGTGTGTGTCAGGATAGAGGATCTGGAGGATTTGTGTAAATGTTAGCCCAAACTACATTTCCAAGTAACGATGGTTTGTTGTTTATTTTGAGGAATCATACCACATCAGATGAATTCAACCCAAATATGTTAACAGTTGTCATGTAAAACATTTGCAGTAGGTTAGCGTTATTTGTTATTTGCGGATGTCGTTTAACATGGGGGAAATAGACTACTACGTTTGAACGGCATGTGCATTTGTCGTTTTTTAATTATAACAACATGATAATCAATAAAAGAGGCAGTCTCTGTCAAATACAGTCGCTCTATTTACGATACTAATTGGGGAACTTTGTAATTAAATTACGCGTAAACTAGCGTAAACGTATACCTGCTGCAATTCGAGAAGGTGCCGGAATCGGCGTACTCGCCCCGGGGATAACTCGCCCCAATCGACGTGTGCCAACTCGGAATAAAAGGCCGGCTCGGAATAAAAGATGTATACGGGGTGTTATATGGCGTTTGGTCCGTTGTTTCTCAATGAATATTATTGAAATTTGGTGTATATGTCCGGGCTGGGACATGGAATACAATAACGTTTGAATTGTTTTTAAGTATACAAATGTGTTGATTTTATTCAACTTTTTCGTTCTGAAACACACTATACTCGTTATGTCCATATCTAGTATTATACTTAGAAATTTCAGCTTTCCAGATACATAATCGCTCCATTGACTGTAACAGATGAAGTTATCCCCCTCTTCGGATCGAGTGTCACTAACACTTTATTTTGTTAGACTGCCTGTAGTCACTGATTATATGTGGAAATAATCTGTAATAAGATGTAGCACAGTTTTATTTTATATTTACATGTAGTGCTGTTTTTTATACAACAATTCCATCCAGGCTTCTCAACGGTACGCAGTACCGGTACCGCGTACTCGGGCATTTTTTGCGGTAACGGTGCTGGTGTGCAGATCCGCCGGTACTCGGTACTGTGGTTGCATATATGCACGTTCTTATATCAGCAGGTTGGAAAAATACAGTAGTATCAAGTTTCGCTCTTTAAACTACACGCGATGTACATCGATCGTGATTGTATTCATGGCGTGAGAGGTCGGTCACGGAAGGGTGGTTCCTGGTTTTTATGTGTCTATTATAACTCTTCAATGGTTGAATTCCAATTCTTTGAAAGCACGGCCTTGTGATATTGTTTTAATTTTCAAAGATGATTTTGTGTTGGGAACTTGTGATTGCAACTTATGTTTTTGCCTTTACTTTTGCCCAGTTGTGGCAATTATACACTAAACCCAGTTACAATTTCTTATCATTTTTCACCAACGACATCACCCACAAGTATGGCCCACACGTTTTGATTAATCACATACACACGTACCCGTTCACATGTCGTATCAGTTTGCATATATAAGGTAGACCATTTTGAATTTAAATGGGTCTCATGGAACCTCCAGTTATATAATAAAATCGGGAACGAATATCCACGAACCGTGCACAATGTACATGTAATTTGCTGAATAGACATGGTAGTTCATATTTGGTATAGGAACTCGTGGAGTGAAATTGTTGCCTAACTTGACTCATTATTGTTTAGATTCAAAATGGCCGACCGCGCGACTTTGCAAATACATTTAATCTGATTTAATATTGTGAAGTGAAAACCACCGACGTGTGTCGCGTTACTTTCTATCAGTTTATCACACACAGAAGAACAATAAATTAAAACCACAAAACGTGTGCAACGAAAAGTTCTATTTTGGTTGATTGAATTGTCTATGTTGTCATTTGCGCATCACTAAACTCTACGGGAAAGTTTGTTAGTATATTCCAAAATGGTATTTAATATCCCGAAATAGTTTCTTTATTCTGATATCAAATTATCATTAGTTCATGCTAATAATAGAGTTCGTGGCTTGTGGTTTTCAGCACTGTATTACCTCTAGATATTCCTAGAACTATAACATGGCTTGACAGTACCGGTACAGGAACCACGGAACTAGCAAAGTATCGATACCGGTACCGGCATGTGTGCTACAGGCGGTACTTTGAGAAGCCCCATTCCACCTAGATCATCATGTGATCGACCATACATGGGGTGTGATGACCTGGTTGAATTAAGAGCGGTTTGATGGATCACTTCTGTCTTCGAGCTAGATTATACTTATGTTATTTAATGGCATGTTTCTAACGTGGAGGAGTAGATATTCTTGAGACCCCACTACTTTTCAATTCACACCAAGTTCTCAGCTGTTATGTTCTGATATTAGAACCCATTGCCATAATATATAGTTTATTTTGTGTATACTATTATAATGTAGTGATTTTCAGTACCTTTATATACCAGTAGTGTGGATAACAATGCATATATATATATATATATATATATGTGTATATGTATATTGATTCAACGGATTCAGTGGTTTTGTTCATTAGTCTATCAAATTTGCGGGGAAAACATGTCCACCAGCAATACACCCTGCCAAATTTCAAATTTGAATCAATTGGCACACCCTGCAGCCAGCATTTATTGGAGAACTGTTTCTCATGTGGATATTTTGGGTCACCACTAGATGGGAGCCATATTTTTTCTCTCAAAATTTCCTTGTGAAAACATCACTGCCAGCGGTGATCTTGAGTTTTACTATTTTTATGGCTAAATAATTTGGTTGATCCTACAGACGACATACATTGTCCGATCGCCACCAGATTCCACAATGATCTTCTGGATAACCAGGATGAGAGTGATCTATTGTTTTTCTTCCGAATTTCGTTAAAAACATGACCACAGACAGCAATTTTGTATCTTACTCTTTGTATGACTGAATTCTTTTCTTTAGCACCTCTACAGACCACATCCCTCATCTGATAGTCACCAAACTTCATATTGATCTTCGGGGTGACACTAGATGGGAGCTATCGAATGATTTGATTTTTTTTGGAAAACATGGTCGCCAGCAGCCATCTTCTAATTTGCTTTTTGTATACATGTATATCTCTTCGTGCGTATAGCCAGTATTACTTGGGTAGTTCAACTTTCCACATTCCTGTCATCATTTGAAATATAAAAATTTACCTCATACATGTAGTCCAATGAAAATTAACAAGCGTCCATGAATTAAATTTACCTATGATCCTATTATTCCTCACAATCACATGCACCCTTCAAAATTTTGTTTCGTCGTATCTAATTTGTAATGACCCTTATGGTAATATTGATATATATACATTTGTCAAACATTTCTTTGTACAATATACAGGTATAAAGTTAGTAACTAAATCTAGAAATAGATAATACTAACAGGTTAGCCCGCCACTGGCGGCGTTCGTCAGAAACATGACAATTTTTAAATTTTAAATTTTTTTTTTTTAGTTAATTTTTATAATTAATTTTTTAATTTAATTTGTTGTTTTTCAATGAGAAAATGTTAAAAAAAAATTTATAACATGAGTTAATTGTGCATTTTTCCCGATTTTGACCTTGAATTGATCATTTTCAAGGTCAAGGTCAGGTCGGGGTCACATGACACTTCCCGTAGGTAGCAAGTTTGAGCTAAATCGGTTCGAGTCTATAAAGGACACACACATATATATAATTTGTGGGTACCCGTTTCAAGGTGAAGAAGACATAATAATCACACAACACGCAGTACCCGTCCCTAAAAGAGGTATGATTTAAGGTACATCGGGCGGAAAAACTGACCCGATGAAAATTTCCCCCGTTCCTAGGAACGACAGACATAAGAATCACACAACACGCATTTTTCTCACACAACACGCAGTACCCGTTCCTAAAAGATGTATGATTGAAAAGAATCACACAACACGCATGTTTTGTTATCCGATGCGTTAATTCTGCCTTTTTAATCAAGATAAATGCATTTCGCGTTTTTCGTCCGTAGTTTCGTAGGCACATGCGAGCGTTTAGCAACGCCGATGACAATAAAGAGCGTTTGTCGGTTAACAACTCCAAATATGGTCAATATAAAGATCGTGCCTCCTTAACCCCCGATGTGACGTTTGCGATGATTTTGATAATTGGGAGTGGAGAATGAGTGCTCAGAGGTTGTCCAAAACGCGACGTTGACCATTCCCGTTGGTTTTTACCCTTAGATAGGAAATTTGAGCTCGATCCGACCAGCCGTTTTCGATTCTATGAAGTACCCCCCCCCCCCCCCCCCCCCCCCACACACACACACATATATATTATATAGTAGACTAGCTGATGTACTCGACTTCGTTCGGGCTATTTAGGGATTTCTTTGTGACCGCCTTCATCTGGGCAGTACCCGGTATATACAGCATCTGGACAAACTATTTTTCAATTGGTCCAGAAACATACCTATATCAGCACGTTCGATGACATGGTCGCACGTGAAATTGGACCCGTCCATATTGCTCCCGGGATCGAAGTAGTCATACACACACATTTTAGTCGGATCGGTCAAGGTCCAGAAACATGCCTATGAGCGAGGTCAGGTTGACACGTTAAATACCAAATCCGAGTCGTATCGGTCGAGCAGTGTGCGAGTCTATAACACACGTACATACATGCACTCATACACACATACATACAGACAGATATTCCAAAATGTATAATCGATAGCTACAAGAATTATATGATAAATACTTCACGGGCGATCTGATGCATGCATCTTAGTTTTCTTGTATTATACTGTCCGCGGACCTATTGGGCCGACGAGCTTGCACAGGCTGGTCCGTGCACTTCTGGTCCATATCGTCATTAAGGGGTTAATGAACCCGGCCGTGAACGAGACGGCGAGTCAATCTTCACACTCATCGATATATAGTGTGATCAAGTCTTTGGGTCTCCCCGGGCTCTCCCGTGTTCTTTTCGTCAATATCGGCATTCAAAGGGTTAACACGCTCACCGGTTAATGATAAAGCAAGTCAATTTTCACAAAACCTATGCTTTGTATGTATCCTACTACCATAAAGCATCATATTATAATCATGGGGCCACCCGGGAGTGCCCAGGCAGTAATTAGTCACACCGATCATGCCTCTATATTTCGTTATACTCTAATGTTTGTGCTTTCCGTCTGCCTGTCTGTCTCATATTCTTGTTTTGTTTCCATAATAAAAACAATTTTAAAAAAGAACTGAAAAGGAAATACTCACTCATATGTACGCGACGTGTACCGCTCGGAGATGGAGCATGGTGTTGGAATTGCATGATCTAGTTGTGTTGTGTTCTAAATTAATATATAATATGTAGACCTCTTCATTCTTAATTGTCTCCGTGTAATTTGAATACAGTAATGCCCTAAGTAATCGACTCATTAATCATGTTGCAACAAGCCATATTTCCGACTAAATCCTGAAAAGTTACCCACAATCCAGCAGAATTATGGGTAACTTTTCAGGATTTAGTCGGAAATATGGCTTATTGCCATTCATCGGAGAGCTCTCAGTTAGAGCTTTCCGATGAATGGCAACAATCCATATTTCCGACTAAATCCTGAAAAGTTACCCATAATTCTGCTGTGGTTAAAGGCACGTGCGGCCTTAATTGTCGAAAATATTCATATTTGTTCCAAACACCGTAAACAGAAAAACATTAAAACGCATACAGTTCCGTTCATATATACCATGACCATCGCGTAAACAGCATGTTATCATAAAGACCTACTATATTTTACCTAAGCAAGAGCCTGATTGTGTTACAGAAGACAGCACAATTCTACTGGCTAATCACACACAAATGACATAAACGCTCTTTATTAGTTCCATATCAGGTATTCACTAACAAAGAACGCTCTTTATGTTTACCATCATAATATAAAAAAAAACACCAGAAAAGTAACTTTTTATGCTTCTGTTTACATAACAATGGTCAAACATATGACCATAACATACTGTTTATGCGATATATCTTATTTGTATGCGGACAAAGTCTATCTACATTTTGATGTTCTTTCTGTTTGTGGCGGTTTTTGACGGGTGGAGATATTTTCACAGGATACCCACCACCAAGGCCAACCGTGTCTTTAAGGAGTCGATTACTTAGGGCATTACTGTACAAATGGGAATGAGAGCAATATGTGTACAACACTTCAGTAGCAAGCAGTGCACATGTTGTGTTAGTGCGGAACGTGCTTGCCTTTTTCACTTAATTTGAATAATGATGTATAAATTAACTAGTATGGAATCGGATGTCAAGTTTGTGAGAGAAAAATCCAATATTTCTGGTGTTTTCGGTCGTTACAATATCACCAATTTACCAAGTGCATCAAAGTTGTTAGTAGTCTATGAATAAAAGCAGATTAGTCAACTGTATTCATCAACCACCTCTTGTAAACGATTGAAGCGCACAATTGGGGAATATTTACCATGTATTTTCCATAATTCGGCTGTCATTTTGAGTCAAATTTACTTTTGTTCCATTGAGTTGGAATATTTATAAGCAATGGTATGCGTCACTTAGATTGCAGTTCATCCAATTTATTGTTGATATATGAATTTCAATGGTGATTTTTTGGTGAAAATTTATAAATTGAAAATAAAGTGACAATTCTCAATGTGAAAAATAATCCTATTTTCCACTTCCTTGACTATTTCCACTCCCGGCGGTAATTTTGGTGGCCATCTTGGATGCGGAATTCTAATTTTGCCCTAAAAAGGAGGAAGTATGTCTTAGATTCACTAAAATATATAGATTTGTATGCGTTTGACAAGATTTTCACTCTACGATTTTCAAGGTCAATGACACCGAATCGGACTGGCACCGTGTCTAATTTTGTTCAGCATACCCCATTATGTAAAATCACCTAAGTTACCACCTTTCCGCACGAATTTCGTAAACAATATTTTCTAGGCTTGTTTCACAAAAAACTCGTCTTGAAATTTTTGAACTTATTGAAAGTACTTGAACTATCAAGATCAAACGATTTTAATTTGTGAAATGGTATTCCTTTCAGTTTCTTTCAATTGGGACACTATTCGGTGATGCAGTACGTGTAGTTAATTAGAGTAAAATATTATATTTGATTCTTACTACAAGGTTTACAGTGTATAATATACAAATATATGCAGATATAAAAGGCCGATGACATATCTTCGTGTTACACACATTAACTCGGATTCGGCACGCATGTACACAATACAAAACGGTGAAGGGTAACACCAGACCCACCGGCCGTACCGCCCCAGGAGCCCGACCGATATATGTTTCGCGTATGTACTACCGTGACCTGTGTACCAACGGTCCAGTCCCCAGGTCGGTAGTTCAAGCGGCGTTGTTAACACCGAGCGTACGGCATGTTAAGTCAGGTACGCAAAACAAACAAGATGTTGCACCACGGGTGTGGGATAACCCCATGGTGAAAATTGAAATATGGTCAGGTCGGAAACCAAATTGTGAAAACAAATGTGAGGAACGAACAAACTACTTGACATTTGTAACAAACGACGGACGGATATCCAACATTTTCAGATAAAGAAAGAGGGATAACTCTTGAACGATAAATGTGAACAACGTCAATGAACCCTCTTTTGAAAGCCCTCATGATGCCAAACCTGCATACCGAATTTCATTGAGATCCGATCACCCATGGTTGAGATATATGAGCGGACGGCTAGACAAATTTCATTGAGATCCGATAACCCTGCATGGTTGAGATATATGAGCGAACTGACACAAATCCAACATGTTTGGATAAACAAAGTGATATATTTCTTGAACGGAAAATGTGAACAACGTCAAAGAACACTCTTTGGAAACCCTCTTAATTACAAATTTGCATACCAGATTTAATTGAGATCCGACCACCGTGGTTGAGATATATGAGCGGACGGCTAGACAGATGTCTATGTGTTATGTAAACTCTTCAGTACTCAGGGGGGGGGGGGGGTCGAACAAAAATTCCAGGCACGTATGATGGGGTGGGTGGGTGTCTCTCGGGTCCGAAAAGCATTTTTTTCCATGTGCCAAATTTGTTTTTCATTTCTGCTATTGAGTCTTATTTTGATGTGTTTTGAACAGAAACAGGTCATATATAGTTAATAGCAATGCTATATTATATATAGAGGTTATCAGAAGTTGGATCAGTTGCACAATGGCCAACAATACCCAAATTCAACTAATTGATAGAACAAGAAACTGCGCTATTGGAAAAATAAAATTTAATCAGGATTCCATCTATTGATACAACAAAATAAGAATAACTATGCAGAACTCAGCTGAAAATAAGCAATAAAATGAAAGCACACTTGACCATATGTGACATGGAAATAAAGATATAATAAATAATGGAATAAAATAGACTTTTGACAATGTAAAACATAAAATCTTAACATATAAATTGAAGGCCAGCCGGGCCAGCTTGAACAATTTCAAATTGTTTTCCAAGTTAATGTGGATCAGCTTGTAATGTTAATCACAGTAACAAATATTTTATCGTCACTCATATCGTGAGCCAAAAAGAAGTGAGATTGGGCTATCCATCCATATGTTATTCCCAATTATTACGAAGCCTATTACTTCAGGTAGTGGCTACCAGCCTGCCATTACACGGTATAACATGTTTCCTCAGTTCTGGTTTCTGAGATGCCCCAAGAAGAGTCATGCGGGTATATCATGGTTATGTTTGGTATGAGCATTATTCTTCAAACTGGGATGAACTGGGATGAACAGTTGTATTTCCACATGTTTTGATAAACAATTTGGTTCAAGCAATATATCACATAACAAATATCAAAATATCAAATAATCTGAAATGTGTTGTACCATGTAGTCTGTAGAATACTCAAATGTGATTATGTAACTAGATCATGTGACTATATATTATGAAAATGAATGTTAATAAAAACTTGGCACTCTGCCTATCCCTAGAAATGTGATTATGTTGACACATTTCTTGATTAATGACACTTATATGATAAATTCAAATAGTATCGTTATCTTCATTATGCACTGTTCTATTAAAATCTCGCGCAATAAAATCTCGTGTCCAAAACTGTCCGGAAAAAAATTGCTGAAACGGAAAAAAAACGGTGGGTGTCCAAAATTGCCTGGAAAAAAAGGCCGGAAACTGAAGAAATTGGGTGGGTGGTTGGTCCGAGTCTGGAAAAAAATAAAATGATCATACGTGTCTGGAATTTGTTATCGACCCCCCCCCCCCCCCCCTGCAGTACTGGAGAAAAATTAAAATTAAAATTATTTATAGATATATTATTATGAACGTCCAGGGTTAATGAGCTTATGCCTCAATCCTTGTCATTAAATGCAAGGACAGTGTGAAAGTCAATTTTGTCCAAACTTTTGTGTTTTTTATAAGTTGTGTTAGAATGATTTATAGACCCCAAACAACAGTTGATATGACATTTTTTACAAAAAAATGTTTAAGGGCTTACGCTCTTAAACCAAAATAGCCCAGAAACCCCAGAAACCCATTTCGTTGGCGCGGATGCACGAGCGGACGGACGCGCCGACGGCTAGACAAACGAAAGGGTCCTTGAATGTAATCAGTATATTAAAATACTACTGAAATGAAAATTGAGGTACATGGTTTCCAGAAAGAACCTACGAAGCGAGCAACATTTGGATCACTCGGGAAAGATTTAACAGTGATGAAGAAACAAAAGAAATGATTTTTATATTATTTTAAACGGCCCTTTTCAGGGCCACTTAAAATTCTTGAAAGATACGCTCTGTATTTTGCTATATGATGATCGTATTATAGATATGAAGGGTGATAGTGGGGTTTTTTATTGCTAGGGAAGTATTCTTTGATAAATTATGTGAACATTCTCTCCAAGTTCATGATGAATGAATTTGGTTTTGAAGAAATTATATGAACATTATCTCCAGGAAGAATGAACAAATTGTACAGTAGCAATTTCAGAGTGTATCTTTAAAAAAAAAATTGAGGCCCTGTGAAGGGCCGTTTTGGATGGTTTCAAAAGAAACCGCATGATGTGTTTAGGTTTGAATACAGCTGAAAGTTGTCTTGGGAACGTCGCAACCAAATGGCACAATTGCATGGCTGGCCTGTCTGTATCCCCCAAAGTGGCAAGAATTCGTAAACTCTATGCCCTGAGAAGATTATGATAGACCGCTGTAGTGATGTAGCCGCAAGTCGTACCATCAATCTTGATGTCCCCAGCAATCTGGTATGTCGGAATCACCGTGGTGGCAATCCAAACACGCGATCTCTGTTGTCCGTCATCAACATAACGGTGTACCTATAGATATCAAAACAGTTATCTATAGTCCCGGTTTCTGCTAAACTCAAAGCCTTCCATAGCATCTGTGGTTCATCCCCAAACACACCTCGCACCAGTATCCCATCCTCCAAATAGCTCCGATACAGATCTCGGTAATCCATTTCGGTATGAATGAAGAATGGGAATATCTTTTTTTTTTATTGAAAACGCGCGGGCGCCGCTGACGACGTCATCGCATATTTCACCAAATTTTCCCGAACGTCAAAACAAGTGTGTTTCTTTTTGTTAAAATAAACACACTTGAATTGACGTTCGGGAAAATTTGGTGAAATATGCGATGACGTCGTCAGCGGCGTCCGCGCGTTTCATATAATATGGAGCGCAGTGTATCGTTTTTTTATCTTCAAAATGTTCTCTAAACTAAAAGAGAAAATTTTGCTAAAATTCTCTGCCAATGCTCGATTAAAGCATTGGCAGAAGAATGTTAGAGATTCGGAGAGCCATAAGATAGCCATTAGAGCTGGAGTTCAAGAATTCCTGCAAAGACGGAGACCCAGTCCTCCCAAGGTGTATGTGGAAACTCCAGAGTGGAACCCTACGTATAAGGAGGGGGCATTATATCCAGATTTGTCTGAATTTAATCCTCCAAGACCACTACCAAGGTGGATCACCACTGAGGCAGCGAAATACGTGCGGAACTTATATTTATGAATTTAATATATAATTATGATTGTCATTTCAAACATATATCTGTATTAATTGAGAATTTTGGTGATTTTTTGGTGATTTTCAAACTTATATTTATGAATTTAACCGATTTTTTCGGTTTTTTTCAAACTTATATTTATGAATTTAATATATAATTATGATTGTATTTTCACACATATATCTGTATTAATTGAGAATTTCGGTGATGTTCTGGCTTGAAAAAGCATTTATTGAGTTGCGTTAATTAATCTCTTCATCGTTGTATAAACACTCGCGTGTGATCCCTTTATGTCGTTGTATAAACAGACACGCGATGATGAATGGTCAGTGAATGGTGATCAGGATGAATCCACTGAGTTTGATTTGTTATGAAAACATGTTAGTAAAAACACAACTGGTATATATTCAACTGATTTATTTTTGACTGGCATAATTCCACAATGACTGCATTGAACCTGAATGTTCTACTTGAGAGCACACAGCTACTACTCGTCGATGAGGATAACTGCCAGCAATCTACTGAAAGAAGCCGCCAAGCTGTACGCCCCAATTTAGATAATGTTCGTCTGATGTAACGTTGTTCCATTTTTGTTATCATCAGATTTTTTGTTATCTCAGTATGTATGTTGTCAGTATTTTGATTTTATTTAAATAAACATAAAAAATAAAATTGTATATTGTAATTGAGGTCCGTATGAGCCAGGGTCCGTATAAGCCGAGGGTCCGTATAAGCCAGGGTCCGTATCAGCCGGTGGTCCGTAAAAGCCAGGGTCCGTAAGAGCCAGGGTCCGTAAGAGCCAGGGTCCGTAAGAGCCAGGGTCCGTATCAGCCGGCATTCCCCACATACAACAAGGGTGGGCTTTATCCGGATTTGTCTGAATTTTATTGACTCGGCAAACAATTTAAACGGTCCTTTTCAGGGCCACCCAAATTTTTCAAAAGATACGCTCTGAAATTGCTAAAAAAAAAGTAACAAGTAATTAAAATCAATAATATTTTATTCACTATTTTTAAATAACATAACGTTTATTTTTTTTGCGATAAACGTCTTTTTCTCTTTCTGGTAGGCAAAGTGGTCTGCTTAATTTCAGTATCGTTAACGCTTTTGGCTACAGCATTTATCACTTCCATCTGCGAATCCTCCGTGTTTAGAATAGTGATTTCATCATTTGATACCTCGGTTGAGGCGTATAATTCACCACTCTCAGTTTTCACATCCGCGATCTCGTTAATTGACATCGCGGTTGAGTTCCATTGTTCCCCACTTTCAGCTTTCATATCCGCTATCTCATTAGTTAATGTCTCAGTTTGATCAATGTCCATTACATCACATGGTGTGAGATAATCGTTGTCTGATGTGCGCGTCCAAGTAGACTGCCCAGGAGTAGATTCACTGAGTGTCAATGATGATTTTTTCATCTGATCAATCTTCTTTTTCGTAGTGCCATCACATTGAAAAGCCCAATGTGAACTCGAGTTGCACCTAAAACAGTTACCGTATGGTGGTACCCACTTTGTATTCTTTAAAACTTCTAATGCAAATTTTCGTAAATGTTGTAGGTTGTTACTCTGTAATCTTGGATCCATTGTGAGCGTTCGGTGCGTTATTCAATCGTCAGTGGAATGACGACGTGATGAAAATTCACGTCGCTTTTATGCTCTGACACGGACGATGACTGCGCATGTCCGTGTCAGAGCATAAAAGCGACGCGAATTTTCATCACGTCGTCATTTCACGATGAAGCGCCTTGTGCCATATTCAGATAGCGAAAGCGAACGAGATAATAGAAAGAGAGTGCGACTGGATGATGACTGTAAATATTATACTATAAAAAATCTGACCGATAAATACTCGAGGAAATTTAAAACAGCATCAAATAAATTCAACGTCACATTTCAAGAATTTCATCAACCATTTCAAACTGTTCACAGAATTTTCAAAGATCTGGTGAACAGTTTGAAAGATGAGTGTGATGCAGGACCAAAAGATCAAATGAGAATTTCCATCTTTCATCCAGGGCTAGATCTAGGGATTCACGTCCCGTTCAATGAAGCAAAAGACCTGACGGGTGAATTATTGCTTGACAACATAGAAAAAGTTGCACAATCGAACAAAAAATTCTAAATTCATGACGGACAGATGACATTTGACATCACTGTCATGCATATGCCTACAGGGACAGCAAGACATACCTTACATTATGGAGCATTCGGTGAACAAAATCAAATGAAAACAGTAAAGAAAAGTATTCTTCTGATTCAGAACGCAGAAGATAACATGTGTTTTGCGAGGGCTGTCGTTGTTGGTATGTGTAATACTGACAAAAAAGATACAAATGAATGGAAGCAACAATGGAAACGGATTACGAGACCAGCAAGAGCTTCACAACGGGAAGCTGCAAAGTCATTGTTGGATAAAGTGGGGTTATCACACGACACCAGTTGCGGGGTTGAGGAATACAAAATTATTCAGGAACAACTATATCCTGAGTATGTTTTTAAAAATACATAATCAATTTGCTGACGAATGCTTTCTTTTTCAACCACCACCAGTTGGGAAAGAAAGTAAAGTTGTCCATCTATATTTCAATGAAAACCACTACGATGTGATCACAACTGTCACAGGATTCCTTGGATGTGCTTATTACTGTGAACATTGTGATGTCGGTTCGAGCAACAGAGGTGATCATATATGTCCATACAAGTGTAGGTGTTTCGAGGGTCAGATATGTCCCTTTGAACGATGGATACAATGCATCAAATGTAAACGATGTTTCGACAATCATTTGAAAAAAATATCACCAAAACATGACAAAACTATTTGTGATATGATACACAAATGCCTGAAATGTGGGGTTTAAATCGTCATACGAAAGGAGAAAAGACATATGTTCGGGAACAAAGAAGTGCAAATACTGTAAGGAAATTGTCGCATCAGATCACAGATGTCATATCCAGCAGTACCAAAAGAGAGAAACACAGAAAGAAGTAAAGGTACCATTCATATTTTTTTATTTTGAATGTCAACAAGATACTGGTGTTCATATACCCAAATTTTGTGTTGCACAAACTGCTTGTGAAAATTGTATATGTAAACCCATTGATGAAATATGCATTTCATGTGATTCTGTATTGTCAAACAGAGAATATATTTTTAAAGGAGAGAATGTATTGGAAAGATTTTGCAAATGGTTGTTTTACACCAACGATCATAAAGGTACAACATGTATTGCTCACAATGCAAGAGGTTACGATAGTCAGTTCCTCTTACATTACTTGGTGAACAATGGAAATTCAAAACCTAATGTTATTATGAATGGCAACAAAATACTTAGTTTACAATGCAATGGTGTTAAAGTAATCGATTCATTGAGTTTCATCCCTATGGCATTATCTAAATTTCCAAAAACATTCCAACTTGAAGAAATGGCTAAAGGTTATTTTCCACATTGGGCAAATACACAGGACTTTCAGAATTATGTAGGACCATATCTAGACAAAAAATACTATAAACCTGAAATCATGTCTGAGGAAAATAGAGATTCATTTCTGAAATGGTACGAAGCTAGGGGTGAAGATATTTTTGATTTTCAAAAAGAAATTCAAAAGTATTGTAAATCAGATGTAGACATTTTAAGACGTGGATGTGGCCAATTCAGACTATGTGTAATGGAAACTGATCAAATAGATCCATTTCGGGAAGCAATAACATTAGCTCAAACCTGTAACCTTTCATGGAGAAAAAATTCATTACCAGAGAATTCTCTAGGTATAATTTCAGACTCTGGATATCCACAAGCGCGTAAATTTTCAATGAAAGCAACTCGATGGCTACAGTACATTGCTACAAAACAAAATATAAACATAAAGCATGCTTTAAATGGTGGTGAAGTTAAAATAGGCACACATTTTGTTGATGGTTATCATGCAGAATCAAACACAGTGTATGCAATGTATGGGTGTTTTTTCATGGCTGTCCTACTTGCTATCCAAATAGAAATCGCCGAAACCCATACAGTAATATAACAATGCATGAATTGTATGAAAAAACAATAAAAACGGAATCTGAAATCAAAAGCTTGGGATGCAAATTAATATGCATCTGGGAACATGACCTGGACAATAAATGTGAAGCAGACAAAAATTTAAAACAAACTATGGATAAATTCTATTTGTATCAAGACCCAATTAAACCAAGGGAAGCATTATTTGGTGGCAGGACTAATGCTCTAAAATTATATCATGAAATAGAACCAACATCTAAACAGGAAATAAAATATATTGATATATGCAGTTTGTATCCTAGTGTAAATAAATATAAGGAGTACCCACTTGGTCATCCAACAATTCTAAGTCAGGAACAAATAGGAGACATCAAATCTTACAAAGGACTCATTAAATGCAAAGTATTACCTCCAAATAAATTGTACATTCCAGTGCTACCGATCCACTGTAATAACAAAATGATATATACATTGTGTAAAACTTGTGCAGAAAATGAAAGTGGACAGTGTAATCATAAAACCGAACAGCGTGCTTTAGTTGGAGTTTGGACACATGTAGAATTATTCAAAGCAATAGAATGGGGTTACCAAATTCTGGAAGTGTATCAAGTTTGGCATTGGACTGAGTGGTCGGACAAAGTATACAGGGATTAAATTGATAAATACCTCAAAATTAATAAGAGCAAGTGGATATCCAAATTCTGTTAAAAGTGAAGAAGATAAAGATAAATACATTAAAGATTATTATGAGGTTGAAGGTATAAAACTTGAAAAAGAAAAAATCGAAAAAAACCCAGGACTCCGCCAGTGCGCAAAATTAATGATAAATTGCATATGGGGAAAAAATGCACAAAATAATATTCTTACTAAAACTGAATATATCTCAGAACCATCCAGATATTTTGAACTATTAACTGATAAAAATATCACCGTCAAAGCAGTTGAAATTTTTGAACAGGATAAATTCATATTATTCAGCTATGAAAATAAAACCGATATTATAGAACGACATCCATCTGCCAATGTAGCTGTTGCATCATTTGTCACAGCACATGCACGTTTGGAGTTGTATAAAGTTTTAGAAAAACTCCAAGATAGGGTGTTGTATTTCGACACCGATAGTTGTATGTATATTTTCGATCCAGAAAAAGAAAATATCAAAACCGAAGACAGCTACCTTGGTAAATGGACTGATGAACTTCCGGATGCTAAAATCATGAAATTTGTAGGGTTAGGACCGAAAAATTATGGATATCAGTACATGAAAGATGATGTCATAAAATCTGTATGTAAGGTCAAGGGTATCACTCTGGATTATAAAACTAAGCAGCAAATAAATTTTCATTCAATGGTTGAATGTGTTAACGACCGGTCAAATTTTCAACGTGTCATAAACTATCCATGCAGAATCAAATGCACAAAGAACCGAGAAGTAATTAGTGAAGCGCAAACAAAAACATTCCGATCTGTGTACACCAAACGACTTGTTGTGGGTGATTACAACACAATTCCTTATGGATGGAATTGATGTGTTACCAGCAGAAATGCTTTTGAAAATTTATAATAACTTGATCGAAATGTCAAAAATGGATCAAGAAATCAAACGAGAACTTAAACAAGCTTGGTTTTTGAGGGAAAGTAGAATTATAATGGAGACTTTGCTGAACGGACATTTCTCTGAGGGACAGAGTCGACTGAGATGTTTGATTGAGAGATCAGAATTTGAAACTGATGTCTTAATGGATATATTGGATCAACTGTTTTCAGATTATTGGATATTTCATGGTGTTTCTAAACACGAAATAAACGAAATTCGTGAATTAGTTGGAAATAATTTTACTCGCTTTGCTGAATATCAAGACAGGATTCTCAATGAAAAACCTTTGAAATTCGAAGAGGTGACGAGAATATATGGATACATTATTATCCGAGAACCATGTACAATTTTCACTGCTGAAAAGTTATTTGAAGAAAAAGTGTCTTTGGATTATATTGTAAAAACCACTAGACCTATTTCAGATTTAGATTATGAACTTCTATGGACATTTGGAATAGTATGGAGTTATGGTGATTCTTCATTAAAAATAAAAAAGGTTGATTCCGAACAATCCTAATCAGTCTTACATGATCTGTTTCAAGGTAAAGATGGACGAATCATTGTTGTTCAAACATCCCTGTAACATTTTCATATCGGGACCAAGTGGTTGTGGTAAAACAGAATTTGTTAAGAAATTAATCGAATATAAAGATGACTTGTTCAAACCTGTTCCATACAAAGTCGTTTGGTGTTACAAAGAATGGCAAAATACCTACAGTCAGATGCAAGAATTTCACAATATTCAATTTATAAATGGAATACCGGATGATGACAATGAACATGTCGATGACACAGACTTACCGCACCTCATCGTTTTTGATGACATGTTAGGTGATAAAGATGAAGAAAAAATTATGTTGTGGTTTACAAGAAAAGGACATCACATAAATACGTCTGTTATTTACATAACCCAAAACATGTTTCAGAAATCTAAAGCGAGTAGAACTTTGAGTTTGAATGCACATTACATGGTATTATTTCAAAGTGTGCGTGATAAAGGCCAAATAAAAATTCTTGCCTCTCAAATGCAAATACCTCATTTAATACAAACATATGATGATGCAACTTCAACCAATCATGGTTATTTACTACTCGATTTTCACCCTAAAACGGATAAATCGTTGAGACTTAGAACTGATATTTTCCATCGGTGGCTCACAAATGACGATCGAGGTGCGGTAATATATTCATCGGTATAAAGATAAGTGTATCAACATAATATTTCATTTCCAATCATGGAGTCGCATGAAGCAGTCTTGAGTGTATTTTCGACTATCGCTAAATTAATACTTGATGATCACTTAAAGCTTCCAAAGCAGACACGAACATTCCTGCAAAAACACAAAAAAGAGCTGAAGAAAATAGCTGACAGTAGAACTCATATCGATTCAAAAAATAAAATACTTTTAAAAACTGGTGGAGGTGGTTTTCTCGGTGGAGTTTTGATCAGAAGTCTTCTCAGACAAAAAGAAAATAAATCAATTGCACGAGTTAGATCAAATAGAGTAAATGCTACTCGAGTAAATTCTACGATTGCACAGCGAGCTAGTCCAGTCAGAGTAAATTCTACGATTGCACAGCGAGCTAGTCCAGTCAGAGTAAATTCTACAATTGCACAGCGAACTACTCCAGCTAGAGTAAATTCTACTGGATTAAATTCTACATTTGCTAGATTTCAACCACTCAACGATTATGGTCCGCAACCAATTCCATCAATTCAATAAGCAGAACATTACCCGTTGGTTCAACGATACTCAAAAATTATGAATCTTTCAAAGCTTGATGGCATTTGATCGTAATTTTAATAAACGTAAAAGTCAAAAGTAATTCAGTCATTTGACATTCAACTGTTGAAGAGTAAAGATGGTGAAAAAAACTCCACTGATTAAAAAATATGGTAGTTTTGTAATGGCTATGAATCAGGCACCAACTCATTTTCGGAAAAAAAATGATAAAAGATGCCCCAAAGAGAGTGATTGATTGCATGTCAGAATGCTGTAAAAATATTTTAAAAGGCAATGTAAAACTAACAGAAGCTCAGAAGCGCAAACTTCGTCCGAGGTGTAGACATCTCAGAGAACTTGCAAGTAAATCAACATCTTTTAAACGAAAACAACAAAATTAAACTAGAAAGGAGGTTTTTTACCACTTCTTATGCTAGCACCGTTGCTTGGTAAAGCACTCACTGGAATACTTCGCGGTTAAACATGAAGAAAATGGTCGCTGTTCCCTTCAAAATGTTGGATGACATTAAAAAATGGAGAATGAGTCTAACTAATCCGAAATTACCACCTAATCCTGAAATTACGAATATTTCAAAACTAAGCCGAGAATTGAATTCAGTTTCTGATCAAAATTTGTCAGAATCTGAGAAGGTTCAATTATATGGTACAACTTTACACAAATTGAAAACTTCTCAAAAATCAGTTAGAGCTATTTCACCCCCGAAAACAGAACAACCATTTAATCATCGTCATAGGGATGTGATAGAAAGTATTCCGTTAAAGCTGAACAACTTTTACAACTGATTTCAAAACATCCACAAATGAAGTTTGATGAACATGGACAATTAAAATATGGTGAAAAAGTTATTAGAGGATCAAATATTGTTGATCTCCTCAATGATATTGTACGACAAAGAAAAGGTTTCGAACCAACAGATTGGCAAACCTTTTCACAAGGATTGAGCGAGCTTAATGTACCTCAAGATTTTGTAGGGAACAGAAACCGCTGGCTTTGGATTAAAAAACATTTGAAAGATGATTCAGATGATGATTTTGAAACTCCGGTACAAAGCATAACAGCAAAACGATGTGATTCTCATCGATTCACACCAATGAAAGGTATAAAAGCAAGACATTCAAAAACTAAAATAGCAGATAGGTTGACACCAAAGGGTATTAAAACAGAAAAAACACAATGGGATCCATACTAGATGAGCAGTTATCTAAAATGTTCTATAATCCGAAGAAAGTTGGAAGTTATGGCGGTGTAAAGAAGCTTTTTGATGAAGCGAAAAGGCAAATAAAAAAATTAAACTCATAGATGTGAAGAAATGGTTGCAAGGTCAGTCGACATATAATTTACACAAACCAATAATTCGAAAATTCCAACGTAGAAAGACTATTGTGGCTGGGATTGATATTCAATGGCAGGCAGATTTAGCTGATCTTCAGAATTTGAAAAAACATAATGATAATTACAGATATCTGTTGTGTGTGATAGACGTTTTTTTCAAAATTTGCGTGGGTAGTGCCAATCCACGATCAATCTGGACAAACTTTGATCGAATCATTCAGGAAAAATTTGAAATCTTCAAAACGTAAACCAAAATCGTTTCAAGCTGATAGAGGTTCTGAATTCAAAAATGAAAGGTTTTTGAAATTTCTGCGATCAGAAAGCATTCATTTCTTCACAACTGAGAATCCAGAGACTAAAGCAAGTATTGTCAAACGATTTCAAAGAACTTTAAAAACTCGTATGTGGAAGTATTTCACACACAATAAAACTTCAAGATATATTGATGTTTTACAGCCCCTAGTCGATTCTTACAACAATAGTTATCACCGCAGTATAAAATCGAAACCGTCGGCGGTTACTTTGAAAACTGAAGCTGAAATTTCCAAAAATCTATATGGAACAGGGAATAATAAAGGAAAATCTACACTGAAAGTGGGTGACATGGTTCGTATCAACAAAACCAAAAGAACATTTGAAAAGGGTTATTTACCAAACTGGACTCGTGAAATTTTCAAAGTTGAAAAAATTTGTAAAACTAATCCAGTAACATACAAAGTTTCTGATCTTGATGGTGAAGAGATTGATGGATCATTCTACAAACATGAAATCCAGCATATAAAAGACAGCAAGGTGTATGAAATAGAATCAGTTATTGATAAAAGAACGAGAAGAGTGGATGGTAAAACAGTAAAAGAAATTAAAGTTCATTGGCTTGGATATCCAAAAAAGTTTGACAGTTGGATCCCAGCTTCAAATTTAGTATAAAACAGAATTTACCATGTTGGAAAATCATTCAGATTCAATTAATCTCGATGAACCATCACAATTTAAGTTCTGTGGTGAAAAAGTTGCTAAGAACCAAGTCACCTACTTCACGCAGATAATTATTATTTATATCATAATAATTACATCTATTGTACACATTAGTATCCAGAGCGCAAACAAAGAATTGTGGCTTATTCTTCTAAGTAGTTCTCTAGGTCATATTCTACCAACACCTGGACTGAAATTATTGAAAAATACTGAGAAAAAATGAATTCATTCTACATAACTCTCATGAGTGATAGTTCAATGTCACTTTACCCAGCCAACTCACAATATTGTTTCACAGTGAAATTACCAAAAACCATACATAATGATAAAGAGCTTTGGGAAGTTGCAATGGTTGAACTAATTGTATCATCAGAAACATACAACATTGTTGGAGATGCCTGCAAAATAAAAACTTCTGTTCCAAGAATTTTACAATATTTGAATAAGATACCAATGAGTGATGTAGTAATTTCAAAACCAGAAAATGGTATAGAATTAAAAATACCAGAAGGAGCATATTCTGGTGGATCACATTTGACAGATACAATTCAAGGTGTAATTGATAGTACAGTAAGCAGAATGATTCTAGAACTGGAATTCGAAATCGGATATTCCAAAGCACAACAACGAGTTAAAATTTCAACCAATAGTTATACCAAAGTAGGTATTGTACTCCCCAGAGCTCTTTTGGATAAACTTGGTTACAGAACAGAATCAAACACTGTCACATTTGCTACTCCTTCGATAACATTTCCATATGGAGTTGATTTAAATGCGGAGCATAATCAATTGTTTGTTTATACTGACATTGCTGATTATACAATTCTTAGTGATGTTGAAGTACCGATATTACGAGTGACATCATTCGAGAGTAAAAGAATACATGATGGTAAACATATTAGGCATGAATTCAAAAACTTACATTACGTACCAGTATCAAAGTCTAGCTTTGATACCATAAATGTATATATAACTGGTGATACTGGGAAACCAATTCAGTTTATTGGTGGAAAGTCTATGGTAAAGTTGCAATTCCGACGCCGAAGTAATTTGTATTTATGATGATTCCCGTGTATAGAGGCGTATCTAGACAGTATGGAAATGGAATTGGTTCAAATCTGCAATGAGAACAGTAATACCGTTTCTAAAACCTATTGGTCAGATTGCTAAACAACAAGTATTCAAGCATGGACTTGCTGCAGTCGAAGATATCATTCATCGTGGTAAAAGTCCAAAAGAAGTTTTTTTGAAACAAGGTAAAGAAGCATTGAAATCTTTTGGAAGGGAAACAATAAAGAAAATATCAACACCAAATGGCATAAATAGATCATCGCGACCTTTGAAAAATCATTCTTCTCGCAAACGAGTTAGAAGTAAGTCCATTAAAACGCCTGTAAAGAAATCAAAACGATCTCTCGATATATTTGATTAATCATGATGATGCAAAATGGATCATGCGAATGCAGCAAATCCGAGTTAGATGCTTCTGATGTTCCACAATGACAACGATGTTGGAATCACAATGGATAGAACATCACCCGATTAGCTCTTTGAATAATTCCGCACCGATAGAATTTGTAATTCCGCCTCAAACTGAAAAATGGACAGATGTAAATCAATCATATTTGTACCTGAAATTCAAAATCACAAAAGCAGATGGAACAAACTTGGTTGATGGTACTGATGAAATTGCGCCTATTAACAACTTTTTCCATAGCATGTTCAGTAGTATCGATATTTACCTAAATAACAAACTTGTAACGGCAAACGGAGATACCTATCCTTATCGAGCCTACATGGAAAATCTCTTGGCTTATTCTGGTGAATGTAAAGAAAATCAACTTGCCACACTAGAAATGTGGTACCCCGACACCGCTAAACAGTTCACCGAAAACACTAAAGCTGGTGGTAATGATGGATTGAAATCTCGCCAAGCAATCATAGCAGGTAGTAAAACGGTAGAATTGTGTGGTCGTTTACACACAGATATATTTCTACAAGCGAAATACTTACCAAATGGAATTGAGATAAGAATTCGTCTCAATAGAGCGAATCAAAAATTCTCTTTAATTGGTCAGGCCAACGGAAAAATAGTATTTGAAACGGCAGTTTTCAATGTTCGTACAATTACGCTGATGCAAATAACTTGAACCAAACAATAATACAGAAAAATATGAAAATACCGATTAGAAGAGTTGAAGTAAAAACATTCACTATTGGTGCAGGGCTTATATCAAAAATTTGAAGATCACCTTTTTCAAGGACAATTGCCAAAGAGACTTTTCATAGGCTTGGTATCAAACAAAGATATGAATGGCGATATTGAAACGAACCCATTTCATTTCCAACACTTCAATCTGAGAAAACTTGAAGTTAGTCAGGACGGACATACCATCCATAACCGACCATTTGAACCAAACTTTGAATAAGAACAATGCCTAAGATCGTATTTATCACTGTATCAGTCTTCGGGTATGGTTGGACAAAACAAATCCTTTGGTTTGAATCTCGAAAAATACATGAATGGTTATTGTTTCTGGGGTTACGACCTCACACCTGAGCAAGGAGCAGAGGAAGGACATTTGCATCCTATAAAAACCAGTAACATAAGGTTAGAGCTTCAGTTTGCTGCAGCTCTAGCTTCAGTGATCAACGTGATAGTATATGCTGAGTTCGATAATCAAATTGAAATCAACAGTTTGCGAGAAATAATAACAGATTATTAAAAACATGGATGGATTGCATTTGGAGGAAAAATTGAGACTGGAAGTTGGAGGACTCGATTTCATTCCATATGTTTCTATCCTTGACAAAGTTCGGAAAACATTCGAGAAATGTCTCGTTCATGAAATACAAAATCATATTTCAAAAGAAGTGACACTCAATTGAGAAGGATGTAAAATAGATCATCCAAGTCAGACACGACATTTACTTTGTCTTTGGACACCACCTATACAATGGGTAGATATGTTCATTGATATAGCACTACTTAAATTGAACATCTACCGAGTTATGGAACAATGTTATCCAGAAATAGAATAATTTACACCACAAGAGAAATTTGAGGCATTCAAACTTTGGAAAGATATAAAGGAAGTTGTTCATGCAAACTGTATCCAATTTAATTCTGTTTTTGTTGACTTGTGGTGTGAAAAAGTAAAAAAAAAACTACGAAAATGAGCACTAGCGAACTTCATCATATACTAGACAAATCATCCTACCTCTGTTCATTAAATGGTGTGGTGTGTGCAAAAGATCAGTTACCACACGAGAAACCTCATCATGTAAAAGCATACATAGTAAATACACATACGTCAGAAAAGCCAGGAGAACACTGGGTTGCAATTTTCTTCAATGGGAACATTGCAACATATTTCGATTCGTTTGGGATACCAGTTATTGATAAATATATCCAATCATTTATTCAAAGAAATTCGATCGAATGTAAAATAAACGTTGGGCGGTTTCAACATCACGGTACAAACTTATGTGGTATCTACTGTATATTTGCTTTACATTTCTTGAAAAGCGGATATGGTATAAAAGTATTAGTTGAAATGAATTTTGTTGGTGATTACTTCAAAAATGATAGAAAAGTATTTGACTGGTTTCATAGAAACTATGAACCCTTACAAAGAGAATCAGAAACATTACCCAAAACATGTATTTCACAAACTTGAAAGACTTACTGTGAATTTCAGTGTTGATAAAATGTGTTCATTACTAATTGTTTAAACATGTTAAAATCATAATCAATTGTAAATATGTTGATTGTTAAAGACACGGTTGGCCTTGGCGGTGGGTATCCTGTGAAAATATCTCCACCCGTCAAAAACCACCACAAACAGAAAGAACATCAAAATGTAGATAGACTTTGTCCGTATACAAATAAGATATATCGCATAAACAGTATGTTATGGTCATATGTTTGACCATTTATATGTAAACAGAAGCATAAAAAGTTACTTTTTTGGTGTTTGTTTATATTATGATGGTAAATATAAAGAGCGTTCTTTGTTGGTGAATACCTGATATGGAACTAATAAAGAGCGTTTATGTCATTTGTGTGTGATTAGCCAGTATAATTGTGCTGTCTTCTGTAACACAATCAGGCTCTTGCTTAGGTAAAATATAGTAGGTCTTTATGATAACATACTGTTTACGCGATGGTCATGGTATATATGAACGGAACTGTATGCGTTTTAATGTTTTTCTGTTTACGGTGTTTGGAACAAATATGAATATTTTCGACAATTAAGGCCGCACGTGCCTTTAATGATGAAATGTATTACCAAATGTAAATTATGTTCATTGCATTATATTTACACACTAAGTGTTGTCATCACTAAATCCACCATTCTGATTGGTCGGCGCCCACGTGGCTAGTTGCAGTTATTTCTCGGTGAATGCGTAATGCCTCATAACACCAAGCTAATAACACAATCGATACGTCATTAGGTTTGGAAAGACGAACGCGTAATGTGTTGGGCGCATTTGGACTCGCGCATGATTGACTTAATACATCATCGGGTTTCAATATGAAGAGAAATTGTTCCTATTAACTTTTGCCAAGGGTGCTATTGGGTATTTTGGGCTGATTTTGTCACGATACACTTTTCGATTTAAATATATTTACAAAAGTATTTTTTTCGCTAAATGTATATAAATATAAGGATTAACTATCATGTGGACTATTTTTATGCAGATGTAACGGTGAGGTAAGTGGTCATAACTTGTATGTAAAACCAGGTTTTACACAAGTTATGTCCACTTACCTCACCGTTACATCTCCATAAAAACAGTCCACATGACAGTTAATCCTTATACCAGTTATTGATTGTAAATATGATAATTTCATGATCAGTTGTAAATATGTTGATTCTTAATTCAAAAATAAAAGTTATGTTGTTGAAAAACAGTGTCTGTTTTTAATGATCGTCTTCGGCAATGTCGATGAAGATCTTAATTCGCCAAAAAAGAAACACATTTGAAATGACGTTCGGAAAATTTGGTAAAAAACACAATGACGTCGCCAATGACGTCCGCGCGTTTTACATATATCAAAACCCCCATAATCTCATATCATTTTCTCACAATGGAATACGCCGCTACTGATCTTGGATCTTATGTCAGAGCCATCCAGAGGGACATTGCGGTGTTGGAGAGCCTTTCCTCGGCAGTGTATGGTACAGGTGAAAAGTTCTTTGAACTATTCACTTTTGTCAATGCAACTTGGGCTTGCAATCCTACACTGTTCAGTGGACAGGTGCCAGAGAACATCGAATGGCTTGGGACAACAGGTGTCTTGCTTACGGTGGCGGCAACCCTTCTGCAGAGAAAGTTCGTGTTTTGGAGACAGAAGAAGGATCCGGAGTACAGATTAGACGTACCTCCATTGAAGGGTGTGAGTATACCGCAAGGTATATTTCCACCTCTCATCGAGGGTTCACTTGTGTTTCGGGAGTTGGATCAAGAGGATGGATTTGAGTTCCTAAAGACCCCTTATCCACTTTTCTTGTGATCTAACGTAAAACGGCCCTTTTCAGGGCCACCAAAAACCTGCTATCAGATGACTCTTACATGCACATATTCACAGCGCTAGCGTCTTCGAATTTATTCGAAGACTTTCGCTTTTGTTAAAATATGCACTGGCAAAGTAACACAATTTACCAACACATCTATTTTTTCTCGTATTATTCTAAGTTCAGTTAGTCCAGCGAAGGGGAGCGCCCTTCGCTTACCACACTGGCATTAGAATCCGAGAAAAAATCGATACGTTGGTAAATTGTGCTCTTTTCTGTCAAAAAATCCCTTCGAAGCGCTCATCTTACTCTTTGGAATCTAACACAACCTCTAGACCGACCCTGGGCTGACACTCTGGCCCACCCCCCCCCCCCCTCGCTCGATGACACTCTGGCCCATGGGCCGGCCAGAGTGTCATCGAGCGACGGGTTTGGATTTTTTCTGGCCCACCCTTGGATTTTTTCTGGCCCACCCCCTCGCTCGAAGACACTCTGGCCAGAGTGTCATCGAGCGAGGGGGTGGGCCAGAGTGTCAGCCAATACTACTTACATTAAACGAAATGTGAATCGCGTGTACAATATAAGTACATGAAAGGCATAGAAATGCAGCGGCTAGAGTGATCACCCTTAGTTCTAAAACAGGTTGGCATCTTTCTGAGTCCATCATCGTGTTGTGTGTTTTCCGATGCAATGGGTATACACGATAACCCTATACGTTTTATGGGACTTAACCCTTTACCCAACAAACCGACCAAAACCGGCCAAATAAAGCTTCAACAGCCTAAAATATCTTCGGTCTGTCTCAATAGAACCATACAAATATGGATATCATTGGAACCGGCTCCTTGACCACATTGTGATAGTTACAGTTATGCCCTGTGCCAATGCATTCTCTTATATATGCGAATCGACCATAGGTCGCCTCGCATATATAAGAGAATGCATTGGCCTAAAAAAAAATCTTTTTTTTACCATTTTTTCTTACATTCTTTAACAATTTTATAATTTTTAATGTGTTAAGCGAATGCATTCTCTTATATATGCGAGGCGACCTATGGTCGACGCGCATATATAAGAGAATGCATTGGCACAGGGCCGTTCTGTTGGGTAAAGGGTTAACGGAATTTGAAGTAAAATCATTATCCCTTATAACCAATTAATGCTATAGTACTATAACAATTACCTGTTTGTTCACTCCCGAAATATGAAAGATATTCAAATTATGTAGTAAAAAAAAAGTGGGTTTAAACAAAAACAAAAACCCCAGATTTTGTTTAGGTAGGTCTACCATCTGAAATCGTGACGAATCAAACAATTTTCATTGCATAATTGTTTTGTTTTGGCCCGCCTTCTTAAAGCATATGTATGATTAGCACGGATTTGTACCTTACCTTATTTCTCTTTTTGTGAACTGTGTGTAAATATATATGAGAATATGTCACGTGACATATTGACCTACCTAGTGCTTGTATGGACTCATCTTGTAGAATATCAGATTCAGTGCTTGTGCTACATGCTAAACGCATAGGAGAGTGTGCAGTGCCATCCGGTTGTCATAATTTCGGTGGGGAGCTCATCGTCTCTAGATGGTACAAGGCCTGCCTGTCGATTGCACGACAGGGCCCGTTGATCTGGTAAATCTCATATATATTTTGAAGACCTATGTCTGTATGTTTGTCTGTCTGTTTGTTTGTCATTAATACAAATCTACGATTCTCGACCGATCGGGACGAAACTTGGTACGTGTGTGTAGTTTGACCAGGCGGTGGACGTTGTCGTATTGGCGAGCCCGTGCGGCGCCCGCTTCGCGCATGCGCAGACGAGATCTCGGAAACGGGTGGAGCTATCGACTTGAAATTTGCTATGTGAATGTATCTTGCCACGGATACGAATGTTATCGGGTCGCCGAGCCCGTGCGACACGCATAGGAGAGTGTGCAGTGCCATCCAGTTATCATAATTTCGGTGGGGAGCTCATCGTCTCTAGATGGTACAAGGCCTGCCTGTCGATTGCACGATAGGGCCCGTTGATCTGGTAAATCTCATATATATTTTGAAGACCTCTGTCTGTTTGTATGTATGTTTGTCTGTCATTTATACAAATCTACGATTCTCGACCGATCGGGACGAAACTTGGTACGTGTGTGTAGTTTGACCAGGCGGTGGACGTTGTCGTATTGGCGAGCCCGTGCGGCGTCCGTGCAGCGCATGCGCAGACGAGATCTCGGAAACGGGTGGAGCTATCCACTTGAAATTTGCTATGTGAATGTATCTTGCCCCGGATCAGGGTTACAATTACAATTACATTGAAATATGTAAAATTTACAATTATAATTACATTGGAAATGCAATGTAATTAATTACAATTTCAATTACATTGGTTCAATTACAATTACAATTACAATTACTTTTGGTTAATGAAAATCGGGATTCGGGAAGAGCTTCAAGGAGGAAAGATATTTGTGTTTGATGAACTTTATTGATATACATAAAATATAAAAGCAAATTAATGTAACACAGTGAAACAATGTAAACAAAACAATAAAACAACAACTACATGTAGAGCACAAATTGTTCATTTGATGTGGTGGTTACACCTGACCATCATCATTCTTTCGAATTGCAGCTAGCAGGCTTAACCCAGGAAAGTTTGTACAATTAAGTCGCCCAAGGGCGGCGGAAGCTACAAAAAAGTGGGGGGGGGGCATCATTTTTAATATACTACATGTATGAGTTAAAAACTGTTCAAATGTGCGCCGCAATATTTTGCAAAGACTGTTTAGTATGATGTTATTCGTGGCTACCTTTATGAAAGTATAAAACAAGAGTTTAAATTATGGTAGGCTGCTGCTCATCACTTATGTTTGCAGCCAAATACTGACCAATGGATTAACTTGCTAACTTGCTAGCCATAGCCATAACAGCATAAGTGATAAGATTAAACACATGTGTCTATTAATGGAATGTTTTCTTGGGAATCAAAAATTATTTTATCCAATGTTTTCAGCATTGGAAGATTTGTACCCATAATTGGGGAAAAAGTGGGGGGCACGTGCCCCCTGTGCCCCCCCCCCCCCCGGCTCCGCCGCCCCTGAAGTCGCCAGTATGTGAGTGGACTGGTATCACTGGGCACGCACGGTTCCTGTAGATATTTCGTAATCACTGTCAGTTGTGAGGATCGGTGTAGTTGGCACTTCATCCATGAAACTGAAGAGGGCGCTCATATTGATCCCTATGTTTCCGCTGAAACAAAAATAATTAACATTAAGATACATCATTATGTATAATTTGCCTACATACTAATAGCAGGGATTAAAACAATCAAGCCAGCTAGGGTTGTAAATAACACACAATGACATAATCAGGATTATGAAGTAAAACAGGCCACCTGCCTAAGGCTACCTTTGTTATGGGATTAACGCATTGATAAAATACTGCAGTGGAGTCATATAATTAGGACAGCAAGACAGATTAAGTGCACACAACTGACCAGATATGGAGTTGAATACAGTTAAGCTCAAAACAAATAAACTAAATGATGTTTTATTATGAAGACAAAATGCATTTATTATTAATGTTATAAAACAATTATTGTTTTAAAATGAATGTATTACTTTTAAAGATATATTCCGGGAATGTTCAGAAACAACAATAATGTTTATGAATGTTTTTTTTTTTTTTTAATTTAATACATATACTTGTATTAATTATGTACATATTGTCATGATGATATACACATTATTGTAGGTGTATTAAAACATATACATATAATAATAACAATGACATATATAAATAATATAAAATAAAATTCAACATGACTTACCTTTAGATGTGTGATGAAATTTGAAGTTGCTTTTGCTGAACCCGAAATCAGTGTTGGACAATGTTTACATGTAGCTTTGAATTTGTCAGAAATATCATTGGGCAAGGTAAAATGTTGCCTAATGAATAGAAGAAAAATATGAGGATAATGACCCCATGTGTATAACACTAGTCAAGTAAATGCTGATGTGTTAACTTGTTTTATTGGTCTGTATTTTTGGAATGTAATTGAAAATGTAATTGAAATGTAATTGAAATTACACCCCTTTTCTCAATGTAATTAATTACATTCAATTACATGTAATTGAAAAAAACCTTCAATTACAAATTACATCCAATTACTTGGGAAAATGTAATTAATTACATTCAATTACAATTACCCCAACCCTGCCCCGGATACGAATTTTATCGGGTCGCCGAGCCCGTGCGACGCCAGCTTCGCGCATGCGCAGACGAGATCTCGGAAACGGGTGGAGCTATCGACTTGAAATTTGCTATGTGAATGTATCTTGCCCCGGATACGAATTTTATCGGGTCGCCTAGGCCGTGCGACACCAGCTTCGCGCATGCGCAGACCAGATCTCGGAAACGGGTGGAGCTATATCGACTTGAAATTTGCTATGTGAATGTATCTTGCCCCGGATACGAATTTTATCGGGTCGCCGAGCCCGTGCGACGCCAGCTTCGCGCATGCGCAGACCAGATCTCGGAAACGGGTGGAGCTATCGACTTGTAAGTTTGGTTTTTGAATAGCCCGGACAACGTCGGGCTCATCGGCTAGTGTAATATATAAGAATTGCGCAGCCGAGACAATGACTGGCTGATGTTTATAAGTGTTTGTATCATATATGAGTGTATGTGTGTTTTTACACTAAACATCATATTTCTATTTTTAATAATTTTATATCAATGGAACTATATTATTGTTGCATTCCGTTGGTTGAAATGTAAATTCGAATGGGGTTCTTGTCACGAACGTGATGCTATAGGTCGTCATCGTTCACATTTAACGCTCATAAATGAGGGCAATAATCATAAACATATTTTGAAATCTTTCAATCATTTTAAAATCCCAATAACACCGCCCGCCACTGGTGTACAGACCAATTGCTATAAAACACGTAAAATGGATGCACCTTTGTTCATATGGAATCGCTATGTGCTATTCCGATCGATACATGGTCATCATGGAAGTCCAATTTATATAAACTAAATCTTCTATATCAGCATAAAATGGGTTAAAATCCGGACTATAGAACTCGAACGAGGAATTTGCACGATCAAATTTCAGTTCACATTCACGAGTGAACATTTTAGCGCGACAAAACACAATCTTAATGTGTTGAGCAATTTCCCTCTGCGTGGGAGACTCTGATTTTGGCCTCTTGACACTTGACACCCGCCCCGCACCCTTGCACATTTCACACTAAACATTATCCCATTAGAGAGTTCACTTCATATGTTTGGTGAAAAGTATCATATGCTATAAAGAAATATAAATAAACGACAGTTTTATTGATATTGAATGAGCTTGCTTGTAGTTGCTTTTGACGACATTGAAAACTATATTTCCTTCGTCGATGAAAACGTCTCCATCGTCCAAAAGTCACGTGTTGGGTTAAAGGCACGTGCGGCCTTAATTGTCGAAAATATTCATATTTGTTCCAAACACCGTAAACAGAAAAACATTAAAACGCATACAGTTCCGTTCATATATACCATGACCATCGCGTAAACAGCATGTTATCATAAAGACCTACTATATTTTACCTAAGCAAGAGCCTGATTGTGTCACAGAAGACAGCACAATTCTACTGGCTAATCACACACAAATGACATAAACGCTCTTTATTAGTTCCATATCAGGTATTCACCAACAAAGAACGCTCTTTATGTTTACCATCATAATATAAACAAACACCAGAAAAGTAACTTGTTATGCTTCTGTTTACATAACAATGGTCAAACATATGACCATAACATACTGTTTATGCGATATATCTTATTTGTATACGGACAAAGTCTATCTACATTTTGATGTTCTTTCTGTTTGTGGCGGTTTTTGACGGGTGGAGATATTTTCACAGGATACCCACCGCCAAGGCCAACCGTGTCTTTAATAATACGTTGAACCAAATCGAGAAATATATTATCGTTCAACAGGTCACCGCAGTGTTACCTTGAACTTTTCTTACTTATGCATGAACTAGCAACTCGTTTCATATTAATTTGATGCAGACATATATCCGAGTCATGATTAGTATACTACTTTATACGGTCGGGCAGCTAGGGTGGTATACGGGGGTTCGGTGTGTGTATTGTTATGGGGCGGTACGGTCTGGTGTTACCCTTTGTGTTTTTGCGTACATATATGGCGAGTCCGACCGTAGTGTATTGTTTAACTTCGGCCTTAGTTAACAACTAAGATGGATGGAAAGCTCTCTAGCACGCTAAATATGCCCAATTTACGAAATTCGAACATCATATTTGACCAATGGCATTTAATTATTCCCAATTTGGAAGTTATCTGTTGTTGAGTGTAATCTATATTAAAATCGCCACTAAGTTATCTAAAGTACAAACCAGAAAAACATCCCCCCCCCCCCTGACTCGCCAGAACGGCCTTATGTAGTTCGGGAAATTTAAGCGATCTGGGAGAGGACTTACACAAAAGCCACAATAAGCTTGTTGTCTCATCCCATTCCAATCACCCGTAATCATCCATTAGCATTTTTGTAAAATATTCATCTTATTTTGTATTGGGAATAAATATTGTTTACACCAATTTGGAAGTTATTTTTGTATTTATACCCAAAAACAAGATTATCCAAATCGGTCGACAATTCTCCAACAGATTTCTCAGAAATCGACAGCTGACCCGAAGAGTCTCAACGCACTTCAGGGTTATAGTTTTTTCTGGTGATCCAACAGTTTGAGCCTTCTCTCTCGAACAACGTGGTAGTGCCGATATATAATTATGTTCCGCCTACCATTTTCGAGTCTTGTTTGTTCTCAATTTAAACTGGAATAGGATGTTGTCGTGAGTTTAAAACACTGTGCTGTTAAGCTGTTTCGTTTCAAATCTCTCTTTAAGTTCGTCCATTGTTCTGTGTTTTGTAGATGGTGGCATATTGTTATCATCGCTATGTTCACCAATTTTTTTTCTGGATCTCGGTCATCTTTTCACGTTCAATAAAGTTATTATTCTTTGAATTGGACTTCATATCCAGAAACCATTTTGTTCACCGTTTTCATTATGTATGAGATTTACTCAATAACGTGCCCATTAACATTTGCCAGAGCTCCCAATACACCTAATCAAAATGGATTCCCACCTCTTTTAATGACACGTTTCCTGGTACCTAATTTTAACTTCTTATAGAAACTTTTTTTTCCAGATATCTGTTTTGAACTTCACCAGCTGTTTCTTCCTCACATGATCTATCTTGGTATTTCCGCGTAGTAGCTGGTAGCAGCACTCTCCTATTGAATTTATAATGTTTTGTTTGAGAACTTTTTGGAACCATTCTTCCACTCAGAATACATTTTTGTTGATATGGTTTCGAAGCTTCGTGCTCGGTTTTCTACATTGTCTGAGAATTTGTCTCTTCTTCATGTTCGGCCGATTAAAATCTCTCTCATCCAACTTTCGTCAGGATTCTCGTCCGTGCATGCTGTGTTGAATAAGTTCATTTGGTAATAATTCCGTAAAAAAATTATTATGTAGTTTTGATCTGACGATTCCGGAACAAGATATTTGGATGGTGCAGGAAAAATATCTGGAACCGATGTTCTACTCGATTTTGGATTAATACTAACTTTTCTCTTCCTTGGAGGAATATAGTCATCAACAATGTGTCTGTGTAATTTCTAGATGATCCTTTTCTTTCCATTGGAGGACCATTTTCAACAATATTTCTGCTACACTCTCAGTTCCACCTCTCATTAAAAGGTGAGGTGTTCTTTATTGCTAGCACGTGGGTCTGCCAATTTCCTTATCTTCTATTGTTCCATTTCACCCAATATCGCTGTTGCTGCATAATTGGTATTCTTAGTTTCAGAATCATACCTGACATGAATCCGACATATTTCAAGAGTAGGGAGTCTCTCTCCATAGGGGTATCTTATGTTGTTTCTGTTGTTCTTTTCTAGGGATAGAGTTTCAGCCAAAGGTTTGTGATCTCTTATTGCGGATAGTAGACTGTTCTAAATGGTGATGAAGGAAGAACATCGAACATCAGTCTTATGGAATCTGGTGTTTGGGACGATATGTGGATCAATAAATTTTCCTATCCCGATGACGCAGTTCAACACAGGCTGAATATGAAACTATTATTAATCAGGAACATTTACCGTATAGTCCGTCACGTCATACGTATGGTCGGGTTCCCCCGGTCAGAAACACGGTGGGGAATCACGTTGTTTCGAGTTGATGAGTACCACGCATTCAATATGGCGGAGGAGTTCGCAAAAACGACCAGAAACGATGAAAAAAGTAATACACTAGGATAATAATATATTACATAGTATTTTTGGCAGCTACGAGCATATGATATATTATTTTTCAAACAAGCTGATACCTCATTTGTGTCAAAACTCACAGTTGTTTGTTCTAGCATTCTGACCTCAAATTGTCAGACGAAGGATTCTCCTAGATGCATGGACTTGTGTATTACACGAACCTCCGCCTGGCAACTTTGGTCAGAATGTTATAGAAAATCACTGAGTATTTCCGAACAAACAAGATATCAACTTGTTTTTAAAATAAACAAGCACATGCTCGTAACGGTCAAAATGCTATGTTTTATGTCAGTTCCTCATATATGTTTTTGTGCGTTTGTATATATTCAGTATAGCGTATATGCCCAGGAACTGTGTTGTGGAAGGAATAATTTTAATGACCTTGCACTGTGTTTCTCCTCAGATCTGAGGCAATTATCTGGCAGTTTACGGTAGACTGTATTTGAATGCGTGGTACTCACCAACCTCGAAACCACGTGACTCCCCACCGTGAGAATACAGACCCGCAAGTTAAAAGAGCCATACTATTGAATTGTGTCGTCACGCTATGGAATCATGGCATGCATGTGAGATCTGTTTTATCCATATCCATTTGCTTTTAGTCTTTTTTCATTGTAGGTGATTTAATTTTCAATCGTTATTTGTTAAACGATCACCAGCTTGAATTCCAATAATCCTCCTTTTGGTTATTTTTCCATGTAAAAATGATGGGTCTTCTGGTGAAAATATCATGTTATGATAATTCATCATTGCAAAACAATTGAATATCAAGTGTCAGATAAACATTTGATATTATGGAGCATAAATTGCATGTTTTTGATAACTGAACCTGGATATTTATAACACCTTGGGTAATTCACACGTGTCAGTCATGACTCCCGTGCTCTTGACATAATAATGTTAATAATATAACGTTAAGCGGCGAGATGTACTAATCTTGGGTATTCACACTTGAATGTTGGTCAATGGCGAAGCTACACAGGTCTAACCTGAACACGCACTGCGCCTAATGTTTTCGCTTTTGAAATGTTTATGTATGGTATAATAGTTCCATAGACCATATATACGGTCAATGAAATATCACCTCATTTCTGAGCGCACGTTCACGGCATGCAGGCATATAAGACGGTGGTTGTGATATCAACTGATACGGACGCCCGATCGCCAAAAACACGCGACATGCCGATACGCCGGCAATATTTTGTCGTTACAATAGAACGAGTTTTGTTTTCTGGTGCATATGCCCTGGATACACATGTGTATAATACACAAGCTTCTACCTCTCACCGCAAATGTTTCTATACCATGTGTTTGGTGTTTATCGCATTGGATGTTTGTCGCCGTGATGTGTTTTATTGATGCGGTTGCTTTCTATTGTTCATGTTTCTTTCAAATCCACACATATGTACACCGTGAATTAAAATTGGTTAGTTTCTTTATGGAGACGACAAATCTAAGATTCACTTATACAATAAATAGCCCAACACCCAACAGTGTATATTATAAAGTTGATTGTTTGCCCGTGAACTTGATTACCAAATAATTTGACACACTGATCACTGGTTAGGTTTTAAAAAGACCTCTGTTTTCGCTAACGGACTGAACAGAAATAGGGCAGGTAGGTCAAACTGTTGTTCCAATATCTTCCAATTATTTAAAAAATATAATGCTTAACACCAATCACAAATAGTCTGGTAAATACCGTGTATAAAGAAACAATCAGCACTTTCACAATCCAATTTGTCTTTACTTGGAATAATAAGTTGTACGATGAAGTAGGGGCATAAACATAGTCACATGGTAAAATTGAAGTCATACAGTACACATTATTGTTTATTGGACTTGTCACTCTCTTTCACAAAAATAAGGTTAAATTTTCATCAAACGTAACAGACTTTCCGCTATGGTTAAAATGTAGTGCCCGCGCTCGTATGCACATTTGGGAATTATATACTCAAAAACCCCTATTTACCCCTAATTGTCCCTGAAAATAATACTGCGTTACAAACAATTAAATTATATTTCATAAGTATTTAAAAAAAATGACTGAATTGATCATCTATGAACAAAAGACAAACCTGGTTACCAATAGAGATGCCATGGTGATATCAGGATCAATCATTTAATGAAATTGCATGTTAACAGGACAATTCATCAAAGTTAATTTTCATTGCACATGAATATTCATTCCAATTTATTTAAATCATAATTTTCAGACAGAAATATGTGGATGGATTAACATATCTATTGATTTATCGTGCAGTACATACACGACGATAGCTAAACAAATATATCGAATTCAGGCGCAATCATTTCTGCGCACATGCTAAACTTTTCCCGCCACATGTCGGCCACATGGTCTTTCTTGCCAAAATCATACTTCTGATATGGAATGTTAATGCTTGTATTTGCTATCCCAAACACTGATAGTTTTGCATGTATCCGATTGTATCGTTTCAGGTGATGACTCTTTGAGTTTACTTCGGACAAAATTGGAATAGTCAACGATAAAACAATCTGTTGCAGTGAGTGGCATTGGTGACTGGTCATCGGAAATAAAATACAACCGGACCAGTACAGAACAGTTCGTTTTGTATTGCGTACCCTCTTTTTTATTTTTTGTGTGGCATCGGCCTAACATAAACCTGCACAGCCAATGGCATTTAATTTTCTTAATAAAAAGTTAAATACTGCTGCATGTACACCCAAACCAATTCAAGTTCCATATTCCAGGTTTCAATTACTTCAGTTGCAATTGAACTGTATTAATTAAACTAAATGACCCCATTTTAAAAAGTTGACATTTTTATTATAAGGATTCTTTCTTGCCAAACTCAATTACTGAATGGAACAAACTGCCCGATATACAGAAGCTGCAGTACACTCTAAGACTTCAAAAGGGAACTCAACCATGACATTACTCCCCCATCTGTTTATTTGTATCGTAGTAAATGCCGTAAATCTCATATCCTTAACCCTTTACCCAACAGAACGGCCCTGTGCCAATGCATTCTCTTATATATGCGAGTCGACCATAGGTCGCCTGGCATATATAAGAGAATGCATTGGCTTAACACATATTAAAAATGATAAAATTGTCAAAGAATGTAGAAAAATATTATTAAAATTGTTAAAGAATGTAAGAAAAAATGGTAAAAAGTGTTAAAAAAAGATTTTTTTTAGGCCTATGCATTCTCTTATATATGCGAGGCGACATATGGTCGACTCGCATATATAAGAGAATGCATTGGCACAGGGCATAACTGTAACCATCACAATGTGGTCAATGAACCGGTTCCAATGATATCCATATTTGTATGGTGTTATTGAGACAGACCGAAGATATTTTAGGCTGTTGAAGCTTTATATGGGCGTTTTTGGCCGTTTTGTTGTACCCTTCTAAGATTAAACTGCAACAACCTGCGCTATGACCTGACACACAATAACAATATTGATTTTTAAATCGAACATATAATAACACAATACACATACATATACTTATAGATTGGGAATGAAGATTGTACGGCCCCGCTACGAGGGGTAAGAATCCCACAATATGCCACCCTGTTGGAAGTGGGCAACCATGCATAGGACACTGCTGATAAACCACTGATCCGACTGGACCAGGTTTAAACCAGAGATGACGAATGCGTCACTTAGACCTGCGGTCTCGGGTTTAAGCCACGGATTTAGCTGTCAAACGGCGGTTTAAACACAGAGGTTTACGTAGGCTATATGTTTAAACTGGAGATAACGAATTCGGCTTTAAACTTCGGGCAACTTTTTTAAAGACGTTCGTTATTACTACAATTAAATCTGCTATACATTAGTCTCACAATACGCCTTTGTGCACAGCCCATCCCCTAGTGCGACAATCCCATCATAATAACATACTATTATACTCATGACGGGGTTCCTGTGCTTTTGGGACTACTTACTCCATTAGGATAAAACTATTAATTCTTAACTAGGCATGCACGGAGCATACGTTCCACATATTAATTTCACTCAAAGAATAAGCCCAACAACAATGCGTGCCTTATGGTTTGTCATTGATCCTGTGCGACTCTTCACATCGTAATTACGGTGAATTTCAATATAGGTGTAAAAAGACAAAGTGGTGCGTGTTGAAAATTACAAATATTTTAATAGTGGATTTAATTCAATAGATTTTGGATAGTGTCATATTAGTGTTTTATAATTCTGTAAAAGGCATAATTGTTCGAATTAGATAATGCTCCTCTCCATTATCGTATGAATTGATCTTCAAGCCTATACTTGATTGACGTCTTACTTATGTCAATACTAGATAATGTGTGGTTTATCCATATACACCATTTCCCAGTTCATTCAACATTTTTTTGTACATTTGTGTTGTTGATGTTAAATGAGTTTCGATAAGTTAGTAATATATCTATGTCTATATTTGCGAATGTCTGTCCGTCTGTCTGCGTTCTATAGAAATTCATGGGGGAACATCTAGATAGCACCAAAGGGGTCTAATGGGGGTAACTTTTTTCGAGGAAGATAATGGTGCTGGTTAGAATTTTCTAAAGTGACGCTGTTGTTTTCAGGGGCAGTACAGGTGAGTGCCTCAAATTGTTTTGTCGCCGATTTCCACCAATATTATATACAGTCATCTCCATGATATGAGTAATCTATTGGCGCAGTTTAAATATGTCAATAGTGTCGCCGTTCGAGTCAGGGGTGCGCGGAAAGGGAGAGGAGTACCACAATTGATAAAAACTATTTTAGCTCCGATTTTCACCAATTTGATACACATTCTTTTTCATGATACAAGGAATCTAATCGTATGATTTAAAGACGTCAAATGGGTGCCGTTTAGTAGATGGGAGATGGGGGGGGGGCACTATATCTGATAAGAATTTGTTTAGTCGCCGATTACCTCCAACTCATACGTAGTCATATCCATGACATCAGTAGTCTAAAACTATGGCGTAAAGCTGTCAAACGTGGTGTTATTCAAGACATGGATGTACTGAATTGGAGAGGGGCATCAAAATTAATAAAACATATTGTTAGCGCCGATTTCCACCAAACGTACACAATCTTGTCCATGATACGAGGAATATAATCGTGTGATTTAAAGATGCCAAATTGGTGCCGTTTGGGTGACAGATGGGGACACTACATTTGAAAAGAATTTGTTTATTCGTCGATTACCACCAAACTTATACATAATCATCTCCATGATATCAGGAGTTTAATCGTGTAGTTTAAAAATGACAAAAATGGGACGTTTGAGTGAGGGGTGCTACGCTGTTAGTGTCAGTGGCAGAAAAGAGGGAAGGGCGGCAAAAATGATGAAATATTTTTGTCACCGGTTTTAACCAAACTTATACATAAACATCTCCATGGTATTGCCGTTCGAGTAAGGGGTACACGGAGGGGAGAGGAGCACCAACAATTGATAAAAGACAATTGATATTCATCATGATACGTGGAATCTAATCATGTGGCGTAAAGACGCCAAATTAGTGCCGTTTGTGTTATAGATGGGGGCACTAAATTTGATAAAAGTTTGTTGCCGATTACCACTAAGCTTATACATACTCATATCCTCTATGGTATCAATGGCGGCGTTCGAGTCATGAATGGGGAGGGGAGAGGCACCAAAGCTGATACAAATATATTTGTCACTAATTTCCACCAAATTTATACACGTTCTTCTCAAATGATACGAGGAATAAAATCATGTCTCTTAAAGACTCCATAATTGGTGCCGTTTGGTCACGGATGAAGATAGAGAAGAGGCACTGTTGATAAGAATGTTTTGGTCGCCGATATCCACCAAATTAATGTATATAGTCGTCTCAGTAATTCGTTCTAAGGAGTTTTTGGCGTTCAAATTCATAACCTCGACAGATGGGGACCGAATTAAGTCACTTGAACAATTATATCTTCTCAATTTTCATACTTATATTGGGACGAGAATCAGAGCAGTCATAGGGTGAGCTAGCAAAAACAGATACATAGAAACATAGAAGAAAGCATTAACAGTATATTTATCATTCTGTTTAAGAGATACATTCTTGCAAAACGAGAGACCATGAACCTTCAGAGTGTGGCATATTAGAATGGCTCATGTATTATAACACAATTAAGTCTGTCCCATTCAAGACATTTTCCACAAAAAAGAAACAATTTGTCAAGAGAGATGGAAATGTATAGAAGACGTGTTCAAAAATAGTGGTCACAATGTGCAGCCAACAAGTTTAGTTTCTTCTTAGATAAAGGAAAACAGTCAGTAGCACATAACTTTTTCAGGATCCTCCAATACTGGCATATGACAAGGGTACATCTGCCCGATGCAGGATTTCTTTCATTTTAGAACAGACTCGTAACCGAACACAAACAACTTAAAAGCTCTCGACCGTGTCGGGCACATGTAGCTGATACATAGCAACATTTCTTTTAAACTGATAATAATTAGCAAGTATAGCACAATGAACAGATGAGCACCTGGACATTATTTAAAACATCTACATCTTCACGAGGATATGATAACCTTGAAGGTGTCCACAAAATCTTAGTCTTATCCACTAGATTGATTTATACATCTCTATGTAAAACCCAATTATCGTCTTTAATTTTTGCGAACTAATATGTTTATATTGTTCATGCTTTGATATAAATAATATATAGAAAACAATCATCAATTCCAAACCACATCGACTGTGCGATTTGAAAATAACATAACGTCTGAAGTACGTGCAGCTGTAAATAGATAATAACGTCTGAAGTACGTGCAGCTGTGAATAGATAATAACGTCTGAAGTACGTGCAGCTGTAAATAACATAACGTCTGAAGTACGTGCAGCTATAAATAGATAATAACGTCTGAAGTACGTGCAGCTGTAAATAACATAACGTCTGAAGTACGTGCAGCTATAAATAGATAATTACATAACGTCTGAAGTACGTGCAGCTGTAAATAACATAACGTCTGAAGTACGTGCAGCTGTAAATAGAACATAACGTCTGAAGTACGTGCAGCTATAAATAGAACATAACGTCTGAAGTACGTGCAGCTATAAATAGATAATTACTTCTTTATTGGATGGACGAATTAATCGCGATAAACACAATGACAGTCACTGCGACAAAATGAACCACTACTTATAATCCAAGTATAAGAATGACGTTTTGTAATACCATTTGGATATAAACTTTATGAGAAAATGCGTAACATTTTGATTAAGAGTATTCTCTATTCCCACCAAATATCCACAGACTATGCTTTCGCATAAGGATTAACTGTCATGTGGACTGTTTTTATGGAGATGTAACCGTGAGGTAAGTGGACATAACTTGTGTAAAACCCGAAGGGTTTTACATACAAGTTATGACCACTTACCTCACGGTTACATCTCCATAAAAAATAGTCCACATGACAGTTAATCCTTATATTTTTATATATTTAGCGAAAAAGCCACTTTTGTAAATGTATTTAAATCGAAAAGTGTATCGTGACAAAAACAGCCCAAAATACCCAATAGCACCCTTGGCAAAAGTTAATAGGAACAATTTCTCTTCATATTGAAATCCGATGATGTATTAAGTCAATCCTGCGCGAGTCCAAATGCGCCCAAAACATTACGCGTTCGTCTTTCCAAACCCAATGACGTATCGATGGTGTTATGAGCTTGGTGTTATGAGCCGTTGCGCATTCACCGAGAAATAACTGCAACTAGCCACGTGGGCGCCGACCAATCAGAATGCTGGATTTTGTGATGACAACACTTAGTATGTAAATATATCACTGTAACCTGGGCAACGGCGGGTAACCCTGCTAATAAATCAATATAAAAGGTAGCATATTGCAGTGCATGTGTATACATTTCCCCAATATGTTAAATATCTTAATTTAATTTACCTAGTACCCCATAAGTACGGCCATTCAATTAGATTTCGCCACAAAGCTTCGATTCAAAAGTCGGGATGGTAATTTTTGAATCATGGGCAACGATGAACTTACAGCCTTCCATCGGGAGTTTGAAAGTCCATTCGTTAACTTATCGGTATTAATATCATATATTTACACACTAAGGGTTGTCATCACTAAATCCAGCGTTCTGATTGGTCGGCGCCCACGTGGCTAGTTGCAGTTATTTCTCGGTGAATGCGTAACGCATCATAACACCAAGCTAATAACACCATCGATACGTCATTAGGTTTGGAAAGACGAACGCGTAATGTTTTGGGCGCATTTGGACTCGCGCAGGATTGACTTAATACATCATCGGGTTTCAATATGAAGAGAAATTGTTCCTATTAACTTTTGGCAAGGGTGCTATTGGGTATTTTGGGCTGATCTTGTCACGATACACTTTTCGATTTAAATATATTTACAAAAGTGGCTTTCTCGCTAAATGTATATAAATATAAGGATTAACTGTCATGTGGACTATTTTTATGGAGATGTAACGGTGAGGTAAGTGGACATAACTTGTATGTAAAACCCTTCGGGTTTTACACAAGTTATGTCCGCTTACCTCACCGTTACATCTCCATAAAAACAGTCCACATGACAGTTAATCCTTATATTTAAACTATAGTCAATGTTCGTGTCATATTCAGTCTTTGTTTTCTCACGGCGTGGGCATACTGGTTGCGCACAGTGCGACTCTCTCCACTCTCTCCCTCTCTTTTATACTAGCTCTCCCCTCGCCCCCTCATATATACATATATATATCTTATGCATTCTCTCTCCTTCTCATCATCGACTGCCTCTCACGACACTACCATTACAATTACATGTGTAATATTTCCATTTCTTCTTGGTCCGATTCACCCTCTCCACGTAATATAGAGGGGTGCGAAACAAAAGGGGTGCAAACTTAATAAAAGCTCATGAGCTTGTTGTTTAATCCCCTATTGTGAAGGAATGAAGTCAGTTCTTTGTATAAATTTTATTCACGTCTAACATCAATGTATAGTAAGCAGCAATGTGATGAGTCAATCAGAAGTCGTCGCTTATTAATTAGCGAGCCGACTGACATATGTCAAATCATAAAGATGAGCTAAGACTAATTGAAGAGTAGATTAATGTAGGGTTTATATATACGCTAATGACTTTATGGGTCATTAGCGATATCACTTTGTCCATCTGACCGACGTTTGACCGAGGCCTGACCTGATGTCTGTTGCATCAGACTTTCTCTGTGTGTTAATGTTTCGCATTCCTTATAGGTCGTGGCCTCTCCAAGTCATGACCTTTGGAATTTGGTTGGGGTCAATATAGTTCAATTATTCCTGTCTTCCCATCGACAAGTTAGATAGATATATTTGATATGTACCATCACGTCCCTTGAATAAAGGTAAGGGATAGGGGTGCGTTACTGTACTCTATCCAATTCACCTATCTATAATATATTGTCAAACATTTGTTAAATGTTAATATATGGTACGTGAATTAATTACGATTGGAGTAAATTATTTTTACATAAAGCTAGATTAGTGCTTTTTGGTGCAAATACAAAGGTTTCAGGTTATTATACAAAGCTTTGATAGCTTAAAAGGGTTTTCCATCAATTGTATAGTTAATCAGTGTCTGACATCTAGAACTGCATGCCCTACCGAATCATAAGCTTTTTAAAACGTTTATAAAAGCGCAAACAGTCGTTCTTTCTTAGCTGTAAAGTGACTCAATTATGGCATAAAGGGAGAAAATATGATCTGCTGTTGAGCACCCTTTGTGGAATCCAGCCTAACGTTTTTTTGTGTATGTAATTAACGTGCCGGAATATTTTCTAATACACTGTCGATTGTTCAAAATGCTTGAGAAGATTTTTGACAGACAGTTTAACAGTGTATTTGTTAACAGTCGCCTTTGTGTTTGTAAATTAGGTGGATGTTTTGGTGTAAATATGGTTATTGCGCATAGCAAAAAGGGTCAGTCAACTAGCACCCTGGCCTATAAACACCCCTGTACCTGGTATCGCCAAAGCGGAGGGTATCACTGAACGCGGAACATGCGGTTTTTGATTAATGAAAATAGTTCCATCAGATACTCTTAGTAACGATAACGTGATAAATATATATAACTGGCTTCAGATGCAATTCGGATGAAGTTTGAAAAGCACGCCCAATTATTCTGCTGACCGCGTTTAGTAATTAGTTCAGATTAGGTCAACAGTTTGTAACTTCCTGTTCGTGTTACACTATGTGTATTATTGGGATGTAAACCGGGTGACCCAATTGGCAGTTGACCATTCACCAAACAGTATTTAATGTAACACATACGGGCACTGTAATATATATGTCTACATAACAACCATGCCAGTGTCAATAAGTATGTTGTATATAGCAGGTATAATATACCCACTGGTTAATCCAGAGCTCCGAAGAATGACATTGGGTTCTTAACTGTGAATTACTTTGTTTAAATACTTTCAAGTGTGTATTGACGAACGCCTTAAGTACAGTTTGCACCACTCACACCATAATGCCAGCCACTCCACTCCAATGTTTATACTTGCATTGCGGTGTAGTTTGGTAGGCCCATGCTGACCACATGTGCTATATAGCAACAATGAAGAGTTGGTCGGCCCATATTCAGATGAGAATGGAGACAAATACATTGTGGTCATATATGCATGACCATTAATGGTTAAATAGTATCGTCACAGTAGTATCTGATAACTCTTGAACTAGCCAGACATTCTAAAATGTGTACCAATATACGATAATCTCTATATCCGATCATATACTTCCGTTTCATTTTCGTGTAATGGTCTACCCGAGTAGAAAGAACTAGAAAGTGTGTCAAAAAAGCATGACTATAACAAAGCGTTAACACTATACAAACCCAGTTCGGTTAACACTAACACATATCCTGTTAGCTACATGTATACATGAACGACAGCATTCACGTCCGTATGATAAAGCCATTATGTTATCAATCATTCGCCGTTTTGAATGAGCAAATTGAATGCTCAGGTGAATGTTCAATTAATTTCAATTAAAATACAATCACAACAGATGACTACACAATGTTTCGATAATATTATGGATTATTATTTCGGAATAGATTCTTAGTCCAACGGATCAGCATCAGCTACACCCGAAGACACGCGAATAGTCACAAAACTCCCTAAGGGTTACGCATATTTACTACACAAAATATCCGACGCTAGCGGCATCTTCATCCGCGATGTTGGTATCTATCCGGACCGACAGTTGTCCCACCATATCGCGCGCATATTGAGATATACGGAATAATACGGAATATTTAAGCTATGGTTCGTTGACATATTCAGCTATATCCCGGCAAATTTTCTGTAGCGTGGAAGGCCGGGTGTTATACTAGCAAATAGATGTTATCGAACATTTGATAGAGCAAAATCCTGCTTCATGTGCATGGTCGCACACATGTGTTGTCTGTTACCTGTTTACGATTAGAAACACATATATTTCTGTATCATATACGTGAAAATGACTTTTCCCACATACTCCGTTTTGGCGATACCCTTCGCTTTGGCGACACCGGGTACACGGGGGTGATAAAGACCCAACGAAATATACTTTTACAAAACAAAAATCACATGATCAACAAAACATAAAAATATCATTGCATGTGCCGATGATATAGAGTGTTCATCGTGTGGGGGATCAGATCAATAGATTGATTGATTGATTGAGGGTTTAACGTCTTTTTGGCCGATAGGCCATATCACGACCAAGAACAGAATCAGGGATAAAAAATGATCGTAGCGAAGCAACCGAGTAGATAAGTCAGACAGTGGATTAGATTAAAACAATGCAGTCACACCAGAGGAATGTTTCAAGAATGTAAATTTAAGAACTGAATAATGTGCAATCATACTATAAAACTTATAAAAGTAGTAAAAGAATACTTTTACTGCAACTAAAGAACACGAAATTACCAAGGATCCACATCAAAATAGGTAAAGTAGCTTTTAAAATAAGATTTTGCAGGAATACTATCAGTCTCCTCAACTTGTGTTGCTACATGTAGTGATATAATGACGAGTTTGGTTTGACTTTTGTCTGAATGCTGGCATCGACACACTATTTTGTAGACACGATTGCTGAGGACCAACTATTTTCTTAGCATCTATATATGACAGATGCTTCTCAGTTTTATATAGTTGAATCTTGAATTCATAATCCCAAATGGGACATAAACGATCCAATGCAGCATGTGAACCTTGACAGTTCGAACATTTTTTAGGATTTGCACAATCATTGTGATCGTGAACAGAAACAGAACAGCGCTCACAAATGGTTTATTTACTTTTACAATGTTTCTGACCATGTCCATAGCCCTGGCATTTAAAACATCGTAATGGACTTGGAACATAGGTATGTATCTTCATGTACCCAACCTTCAATGTTGATGGATGTTCGCGCCGATTGAAGGTCAGAAGATAACTAGTCAGAGGAACTCTTAGTCCATCAACAGTCTTTGCAAATCTACTGACTTCTGTAACTCCGTGTGGTGCCAACTCCGCCAATATTTCTGATCCCGATGAATCAGATATTTCGCGGGTCGCAACACAGCTCTGCTACTATGCAATGTATTGTGGGGAGTAACCAACACTGGTGCCTGTGCAATAGTTGTTAACAGCAGCAGAGCATCAGATTGAACTTTCTTTGAACATTCAATCACGAGAGAGCCACTTATTGGCCCATTCATGATTGGTTTAACATATTTCGATTGTCCAGCAATTATTTGTAATGTTTTATCAATGACAAAGATAGAAAGTCTGTTCACATTTGGGTGAAAGCGAAGAACCAAGTACTGAATGAATACCACAGCACTATTGGAACTTGGAGAGTCATCATTCTTACGAGCAAAACGTTGTTTTTTGGAGTTGCCATACGAAAAGCAAATATAAATCGACAACTAGCCCAGCAGCAGCCGTGGACTACCCTCGAATTATGGTCGGGCCAAAGACTGGTACATAGCTGAAGCGGTGACGCGTTTAATGCTGCATATAGCAGCCTCATGCTACCTCTCCACAGTGATGCAGGCGTGAACAATACAGGATTCAACACTCCAACAATCATCAGGACGAACACAACAGAAACAGGAAAGAACAGAAACATCATACGTGAAAAAAACAAACAAAAAACAATAGTTCAAACATCAGACGAGCAATACAACATATAACAGATTGAATCTGAAGAAAACAACTGTGGAGATGCGTGCCGATTGATTGAGCCGAGTCAACTCAATGCTGATTCGATGCCTCTAGTACATCCATGACTCATACACTACACCTCACGGGATGCACCCCACGGCAAACAGGGTGCCACATTAGGGGATGCTTACCCCTCGCAGTGGGGTGGTAGGCATATTTTAACTTGGGCCCACACGGGGCATGACCAGGTTGGAAAAAATTTGATCGTATCTGAGAATAAACATAGCTCATGTTGATTTCAGCTCTCATTTTGTAGACACTAATATCCGGTTACACGTCAAGGGAAATATAGTTGGGAGAAAATTGATATACTGCCTTGCGAATCATGACCACATTCCTTCTAGACATTCTCTCAGCAAGTGGTATATAGCCAGTGTCGTTATAGAGTATATTATAATGTGTCCCCCGATCGCACCACTGGTGGACCTCAATGCATAAAGTTGGTAAATTTTCCAGAAAAGCTGCCTTTTCAAATGAACAGTTATCCCATAACATCTGCATCCCATGACATCTGCATACTCGAACAGGCAACAGAATGGCTACGCTTTTCTGTTTAGTCTATATGTGTAACTTCGTATGTATTTTATAATTTGACTTATCTTTTCTGAGAATGTATCAATATAAAAATCCCAAGTTCCTAATTTATGAGAAGTTAGGCCAAACTTTTTATGTTTATCGACTTATTTAATTTTTAAATCTACTAATCGTCAGTGTCTCCCTTTTCGTTGGACTAAATCTGCCACAAAGTCTTGTCAGCCTATTTAACATACTGTAAAATTATTTTAATTCGTGCGTGGGAGTATGTTATTCGTTTATTTCGTGGTTTGGCTCAACCACGAAATCAACATCCAACGAAATAATTGACTCTTGAGTTGAATGAGCAAATACCAATATACGAGATGGAAATGAGGATCGGGCATTGCGTAGGTTTTCGACATGTCTTAATATATATATATGCGAAAGCACAGGAGACGAGATGAAACTAAATCGTTTTTAAATAAAATATCATTCATTCGCCGAGCAAAAAATATATGCTAAATCATTTGATCCCTTCTATAATAGTTTGCATGAACAATGCCTAAATCCATTGGTCCCTTAATAATGCTAATGGTGTCACCACGAGCAGACTACATACACAATAAATAACTACCTGGCGAACGTTTGAAATGCACATCTAAGCTATATATATTAGGGTAATGAATGCGTGATGTGCTTTCAGCGCCGGAATACATTGGGTCTAATTTCTTGATATTATCTATTCAAATATGTCACGAAACTGCTCTTATAGGACCGGTTGGTATGCATAAATATGATATCTGATCGATCCACGAATTCATGTTCCGACGAAAAATCCTTTTGATGACAAACTAGGAACATTCATGTGGACGAACTCAAAGAATAACAATTTTGTGCCATTTGATTGTTAGATGTTTGAACATTTATCACAGTCTATTGATACTTACCTTTCAGCTAAATTTTGAACAAGACAAACGGTTACCTCTAATGCCAATAGAGTGCACTGTATACGGTAAGAAGGTGTGACATACTCTATTGAATGCCTTGCTTAAATCACAGCAGTAAAACTTCATCTCGTTCCTATCATTCAGCCTGTTGAACCTCTGCATCAATGTCAACTAATTTGAAGATTACGCTATCGCCAGGGACAAAACCGGATTGGAATTTAGTCAATATGTCATTGTCTTTTAACCCTTTCAGTGCCAAGTCAAATTTATTGATTATAATAATGTGATACATTGATGGAAAGAGCTACCAAAATCGGACTTGGCACTGAAAGTGTTAAACACTACTTTTTCTAACACTTTACTTAAATTAGAGGCCTATTATTCCCTATATTATTGGTTGAACCTATGTTGTGAATTGGCATTACATTTGCATGTTTCTATTCGCCCAGGACGTGGCTATCTTCAAAAACAATATTAAGTAACTTAGTCAATGGATTTGAAAGTATGCTTGCTGAACGCTGTAGTATTTTATTTCTAATTAGGTTTGGACCTGAGGCTTATCCCCACATATTGTAAATGAAGAACCTCTTTTATCTCATCGTTAGTTACATTTATATCTTTCAACGATTCTTCCCATGTAACATAGATACGTTATAACAAAGGTACATCGAATACAACGTCTGCACTCTGATTTTATTTCTTCTGATTCAGTTATTACACAGCCATTTGGACATAGGGGTGGAAAGTGTAAGAAGTGTTTTGTTTTCGTTGACTGAAATTGTTCATCAATTTCCACAGTGCTCCCTAAATTTACAATCACAGCTAGATGGTCAATGTTCACTTTATGGACAGCACTGATGAATGAAAGCCATGATTCAGAACTATTCTGCTTCTTTTTCTTTTTTTTTGCTTTTATGAACTTTATCACGTTGTACAATTTCTACATGCCTCTGTGACATAATAAGTAGAAAGGTTATCAATAATCGTGATATAGTCAATTAATTTAAAAAAAAGTGGGGTGGCGCTAGACAAAACCTCATTCCTAATAGGAATATGTTCGATAGATTTGTCGCAAACCGTATGGTATGGCAATACATTGTGCGACAAATCTATCGAACATCATACATATGAATTTCAAAAAGGAAACACCCCATCGGTATCAGGTCGTATCAAGAACAGTTATAAGAAAACTTGACTCAATTATGTCTGTTGTCATGTAAGGCAGTGTAGAGTGAGAGTCCTAAAGATATTTATGCCACATCGTACCTTCAGTTTTCAGGAGCTACCAGATGGGGCACCAGCAGTACACGACCCGGGAGGCCTCGATACATTACCATGCAGAGCAAAAGGTCCCCGCTGATAACAAGTAACATTTTATGAGGACATTCAAAGATAACGTGACATGTTTATGTATAAAAATTCATATCAAAAGCGTGTTATCAGGTTGGGCGTGGAGTACGTGGGGACATTCAAAGTTATCGTGGTATCCATATGTATAAGAAATGCATATCAAAACCAAGTTATCAGGAGGGGTCTCCTGGAGTATATGCTCATCAGGACCTCAACCCTCTCGAGTCATGCAGTAGAGGACCCCCCCCCCCCCCCACTGGCAACAAGTACATAATTATTGAAGAAGTTTATACATCGCATGACTTGTATACATCCATATGGAACAGATAAATATTTCATAATACGTGAAATCAGCTTAATCTAGTTTTGTGAAGAGAAAACGAAGCTATGATTCATATCTAACATGACGCTTAACCATTGTGAGAAAAAATATCGTGACTCGCATCAATTATCAATATAATACATCATTCAATGAGGACATTCCATACCCCGTGTACGTGGTATCGACAACCCGGAAGGCATCGCCTAACCAGACGGAACGGGGAAGTCATTTTCACGTATATGATATGGAAATATGTTTGTTTCTCGTCGTACAAAAGACAAGGAACAACGTATGTGTACGTCCACACGAAGCAGGAGTATTTACCCACCCGCTGTCAGTCAGTTCTCCCAGATCAAACCATTTAATAATTTTTTGCGAATTTATTCAATAGTGTTTTTGCTTTTGCTCACTCAAATTTTCGAGAACATCCATCCACTAATATAGTTCCTGACCTCCCAACTGTCGGTCCAGTTATCTGAGACTGATCAATTGCAATGCGACTGTCATCTGAAATAAGAATTCATAACATGTTCAAAATATTGTATACATATCTATTATGAATGGAATTTATTTTAAATTAATTGAACATCCATCTCAGTATTCAAATTTGCGATGAATGATAACGTGATGCCTTGATCACACGCACGCGAATGCGTTTGTATGTATGCAGCTAACCTGATATTCGTTTCGTATTAACATACATGGGTTTGTATATAGACCCCCACATGCAGGACGAAACGCTACGAAGTATCAATGATTTGTTGTAATCAAGTTATTTGTACAGCTTTTATGACTCGTTCCCACTCCAGATGCCGTTACACGACAACGAAACCGAATCATCTTATCGAATATATATAGATATCGTATAACTACAAATTATACATAATCTGGCTTTTTCAAGTGTCATCAGATAATATTGTGACGATTCTATTTTAACCCTAAACGTCACAATGTATTATGTGTGGCAAACTTGTGTGCCTTCTCACCTGGATGTCGATGGGCCTGTCACCCCTCTTTATTGAGTCAATGTAACACATGTGGTCAGCATGGACTTACCAAACTACAACACCAGGAATAAACAAAATCAGACTCAGAATTGATTCTCCAATCGCCGGACGTGTTCGGTATGACACAGTATAAATATTATTGCACCATACATACATGTACATACATATATAATCGTGGCACATACAAACAATATAGATCAGGAATCGTGTACAGGTACACATGGGGGTGGGTGTGTGTTGTGGGTTGGGTTTGTTGTGGTGGGGTGTAGGGTGTGTTCGTGTGGCTTTTCCCTCATGCATTTCGCTGTTTGGACGCACGTGTATGTTGGTTGGTGTGTCTGACTGGGGTATTCGTTCGTAAATTGGTTCACATTTTTTTAGTATTTAGTGTGTAAAATGTTTTCGTCTATAGTTCATGTCATCTCGAGAGGGCCCCCTCCTGCGTGATAAAAATATCGTGACATCCATTTGCATAATAAATTCATATACAAATTGAGTTATCAGGAGAGGCCATGAGTATACATGTCCGGCGATGGCATCGATCCTCTCGAAGCACACACTAGATTACCCCCCCCCCCCCACCCCACACACCCCACACTGACAACGCGTATATATAGTCTTTGGTGAGGGTATTCAAAAATATCGTGACTCCCATCTGTATATAAGAAATGCATCTATAAAATTAAGTTGTCAGGAGGGGACCAGGAGAACATGTTCCGATATGGCCTCGATCCCTCAAGACAAGCACTTAATGATTCCGCCACTGGTATAAATTTACAATTATAACGCATTTAATGAGGATATTCAAAGATATCGCGACATTGATCTGTATAAGAAATGCATGTTAAAAACCAAGTTGTCCAGATGGGGCCTATCAGGAGTACATGCTCCGAGAGAGCCTTGGTCCCACCGAGACATGCACTAGAGTAATCACCCATTGTCAACAACAATAAAGCCTTTGATGAGGACATTCAAAAATATTTTGACATCCATTTGTTTAAGATTTATATAAGTGTATAAGAAATGCATATAAAAACCATGTTATCGATAATTCCTCTGGAACTTCGAAAGTATACTAATGTCGAAACGAAAGTAGCGCATTTCATGGCAATTTGACATCGTTACTTATCGCAAATCGAGTAGCGGTATTGTTTCTGGAATTGTATTTTTGTATATTATTAGTATTTTCATCGCGTCAATTTCCCCATTTGCAGGAAGTTGTAGCTGTTGCTATATATATATATTATATGCGTTAACGTAAACGGCATCATACGTCTCCACTATAGTGATTAACAATGCTAACTGTATATGCACGATGTCAATGTCGAGACTTAATAAAACATATAGCACGCATCTTATAGTGGATAATCATGCATGTATCTATAGATCGTTATAATGTCCGAAGTGTTTATGAGAAATGGGCTGTGGTGACATGTTTCCGAAAGTATCAAGATTGTTATTTATTCCGAGGTTTTTATATTCGAAAAGTATGCATACGAAAAAGTGTCTATTTATGACTGTTTCCCCATTTAGTTTAGGAGACTGTATACATTATTAGCTCGAATTATTCATATCAGGTTTTGATTATGATATATTGGCGGTTAAGATAGTTTAACCATATTTTAGATATCTGTCAGCAGGCAGTGAGAGGCACACAAACGATTATCCATGACAAAGAGCGAGCTGCTTCCATTGTCCACTGGCAAGACATATAGTTCTTAATAAGCTTATTCTGGTCGCATTATTGGTTATAAGCAACTAAATACATGAAATTATGCCCCTTGGCATTTGTGTAGGGAAACTCGAGTCAGCATAAAAAAATACCGGCAGCTGAATGGTGTATACTATCTTCGGTTGTTTAATGTGAAAGAAAAAAGAAATTCATAGGCTATGTTAATTCCTGGGCCATTTGTATGGGACTGTTCGTCAAGCGGCTACATTGGTCGCCAAATTTGGTAGGGGGTGGGGGTATTTTTCTATATTAAAATTTTGTGCACAAAAGGGGGTAGTTGTGGAAATGCCAATTTATTTCCAGGAATAAGTATGGTGAGGCACCATTTATTTTTTGACAACTTATGTCCGACATGGAGTTCTACACGCAAAAGTATTTAAAGTTTGGCTCAGTAGGGTAATGAATCGTCGGGATGGCTTAACCCTAACACTGTCGCCTATGGGTAATATTTAGTTGATTGTAACCTATAGTGTATGCCCTTATGGGTCTCCATATTGCACTTCTGTTGTGAATGGCGTTGATTATACAAACTAGTTTCTATTTGTTTTATTATTTGGAGGAAAATTGACAAAAATATGTTTGACTAATTTTGGTGTTAACACTTTGAGTGCCAGGTCGATTTTTGTATCAACCCATATACCCTGTGCTAATGCATTCTCTTATATATGCGAGTCGACCATAGGTCGCCTCGCATATATAAGAGAATGCATTGGCCTAACATATTTTTTCTTTTTTACAAATTTTTTACAATTTTAATAATTTATTCTTATATTCTTTAACAGACTTATTTTGTAGGTTTAGGGCCGATGAGATCGGCCCCTGGCACTCAAAGGGTTAAATCTGATGAGCCATTTGTTAATGACCGAATTACAAGCAATTCCGCATTATAATATTAGCTTCACACTATTTCACATTATAAAATAAAATTGTTCCGCTGTTGGTTATTACAGGCAGCTAGAAAATAATCTGACTGTTCCCGCCATGTGCATTTCCATAGCATACCATATACAAAAACAGTACCACGTACGTGTGTCTGAACCTGGCTGTTATATCTCAAATCATCAGTCTTAAGATTCTGATCACACAGATACATGCATTATGTCCCGACAATCAGCCCAATGATTGCTGAAATGGTGTAATAGTTGAGATACACGGCAATGTGTCGTGGGGGGGGGGGGGGCTCACTTATTGTTAGGCTTTTATAACCCTATTATTACATCCCGGCCAGGTTACATGCAGTGATCAAAAACATATAGGTCGATAAATACACAGAACGGCACGAGTTTATTAATGGGTTTGTTGACACGACACGAGTGTTAGCGCAGAAGGATAGAACGAGAACGAGGACGAGGGTTCTATCCATCGCGATGACACAAGTGTCGTATCAAGAAACCCATTAACATACGCGTCGTTCTGTTTCTGTCACACGCCATCTGTCCTAGAATCCGTGCATTTACTGCATTAAACATTACAGGCTTACAAGATTTGTTTAGGCACATGCATGTTACAATTCACCAAATGAGTTGCATATATGCCTCAGTGTTAACAAATCCCGCTGGCCTGTATTCGCAGGAAAGCTTTGACCCTGCACGATTATCAAAAATTGAAGAACGTCCTTTTAGACGCACGAAAATGTGCCCAAAAGTACTTGTAAACGTCCTACGTCACACTGCAGTTTTCACAAACGTCACACTACCCTTAAAATGGGGAGAAAAATGACATCGAAAAAACACCAACCCCTCCCATAAATTATTTGCCAATTTGACAGCCGTAACCGTTCACCATGTGGCTATATTTGATGTTTCTCGTCGGGAAACACGTTTGTGCATTTTTTCGTACACTTTTCATCCATGTGTCATTGACCATTCAGCTGCCAGGATTTGTTTTATGCTGATCCTAGCTTGGGGGGTCCCAGGGGAAATTCTCTACTAATTTGTATTTGGTGTATTAGAACCTGCATGGCTTGTTTGTCATGCTCTTAGTTTATAGTTCAGATTTCATGGTTGAGGCGAACGTGGCGTACGTAATTTGACGTCAACGAGATGCGTATGGAACGTACGATCCATACGGATTTGTAAATATAGAACAGCAATAACACTGTAAATCTAGGAACAATCGTGTAATAAATAGAGGATCTATAACTCGTCCCCAGTTTACAGGGGTGTTTACAAAACGAGTCCAGTAAATTAGGTCTGGACCGAGCCTTTTTCCGTACCTAATTTACTGGACGAGTTTTGTAAATTCCGCTATAAATTGGGTACGAGTTATAGATTCTATTCATTACATGATCCAAAACTTCGATAAAACATACTTAAATCAACAGACGGGACGTGAAGCTAACATCGGCTTTTATGTAACTATGCGTTGTTTGCCCGCGTAAAGAAATAGTCCCAGATAAATAAAGTCTCTTTGACGTATTTAATGGCGTAAACTTAATGATATAACTTTTCAAACACTTCATTCATTAGAGTTTGTTGTAAAATATTGGAAGCCATACTATTTTGAAACATAGCGTACGGAATATAACATAGTTGTATAAGAGCGACGTATTTTTTTATCACAAAGGGTTAACCATATGGGTGGATTTAAACGAGGAAATTTGTAGAAACGCAAACATGTTTGGTAGCGACATATTTCACCGACATAGATCATTACGCCATTCCACAAAAGCAAGCAATATAATGACGTGGTAAAGTACCTAGACGAATTTACAACATAATCATGAAGTACAATAATTTTGGCAATAATTTAATTTATATTATGTATCAATTGGGATAATTCTCGAGCAAGAATTGGGAGAACTATATTTTTACGGGTAGGGATGGGCGATGCAGTTGGTGTTAACTTTCTTTCAAATTTATTGACCGGTGAAGATGGTCAGGATTTTTGAAAACCCTCCCTCCCTCCCATTTTCGTTTGTGTTGTTGGAGTCCACATAGGATCGATGTCTTTGCCTTTTCGATTATAGGCGGTTATTGCGCCTCAAAAATTGTATACCACATGTTTTTTTTATTACTACCATCGATTGTATCGGCTTCCTGTAATTAATTGTTTTTTTTTCTAAACAGGTAGCTAAAAACGCATTCCATTGTTTGTCTTTCCTTTTACCCCTGTGGGATAAAAACAGACGACCAACCGGAAGCCAAAGGTAGTTTGTGTTGGCGGGATTCGATGAGTTACACGTATGTAGTGTGAATGCTATAAGTTCGTGTTGTTTTGTGCAAACATAATAACTAGAGTGTGCAATATCATTTACTACTTGTGTGGTGAAGGAGAAGATCACTCCATCTTTTCGACTATACTGCATGGGCGCTTTGCGCCCAACTGCTCTCCTTCAATTGGTTGACTACGGAGGTATATTATATTAATTAATACCCGCATAATCAACAAGCCATTATTAAATAGTTTCTTCTTCTTTTGAACACGTGTATTATTCTATCGAATAATTTTACGTCATGGACATGGAACTCCCATTTAACCACTCTAATGTCAAAATAATGCATGGGTGTTGACTCAAATGTATGTGCGAAAATATAGTTACGCTAACGTATTCATGACTGACCGACCTCGCCATGAATAAGATTATAGACCACGATTCAACGCCCATACACCATTTTACAAGTGTATATCAAAATATATTAAAATACGGTGTCTACACACAGTACAAACGAATGCTTATTATAAATTTCTCATCCTGTAATACTGATCAATTATACTAGGATGGTTTGCCCCAGGATATGTTGATTATAAACGCGAGCACAGGGAGAGCTCGCACCGAGAGTGGTCAAGACACAGTACAAGTCCATGTGTGTGTCGAAAACACTTACGAACGTGCGAAATAACCGATATGTACTTGCTGCATCAGTTTTACACACATCGCCTTCACTCTTACATGTGAACATGTGCGTGATTAGAGGCTTTACGTTAGGGATGTTGGAATGGAACTGTCCAACTCTGGTACCTCAAACTTTCCAACTGTTGTAAATTTTAATATGATACCCCTCCCCCTAATCATTAAATGGTCACCCGTTGGGAGTTTTCCAACATTTTCGACAAAACGTTTGACCAAAAGTAGAAAAATATGCTGCTGTTAGTCTAAAAACAACATTTTATATACCAAACAAATTACTGGTTGGAAAATAAAACAAGGAGAAAAATTTCAACAATAGGCATAACATTTCCAATTATTGTATATTTTTTACCAAGGTTGGGAGGGTGAGACACACAAGCCCTCCCTGCATGTCTATGAAATACAGTTTAAAGATATATGAACTTCTGTGTCTCGCATGTTCACATAATGTTACGAGAGAGACTAAAAATATGCTGACAATGATGTTTAACCCTTTCATGGCTGGAGCGTTTGCGAAAGCATTGTGCCAATGCATGCTCTTATATACATGTATATGCGAGACTCCCTATATAAGAGAATACATTGGCCTAACAATATTTACCTTGACCTTGTAAGCCACACAGTGCATTCTTGTATATGTGCGAGGTTCCCTGTGAGGTTACCAAGTATTCCACCTCCAAAAAATATCAACTCCTCACATCTAAAAATTGTAAAAAGTTGAGTCCACATATTTACATGCATTGTTAACTGGGCATCATTTCTGAGCATTTTAGCCACTGATCGATTTCAGAGGGTGATAATTCATACCTCAGAATTAGGTGACATGTTCTTGATATTGTCAAAATAAAGAGCGTCTTTAAATTGAAATTGTTTAATCTTCTCAGAGTGTAACACAATTGTGTATTACTTGATCGTGTTATATCGACCTTGATCGGGTTAGATCGACCTTGATCGGGTTATATGGACCTTGGTAGGGTTATATCGACCTTGATAGGGTTATATGGACCGTTGTATCATACTTTCAATGAAATTCAACCAAGGGCGTGGTTTATCCAAGTTAGGCGGTGTGGAATAAATACATAACACTACTCGCAGAAGCCTGAGTTTAATGTGCCTGTCATTTTCAGAATGAGGTCCCCATAGTGTGAATTTAGTAGTGACACTATCCCACAAAGCAGGCTAGCGTTACCAAATTCACCCCTGGACATCATTATGTATGGCCTAGCTCATCTGCTGTGGGAGACATAGACTCAGATTGAAGTTCCCAAATGGTGAATATTGTGATGTACACCCATTGGGAACCTCGATTGTGCAATGTATCGTCTGCCAATTTGGGGATATAGAGAAACTAAACTAAAAAAGAAATACAATCTATGTGAAGAAGTTTCTATTCAAATTTGATAAGAAAGAAACTTTCCAGAGAAGATGAGGCCTAAGCAGAATGAGGTCACCAGAGTGTGAATTTAGTGATGCTAGCCTGCTATGCGGGATAGCGTCACTAAATTCACCCAATGGAGACCTCATTCTGCAAATGACAGGCACACTAAATTCAGACTTGAACTCACATCAGAATCTCTGAAATCTCGATGAGGATCGTGCATAGTCATATTTGATGTCAGCTCTGTTCTCGTGGAATTTATCCTTACGCCATCCTCGTCCGATAAAATAATATGAATCGTACATGACACGTAGTGGAGCAACCACACATGATGTGTCTTTTTTCGGCGGCATATATCGCTAAGAATAATTTATGTAACAGCATGCAGTGGACACGACGGAGACGACATGCCAAATTGACAAGACGTGTCGTGGATTGTAAAATCTTGCCTGGATTATCGTCATGACTTCTTCATTTTTCGTTTTCATTAAGCTGACCAACGAAATTGGTCTGAATGAAATTAATATACTTAAATCACGTGTGAATTCTTCGTAAGTTGTGAAGCAGTTACTTTCATTTTTATCGCGATGCTTCATTTCCAAATCCACGTTTTTTTCAATCTCCACACGGTTGCTAACCGGAAGTCACGTGACAATTTCTCCAAAATCTATACCCGCGATCTAGAAAAATCACTGATGGATATAGAACAAATTATATGACGTCATTCACCTGCCTTAGGTATAACACCCTTGGTGATTGCTATTAAGAAGCGCTTTGTGTTCTGTTCATATAAAGTTATTATTTTCTCCTTCAATTCATATCATTTTGTACTAAAAAAAGCTACATCTGCTGGAATAATAAACGAAAATACCACCTGTTGTTTTATAGTTTATTGCATGCGATTTAAAATATTTATGCATATTAGTTGACACATGTAAGTGTTGATTTAAAACACAATGGCTGCCAGCAGCATGCAAAAATAATAATAATCATTTATAATATATATACAAAAATGTGAATATGTACAATTTGCACAACATGCCATAAATTTTAATGGCGAATAATACAGTTCTAACTTATAGTTCAGATCGAATGATATCCCTGATAGCGAGCTAATCGATCGTTGCTAAGCAACAGAATCTTACGTGAATGGAACTATAAGACTAAGACACTGTTACAGTCTACACCCCTCATATGTCTAAAGAAAACAAGATGAGAGCTATTATTTTTAAATCGCTCGAAGTTGTCAGGTGAAAACTTATGTAAATTGTGGTCATACGTGTCCCATCAATCGCAATTATATTAACCCTGCCCTGACTGGAGCTTTCTTTAAATTTAGCGAAAACCCTGTGCCAATGCATTCTCTTATATATGCTAGTCTCCTACAGGGAGCCTCCCATATATAAGAGAATACATTGCCCTAAAAATATTTACCTTGACCTTGTAAGCCATTGTATTATCTTATAAATGCAAGACTATGTGAGACTCGCATATATAATATAATGCACTGGCACATGGTTTGTTATGCTGTACCAGCGCAGCTCCAGCCATGTAAGGGTTAACATGTGATTGGGTCGTCGTAGGTTTTTGAGCTAACAGACTGTATTAATTTATGAGTAGTTATCCCTTGGGAAATGTTCAGATAATAAGTTCAACAAACCTCATACAGGTCGTTTGTTGAACTTACTATCTGAACATTTCCATCCGATAATCGAACTACATCGCTACTGAATCTGTCGATTGCTTAATTTCCCCGAACATCACTCCATATGACTAATTAGACCATTCCAATATATACTTGTATAACTCCATATGAGAATCCATTTAGTTTACATGTAGAAAGTGTCAAATCGATATCTTCTTCCAGTCATTAACTATATCCACGACATGCCAATGAGCTCTGGTTGAGACGTATTTCTGCCAGAAATCCTGCTAATGGTATATATATATGGCGGCTATATCGTATTGCTTTTGACACAATCTGCTACATTTTCAATCCACATTTTTTTTTCTGACACAAATACGACAGGACACAATTCAGGTGTCAACTGCAATTCAGACTTAAAGGAATATACCGGTGTAGCTGTTCTGTCATTATCGATGACCGCTAACCTACTGAGCATATTGTCGGAAAGATTTTCGACCCATCTGTACCAATTGTCCTACACAATGAACGCTCTTTGTTGCTCACATTTGCCACTGTAATCGTCTGCGGTCAACGGCATCTATTTTATTACACTCTACGGGGTCAATTTATCCCCGTGTTTCAATTTTCACCGACCAGATTGCAGCAATTTTGGATATATAATGAATTATTTCAATATATTAATTATTTGTGCCCTTTTAAGACATCTGAAGTCAACGGAACCTATCTCATAATATTCCCCCGGGTCAAATTGCCCACATGCATACATGTTCAGCTCAGATGGTCCAGACGTTTCTGTATAAACAATCAGTTTTTGATTACCACCGGTATGTAAAAGCCAATACCTAGTCCCTCTTGTGACGTCACATACGATCCAGACTGCATAATCCATGATGGAATATCCAATCGAATGAATCGGCATAACTTCAGTTACGGGCGGCTTATCACAAATCTTTTCGGCAACGTACATGTACTCAGTGGATTAGCGGGCATCGATAATGAACGAGAACAACTACACCGGTGTCATCTTTTACAATTTACACTACATATTCGTACAACCGTTACATGTTATAATGACTTCTGAGTACCAAGACATTCTGACATGTCACTACATATATTATCAACAAGACGACCTCAGATTAATGAACATCCGCTGAAGGAACAATTGGTGTTCACACAAAAGGCTAGATGTCAACTATAGGGTTGTTTGGATTTATGTGATATGCCAAATCATATAGTCTGATTTCACAATAAGCCAATAGTTGAGAAACTACACTAGACAGCGAGCCCAAAATAATATGGAAACGCACATAATATTTAATATTCTGTTGCATGACCATCAGATATACTTCCAAGAGATTACCCATGCACCGCGACCGCAATTCGCACGTGACTAATATATAATACATGTATAATGCATGTCATGTTATTCTAGGAGCCAGTACGCCTGTATGTGACTAATATATAATACATGTATAATGCATGTCATGTTATTCTAGAAGCCAGTACGCCTGTATGTGACTAATATATAATACACGTATAATGCATGTCATGTTATTCTAGAAGCCAGTACGCCTGTATGTGACTAATATATAATACACGTATAATGCATGTCATGTTATTCTAGAAGCCAGTACGCCTGTATGTGACTAATATATACTACGTGTATAATGCATGTCATGTTATTCTAGAAGCCAGTACGACTGTACTTCTTGGGCTGTGAGCTTGATAGTTCGTCGTCGGAGAAAGCTTTCTTTTTCCTTGGGGCGAATTTCTGCGGAGAGCGTGAAGTAGACATGCAGGCGACATTTCGTCTACGTTTCACGGTGCGTTCATGTTGTGCTCCACTGTCTGGTGAACTGCAAAGGAGGAACACATCATAAATGTAATATTGGGGCTAATAAATATTGTTTAAATCAAAGGAGGAACACATGTTAATAGTGTTTCCAAAATATTTAGTCTTAATGCATGTCTCATCCAGTTGAACGGGGATGTATTCAGATTATAAAACCATCAATGCGAATCTAATGTGTGCTGCATTTTACAGGCAACACTGAAAATATTGTGTCTCTCATTTGCAGAATGAGGTCCCCAGAGTGTGAATTTAGTGATACTATGACATACAGCGGGCTATAGCATCACCAAATTCACCCTCTGTGAATCTCAATCTGCTTAGGTCTCATCTTCTGGGAAGTATCTATAGTCTCAAATTAACATTGTGTTAGTTACTTTTATCCCTTCTGGGAAGATTCTATATTCCATAACTTGCAGAAGATAAAATGTATAATCAATGTGATTAATTGGTGAACATCACAAACTTCAACTAGGGAACTTCAATCTAATCCTATATGTATACCATAACAGTTGAGGTCTGAGCAGAATGAGGTTCCCATAGGGTGAATTTTGTTACGCTAGCCCTCCGTGTAATATAGTGTCACTAATTCACCCTATGGGTACCTCATTCTGCAAATTACAGACACACGATTTGCAGGCCTGCTAGGTCAAGTACTTTTAATACCTTGAAAACGACCACACTGAGTTAACCATGTCTTTAAATGCACTAAGTCCACACTGACGATTAGTTCCGAAAATGTTTAGATAATAAATTCAACAAACGAACTATCATCTGAACATTTCCCACTAATGAATAGGCGAACTTGTATGGTGTGTTCGTTTTATTTTCCGAACATCCCTATATAGAAGTTAATACAAACTATTCAAATGGATGCTTTATACCTGGATAGGAGAATCCGTTCAGTGAAAAAAAGTGGGTTGTTCTGGATAGGATAGGTCGATAAATACGCGAAATTCGATATACAGTGTGTTTGTATATTATTTTTTACCTCTGACTTAAGTAAAATTATCTATACATACATTATGTACTCAGAATACAATTTGCCAAATTAAAATAATTTTTCCGGCTCTTTTCCATTTTTCGTAGAGGAATGATACGAACGCTCTTTATTTATCCATATCATAAATAGACAGAGTATAATATGAAACACTCTTTATTTCCCGTACTCCGGAAAAGTCTTATTTTCGAAATGGTATGACCTGAATAAGTCTTTCTAGATGACATATAAAGACTCTGCCTTAAGCTGTTAAATTGCGGTTTAAACCAAGGGGTTTCTTTAAACTGGAGATGACGAATCGGGCTTAAGTATTGATGAAGGGGTCACTATCATTAAAGCGGCGTGCTGTTGAGAACCTAGCTTAATATTTCGTGCGGTCGAGTACCTGTCTTAACGAATCAGTGCGGTTGAGTACATCGCTTTACAAAATCTCACAGCTAAACGAGATTCCCGATTTCGTCTACTAAATTGCTTTTATTTTTGGAGAATTCAAATGTCCAAAATAAAATGGACATGCAAGCTGGTGTGACATAAAGTCTAAAGACGGTGCCACACCGTCTCCTTATTATTAAATCGTTCGATGGTAGGTCTATGTACAATGTTCTAGTAGTAGTGCATCGTTTCGTCATAAATTAAATGTCACAGTAACCCCAGTCCGATATTTTATAAAGCGAGATACTCAACAGCACTGATTCGTTAAGCGAGGTACTCGACCACACGAGTTATTAAGCTGGGTAATCAACCGCACACCGCGTGATGATAGTGATCCCTTCAGCTTAGAGCCAGAAGCCGCCATCGCACGCCGGCGCCGCCAGCCATATTGGCCACAAGCCGCGCCAGCCATATTATCTCTAACGCCAGCCACATGAAACAATCTTCGCCGCCGAATTGTAAAAGATCAGAGCTGTGTGCATGGGCTTATATGTCAAGCACAACTGTACTGTGAATCGCAAAGAACTAAACCGCATTGCCTAATATTGGCATACTCGCATGGACATGGCATGGTTGTTATAATATCAGAACACCCGGGCCTCTCAATGTGGAATAGACTATTCCAATGTATGCTTTCATATAACTGAATGGGACCATCCATCCACTGTTGAAAGGGTTAGGGTATAAATTGTTTATATCGACACGACTCAGTCTCAGACATCGCTGGCATTTGTCAATATATGCACATATCCCATAGAAGAGAATAGAACATAGTTTGAAATATTATATCATTACTATCGGATTCATCATTCAATGATGCATGCATATATTGCAAGATGCCATTGATGATAGTAGTCTTAAGTCAACAGAAGTCCCAATGTATAACTTATACCGATTAGATGAAAACTACATATATAGTACATCGATGCCAGTCCTTCGTGTATTTTCGCCATAATTGAAAAGCCCAACACCAAAATAGCACGTGTGGTCTGGAATTCCATGCGGGTTCACCACAAATGCTAAAACAAACTGGGTCTATATATAAACAGGGATTAGAAAAATTTCGGAAATGAAAATACGCTGAATGATGATGTCTCAGTCGGCTGAGCCGCCATATCTCGTCAGAAACGAACGTCGCGACTGAGCCGGCTATGATAGCTAACCAGCCAAGAAATTGGTTGAGCCAGCCGCGAAAACTATTTGTCGTGGCTTCGGGGTCTACTTCAGCTTAAGTGTTGCATGCCTGTTGTAAGTATACCTTGATTGTGGAACGATGTTGATGCCGTCATTTTCGACTTGGCGTGTGGCAGCGTCGGCTATCCTATACCCCAGCCAATTCTCGTTCTGAATGTGAACCCATATCAATGTCCGGATCTGGGCTCCTACGTAATGCTCGCGCTCAAGACTCTCCTCGTCGTAAACAGACTTGACCATTCTCGTCCTCCTATCGGTGCGGACGTCATCGCAGCTCCACTCAGAAACATCTGCGTCATAAGATAGTGAATCTGGACGAGATGGCCTGTGTACAAAACGAAAATGAATAAATTAAGCTTTTGTTGACTGAATGAATACATTGCTCGTCTACACGATTAGTGTTTAACTTTAACGTCGCTTTATCTGCCAATCCATATCACAACTCGTCTACATGAAGATAATCTGACTACATTCGCTTTCGCTTAAGGCATGCATTTGATTGGTCAAGGCCCTTAGATACGTTTGTTCGCGACAATCTCTATCAGCCGAGGGAAATGTCGTTTCCCGCACCACAACGCGCAGAGATACGTTAAGAGATTGGGCGACTCCAATGGTCGCCCCACATCATGACGTCATTTCGTAAACAAGTCCATAGTTAACGGTACAAAACCGCGATATCAAAATTAATGAATAAGACTAATCAGTGAAACTATGAAATGCCATACTTTAGTTGGGAATAAAGGAATGTGTTTCATAACTATTCCACTCCAGTCTCGTGTCAATATTAATATGACACGACAGTGGGGAATTTCGGGAACACCACTTCGGAATTTCTATCGACTCTGAATGTGTTGATTAATTATGTTCTATGAGCGTTTTAAATAAGTCAATTTTACACCAGCAAGTGTAGTTTAATATTTTATTACACGCTTTTTCCTAGAAGTACAGTGTTATTGCTGTTCCATATTTACAAATCCGTATGGAACGTACGTTCCATACGCATCTCGTTGACGTAAACTGACGTACATGACGTTCGCCTCAACCATGAAACTGGAACTATTTAAATAAAATAATCATCACACATGACAAACACGCCCTGTATGAGCCTAAATACACATTCTAATCCTGTATTCTTAATGCACGGATTCTAGGACGCGAAGCGTGTAATAAACAAAGAACGACACGATGTGTAAATGGGTCTGTCGATACGGCACTCGTGCTGTCGCGGAAGGATATATAGAACTCGAGGCGGAAGCGCCTCTCGTTCTATCCTTCCGCGACAGCACGAGTGCCGTATCGAGAAACCAATTTACACATCGTGTCGTTCTGTGTATTTACGGGTGTGTTGTCTTGCTTTTGTGTAATTTATCGTTGAAAACAGAGATAGAATAGTGTGTATTTTATGAACTTCCGGTCGGTGACTAAATTTATTCTCGACCCAATTTCTCAATTCCCGTTAAAAGTCCAGACACAAGTTATCACTTGGGTAGTTTTACTATATTGGTGTTTTTAATATAGTTTCCTCATAAAACTGGTTTAATCACCAATTAAACTTTGCGGATTGTCGTAATTATACATTATGTTATTCGGCATCAGACACCTACATATACAAGGTACAAGATACAAGAATTTATTGCAAAACACCTCAATGGGCAGTTGCAAGATACTGATGAATATCATATACATAAATAAGCAATACATAACAAAACTATTATAACAAACATATAACTATATATGTGCCGACAGATGCTTCGAAAACGACGTTGGTTGCATATATATACACCGCTATGCTTTTAAAGAAGTGACTCCCCAACCCGCTTATTCTGAACGTCCCTACTTACATCATAGTTGGGAACTGGGAATGAATGATGTTCGAAGTCTCCTTTGGTGTGCTGACGTCAGTCGAAACAATTCCGCGGGGTAAATCTTCTGTGCGTCGAAACAATCTTAATGCCGCCTCGTAGTCGACGCCACTTTCAAGAACCATGTCAAGTTGTGCGTTGTATTCGTCTAGTTTAGTGTCCAATTCACTGAAATGTTTAATGGAAAAACTCAGTTTTTCATTTCAAATGGATCTTTATGGAAAAAGGGTATATATATTATTCAATCACAAGAATTTTATTTTTCGAGTCCTGTAGTGGTGTGATCTCATGCCACATGTTCTGAACATTTGTACTTGGTGTGTGCACAACGAGTAATCGAGATGTATACACACTCTTATAACTAATGTGTAGAAACGTTACACATGAAAAGTGTAAACTCGGTTAATACACATAGCAATGTGTAGTTTTACATACACATACATTGACCAAGGGACGTTCTACACATAATGTGTATATTTTGTTACACACAATTGTATAAGAGCGTAGAGCATGCGCATTGTGGTGCCTTCAGTTTCATAGTCTGCTACATGACGGCCATATTGTTTGAGTATATTTTTTGAAATACAATCTACAGCGATCGTAGACAAGGAATGTAAGTTCATAATTCCGACTTGTGGGTATAGTATTAATGATATATCAGGATTTATTTGTTAAAACTTTCATGGCGAATACTGCTCTTAGACTCGTTTATATGATTGTTGTAAAACGGTAATACTAATATTATGCAACCACGCCACGACCCTGGTTTGTTCAATTAAACGAAAACTCACAAATGACAGAGCAAATATTACGTACCATTGTACGCCATGAAAGTTTTAACATATAAATCTCAATATGTCATCAATACTATATACCCACAGTTCGGAATACTGAACTTACGTTCTTGTCTACGATCTATATGTGTAAGAATCTACACAAAATGTGTAAGGGATATGTGTTGATTTTATGCACACCAGTGTGTATAAATGTGTAGAAATTGACCCATTATTGTGTAAAAATTGTTACACAATTTGTGTATGTACATAAAACTACACATATACTACACAAATATGTTTAAGATCAAAAATGAATAATGATTGTGTAGTGCTCAGAGGTTTATCGCGATTCTCTTGTTACTACAGTTTAATTTAATTTATTTATTCGACTACCTGTACAGCTATTAAGTGGCTGTGAGTGAATTCACCGTGACGACTAGAACATAGTATCTAACCATATAATAGTTTTTATACTATATTTAATGTTAGGCATGGTATGATGTGCTATTATAAATGAGAAAAGGAAAATCAGGCCATCATTCGTCACTCATTTAATATCTCTTCAAGTCTTAACTGAATCGCGATATGCATATTGGATCATGAGCGAAACCGCTATTTTATGTAATGGTTTAGGAATTAGGAACTTGCAAGATATGATCATCTACGACATTAGTACATGTACCTAGTGGAACGCCCCCAACCCAAATGTTCTGAATGCGTCTCTTACGTCAGAGTTGGGAACTGATGAGGAATAATGCCCGAAGTCTCCGTCGTTGTGCTGACGTCAGTCGAAACAACTCCACATGATATGTCTTCAGCATGTCGTAACAACTTGACGGCCGCCTCGTAGTTGACGCCACTCTCAGGCAGAGTGTATAGATGTGCGTTGCGTTCGTCTAGCTTTGTGTTTAGGGCGCTGTCTTCGAACAATACTGTCGATGTAGTGTTTGAGATTGAAGACGTCTCCTCCTCGCAGTATGTATAGACACTGAAACGACAGTATGCTTTGTGTGTAATAAATGTGTTTCCTCTATATATTTGTCCCCACATCCGGTTGTAACTAGCAATCTGATTGGCTATAACGCCACGTTTAAATCACCATGTCCCCCGCCACCCTTGACAGCGGGGTATAAGAGAACGTGCGCCAAACATCGGGGGTATATGAGCATGTGAAACATCGGGGGTATATGAATGACCCTTGAACTGGCAGTTTCCACCAATCGCGACGTTCGCCCTCGCACGCTGAATTGACGTCACCTGACGCCGGATCCTTATAGGTCACCTACTGAATTATTCTTATTGGTGTGAATTAATCGGAGAATTTATGAAAAACATACTTAAATTAAGGAGACATGGTTATTGTTGTGGGGACAAAATCGTTATCTCCGGCAACATCGTGGGGTACATGGAGGTTTAATACCTGGATGTCTCTGTTTGAACCACTCGGCTCCGCCTCGGGGTTCAAAATCGACATCCAGGTATTAACCCTCGGCTCCGCCTCGGGGTTCAAAATCGACATCCACGTATTAAATCTCCATGTACCCCCGATGTTGCCGAAGATAACTAATAATATACATTATCCAGAGCTATACAAGAACATAGATTGCTATGGGAATCTCTTGAACTGGCACGCGGTAACTTTATTTCTATCGAGAAGATATTCTGGGAAGATTTTGATGACAGACCGAGAAGCTATTTTTTATTTCGAGTTAACCAGAAGGGGCCACGCAACAACCTTTGTTTCAGCTAACACGACCCACCCTATCTCAAACCCATGCACTATAGTCTATTCAATTTATTGAGACATGTGAATTTAAATGGCAGTGTGTGTTTTATTTTGCACACTGCAAAAACAAAAGTGAGGACGAGCGATGTACTATGTATTATATAAGCACAAGGAATTACATATTTTGGGGGAATTGCACCTTGTTCCTGTTTATGACCAAACAAAAAACAATTTATAGTGCATAAAATGTCTCCCATGTACTAGTACCTATGTCCCCTCCTGAGAATAATTACGCTTTATGAATACTAAGTAGCTGGTCATAATACAACTAAGAATAACAAACTAGGCCTTATGGACAACAATATAGAATATTATAATTTAAGACAATTTGCCTGATATTTGGGACAATCAATGTTTGGAGGGTTAGCGTTTATGGGACCGTATGTAAAAAAAAAAATAATAAACAAGTTTTACTTGCCTATACCGACCTTAATTTTTTTCCAGCACGCTAGCGGATACATTTAGGAGTTTTTTTTGGGGGGGGGGGGGGCTAATATATAGCAGGTTGTTAGTTCCGTGAAACATGTGGATCAACTGTAATGACAAATGATGCATATGTATTTAAATTTAGAATACTTAAAACAAATTAGTGTGCAATAAAGAGCTCACTTGTTCGTGTTTTACGAAATGATGTACCGGTATATGTAGCATTCAGCGCGTAGTTACCTGGTTGTGGGTGACTTTCTATGTACCGGTATATGTAGCATTCAGCGCGTAGTTACCTGGTTGTGGGTGACTTTCTATGTACCGGTATATGTAGCATTCAGCGCGTAGTTACCTGGTTGTGGGTGAATTTCTATGTACCGGTATATGTAGCATTCAGCGCGTAGTTACCTGGTTGTGGGTGACTTTCTATGTACCGGTATATGTAGCATTCAGCGCGTAGTTACCTGGTTGTGGGTGACTTTCTATGTACCGGTATATGTAGCATTCAGCGCGTAGTTACCTGGTTGTGGGTGACTTTCTATGTACCGGTATATGTAGCATTCAGCGCGTAGTTACCTGGTTGTGGGTGACTTTCTATGTGCAGGTGGAGCTATTGGTGTAGATTGAGTCCTCGGAGTACGACCATCAGCGCTGGTAGAGTGATGATCAATCCGTTCAGGCTCGTTGAACACTTGGATGTCCGAGTAGTCGGCTGTCTCGGTAAATCGTCTGACAGCTTCACTGTATCCGAACGCCTCGCCATATATTGTGTCGAACTGGACATCAGGGGAACCCAGGCAGGAGCTGTAAACAGAAATCACAAGAGCAATCGAAAAACTTGCTTGAAAATACAGGACATCCTAGTAGTCAAAACACAATTAAATTACATACCGTCTATTGTCTCTCGATCTCGATCTATCAACGGATATATAGAGTTTCTCCAACGTGTTATGTTGGAATAAGATTTTATGAAACGTGTTTGATAAATTTGATTCACAACGGGTCGTAGACGTGTTGTGAATCAAATTTATCAAACGAGTTTCATAAAATCTTATATACCAACATAACGAGTTGAAGATCTTATATATCACATGAAAAAACTAGAGCATTATGCCTTTTTAACAAAACACAATCCTTAACAAAAGCTTTAAAATGCTTTTCCATTGTTGGCTGAGACACTTCAGAACCGTATACGACAGTATTGCGCGCTCGAGCTGCCTGCGGTAAATATAGTCCCCAAAAGTTGCCTCTGTTTTTGTGTCTATTTTGGTTAGTGAAACGAAGTTGGACAATAATTTAACATTAATGAACAAAGCAATCAGTTTGCATTGTCTGGTGTTGTTGCCATGTGCGGCTTTACGAAATAGTATTAATCCGCCTGATTCAATATAAAGTCATTTGTTGGCGCGCTGCCAAGTTGGTGGGAAGCCCGCGCTTATTATTCACCAGTGAGAGATCAGAAAATATATAATAGCTTTTTAATGATATATCGATATATTCTATATTTAGCATATGTGACCCGCGATATCAAATCCAGTCGGAAGTCGGGATTTTTTTTACCCTGTGCCAATGCATTCTTTTATATATGCGAGTCGACCACAGGTCGCCTCCCATATATAAGAGAATGCATTGGCCTAACAATTTTTTATCATTTTTTTTAAATAAATGTTTCTTACAATTTTTAGGACATAAAATAAAAAAACATCCATTAACCTGCAGGGAGCCCCACACATATATAGCAGCATATAGAAGAGTGTCCTCTGCTCATGTTTGTCTGGGGCTCTGTATGGGTGAAATTATAAAATTGTTAAAGAATACAAGAAAAAATTATTAAAATTGTAAAAAATTGTTAGGCCAATGCATTCTCTTATATATGCGAGGCGACATATGGTCGACTCGCATATATAAGAGAATGCATTGGCACAGGGTAAAACAAATCCCGACTTCCGACTCGATTTGATATGGCTGGTCACATATGTCTGTGAAAACAGTTGTTTTAGCATGCCCAACCGTCAACAAGCCATACCACAGAAAGCATCTTAAAACATGACCACTTTATCCGAGTGGTAGAAATGAGCGTTCCAATGTGTGTGTTGATTACATGCGGGTCGAATCGGGAGTTTGAATTCTGTCGATAGTCAAAATAACAATTTGGATTTGTGAAGGAAATTGTGACGATTATGAGATCACACTCACCTTGATTTAGATGGAGGTCTGGGCAGATACGGAGCTCTGGGTGCAGTGTCTGTGCATACACATGCCACACTAACCGTGTCGGAGCCGCTGATAACATGGGTGCTATTCTTATCCGAGCCGCAGATAACCTGTGTGCTATTCGTCTCTGAGTCGCTGATAACCTGGACGTCAAAGTTGGTAGCTACATTCGCCAGTCTTCTAACTGCTTCGCTGTAACCAAACTCTTCTCCACATATCGTGTCAAACTGGGCATCGCATACGTCAGCCGTACTCTCTTGGCAGGATCTGCAAGTAGACCGATTCAGGGCATTAACACCTATAATGCGCATACGATTTAATAGCGAAAGATACTTAATCGGGGTGGTTCACGATTAGATAGCGATTGAATCGGAGAAACACGTGCCTCGGGAGGGTAGGATTATATATCGAAATGAGTATCCTGAGTTAAAGGGATACTCTACTCAAATGTTGTTGTTGGTTTCTATTGTCTCTGAGTCGTAGAATAAGGTAACCAGATTTCCATTATTTGAAAGTCTGTTGAGTACGAAGTAATGTTACGGATGGAAGATTAGCTGGAATGCGAAAATACTAATTGTCGTTGTCGGGTAATTTTTTGACAGTTTTCAAGCATATGTATGAAATAAATGTTATATCATATGCATACTAGTCCCACATACTAATTTAAGTAATTGGATAGTCACTAGTAAGTGTGTGGCTTGAGTTTACGCCCGTATCACACGATCCCGTGTGCCACGCTTTGCCCCATCCACTATCCGTGAATTATTTTGATTACGTCTTGTACACGGAAATTCGTAATTTAATTTATGGCTCCAGCCATCCACCCATAAATTAAATTGATATCAAATTATTAACTTTGAATTTAAGGTAACCTATTAACCTGAATACAACTTCGACTCAAATTACTTAGTTTTCTATATAGTATCGATAATAGATCGTTGTTATCACCGGGAATTTATTGAAAATGGCGTACAGTACCCCTTTAATCCAAATGGTGATAACCCAATATAGAACGTACTTTGACGTACAAGCGGAGATTTGTCTGAAATAATTTACAACACCACAAGTGATCAACATTGGGCGTACTTTAATCAAATTCTCATATTGGGTTGGTGGGATTGGTGGAGGTTAAGCGACGCTTTTTTAAAACACTTCTTCAAATATAGATCTCCGCTATTTCGATAATCCTAACCTCGCGTGGCACGTGTCGATTGAATATCAGTCGCTATCTAATCTTGAACCACAATTATGTATTCTTCACTATTCAATCGTGTGTGTATCGGCTGACTTTAGACGTATTTTTTAGCCATCGTGTCTATCATACATGTTTCAAACTCGGTGGGTTATGGCATATTTTGCGCACAATACTAATTTGCGATAACATGATGATTTCGACTGATATATCCCACTAACAGATGTACACTGTATACGGTTTGACATTGGAGATCTTTAGGATCGCCAATTCCTGCATTCATAATTCCATTCATTTCACGATGTATTGTACCGGTACATAATACAAGTATACAAGTTGTTTACTTTCTTTCAACAAATTTTGTACAACAAATTATATTTTTCTCAATGTCAATGTATGTTACATCTTGGATATCTCTCTTTCTCTTTCTTTCTTTCTCTCTCTCTCTCTCTCTCTCTCTCTCTCTCTCTCTCTCTCTCTCTCTCTCTCTCTCTCTCTCTCTCTCTCTTATACAGTACAACTTCCCCTTGTTGTACCCGGTATACGGATTGACTGGAGATTTATAGGATCGTCAATTCTGCATAATAATTCCATTCATTTCACGATATATTGTACCGGTACGTAATATATTTGTTTTCTTTCTTTCATTCTGTCCGTCTTTTGTACAACAAATTATATTTTTCTCAATATCAATATACACTGTATGTTACATATGCCTCCCTCTCTTTGTATATAATACAACTTCCCCTTGTTTTTCCCGTTTGATTCCTTCCTAACCTCTCACCATGGTGTGGGTCCTCAATCTGTTAGGGGTACAATTCCAAGCCGTTTCGCCCTCCAGCGCTGGCGATAAGGGTTAAAATCCACATCGTGCACTTTGTAACTCGAAATCGTTATCTGGCGGAGTTGCCTGTTACTCGCCGATGGCCGATGGTTTGCCGCATGGTCGACGAGTTTATCAGCCATTGAAATTACTGTTATATTAGCCGTGTGCGGATTTCCCCAACCACTAAAACTGGCAATGTCGTGTATGTTCTTAGTTTCTGAAAGCAACATTAAACCCCAAATCGATCAATCAATCTCATCATGATGTGGTTTCACTATTCTAACTGTAGATATGTGCAATATTATTTGTTCAAACCGCGAAAGTACGAAACTAGTCCATGCACAAACACATGTATGCTCTTCGTTTATATACACGAAAAACTAACATATACGAAGTATCAATGCTGAACATCATATACTTTACAATTGTATGAACTGCAAACAACAAGTGTCTTCACAAATACCACTGTATCTTGAATATATATAGCGAAATATGCCTTTTACGTCCACTGACATTTGAATAAAACTGACAATTTATTTCCCGTCCTATACCTATAAGACGTTCTCGCAAATGTATTGAACGAAAAAGAACGATATACTCACCTCACCTTACAAGTAATGGCAAAACAATGTCCATTTTCCGATGATATCCCTTGGAGAGCAATGAAAGCTACGCTTTTGATTATCTGAAATACTTGTAAATTGCCCAATATATGTAATATACAGCGTCTCAAGAACCATCTCACTCTGTTCAAGGCAGCAACAAAGTCTCGGATATATAAGATTGTGTTCTGAATGCCCCATTCTGAGAAAACCTTCGCAAAGTCGCACTCCAGCAGACACATTCTTTGATGTATACACTGTAGGACCGATGAATTTGCCATTCATCTACGATGGAGCTATTTGTTGTGGTGACATCTGCGAATTATCCAGCTGGAAGGGTTTTTCATCTTGTCTGTTTTACCCCGTAGAAATGGCGTCTGTTTTTTACTCACAGTGGCACAACCGATATGATTCCTGAATGGTTGTTCTTGTTTCCAACAAACCATTTTGCTGTCTCGGTGAAATATCCTGCATTGAAAAATGTATTCATATTGGTCCAAGTCAGAGTTTAGTTTGCCTGTCATTTGCAGAATGAGGTCCCCATGCAGACGGTGAATTTAGTGAAATTCATGCATAGCGGGCTAGCATCACCAAATTCACCCGAGCTGTGGACCTCATTCTGCTTATGCCTCATGTGCTATGGGAGACAGACTCAGATTGAAGTTACCAAATGGTGAATATTGTGATGTACATCCATTGGGAACCTCGATTATGCAATGTGTCGTCTGCCAATTTGGAGACATAGAGAAACTAAACTAAAAAAGAAATATAATCTATGTGAAGAAGAATCTATAGAAAAACTTTGAAAATGTATTAATTTCGAAACATAGCAAACGGATTAATTTTGAGAGATGCATATGATACTTTAAATCAATAAAATCAGAAATATGAGAATGCTATACTTCATGACTACAGCTTTCGAGCGCACATACTGTTAAAGTGCGACATGTAAGAACAAGCAAAATTACAAATACCGCAGCGCACAGTATTAGTGTAAAGATGATTGTGGATATAAGTTGTAAATAGCCCATGTTCACAGCTGAAGCACAGACTAACATGATATCAACTTGAAACGTTTGCTGTTAAGGTTGTCTTGAAACTTGTTACAGCATTCAATTTTTTTCGAGAAGCTAAATTGTTATGGGTCGGAATTTTGAAGAATAAATGTTGCAAGAGTTCCACCCTGCAAGCAGAAAGCTGTTCTACGTCTCGAGCATGTTATCTGGAGTACTGGGTCCGTCGGCTTTACCACACAACATGCATCCGAGTAGTATGCTACAAAGCGTCCATGTGTCCGATACACACATAGCATACCAAGACGAACAAGTTGTTAGCCTGTAAAGGAGAAGCAACTCTAACAAAATACATCTCAATTAAAACTCTTCCGTATGATATATTCTCTAACTATTTCGCTTCGGCTCCTGATAACTAGTGAACTGTGAACTAATTGAAGTGATACCTGACGAGTAAGCGAACCATTGCCTAAATTGTGTTATTCCGTGCGTAAGATGATTTTAGTTCACGAATTAACATGTTTGGCAACTCTTGCTCTTTCTGGTCCGTGATATGACTTAATTTGTTCCAATTTCCCCACTCTCTACATATGATGAATTGTGTGTTCGTTTACAGCCATGGCCCGAACTTCAATACTTTAATGAAATATCCATGTATATACGATCCCCTAGATAGATATTTTATTTGTATATATAGGTACGAGCCTACAAAAAACTTAGACTAATGGGATTGATGTTATTAGCTTACTTTGATTGTCACTTGGCAGCCATATGTAATCATTTATTATAGCTATATATAGCTATTATATAGCCATGCATACAATTTAAATTATGCTATACTGCACAAATTAGCACATGTATACCATATATATTTACACACTAAGTGTTGTCATTACTAAATCCAGCATTCTGATTGGTCGGCGCCCACGTGGCTAGTTGCAGTTATTTCTCGGTGAATGCGTAACGCCTCATAAAACCAAGCTAATAACACCATCGATACGTCATTAGGTTTGGAAAGACGAACGCGTAATGCTTTGGGCGCATTTTGACTCGCGCAGGATTGACTTAATACATCATCGGGTTTCAACATGAAGAGAAATTGTTCCTATTAACTTTTCCCAAGGGTGCTATTGGGTATTTTGGGCTGATCTTGTCACGATACACTTTTCGATTTAAATATATTTACAAAAGCGGCTTTTTCGCTAAATGTATATAAATATAAGGATTAACTGTCATGTGGACTATTTTTATGGAGATGTAACGGTGAGGTAAGTGGACATAACTTGTATGTAAAACCCTTCGGGTTTTACACAAGTTATGTCCACTTACCTCACCGTTACATCTCCATAAAAACAGTCCACATGACAGTTAATCCTTATATGGCGACCCGTAACCTATGCTGTTACTTCTTGACTAGTATTATGATACTTTCATGTTGTTAGGGTCAAAATATTTTCATAAAAAAGACACAAATCTTCATAGTAATGTCATACATACATATGTGTACTTAATATTGGATTCTGATATATCTCCAACTGACCGTATGCTTTTAAGACTCGACAGTCTTCGTAATTACCATCATAAGTATTAGGGATCACTTTGGAAATAAGATAATTTTTGGTCCTTCTTTCAGTGTTATCCCCGGTAATGATATATTTAATTATAGAGGCTGACCAGTATTAATAATAACATTTATTAATATGAAATATCTACGACTAACAATCTTTTAAACTTTATTGGTTAAATCCTTTTTTGATTATACATCTAAATAATGAGCTCTTTTTATCGCTCACCTACAGTTATATTTTAGTGTCGACCACAGTTCCATCCATAATCATATTATATTAATTGTTCAGTCAATTTGTATACATGTGACATATAGATATTTGTATCATTACCAATAAATGATCTAATCTAATCTAAAAAACGATCAAACTGAACTCTCCGAGTGCATGCCTAAATTCATACTACTATACATGTATCTGTATCTGTAATTTTTCCGGCGCAGGAGCCTTTCGGCTGTTGTCGCGGCGTCGCTACTACTCTGATGTTTCTAGCTAGCTCCTGATATCGTCCCTTCTAAACTTCATATCGTTGCGTCTACTTTAAAATCGGTCTACAATAGGATCGACATTTTGTGGGAACGAACAAATAATCGCCAAATAATCTAGTACAAAGAAAAATTCCGTAAAGTTTTAGTAAATGCATAATAGGAAAACTGGATATAATCATATGAAAACGCTTCAAAATGGTAAGTGGCCCAACTTTTGAATTTTCCGAACGACGCATCCACTGATCATGACTGACGGAGAGCACAACACCAAGATAAATATTCAGCCTGTATAGTGTATTGTCGAATAAGGCCCAACAGATACGTTCACGAATCACATCACTGTCAGTTATATATCGCGTCACATCTTTGCAAGGCAGTCATCTTCGAGATACATGTAATTTACAATTACAATACCATCAGTATATTTTCTTCATTGCATCTGTGCTTCTAGACTCTAGTTATTCAAACCTTTACCCTACTAATAAATACTAGCAATCGTATCAAGACTGTTGAAGACATTTTCAACCCAACTTCCAAGACAACCCAATAAATTTATTTTAAAATTAAGGCAATAATTAAGTTATTAATTGATGGATATTTGATGGGAAAATTTCTATGAAGTTACTTACACGTGAGGAAGATCCTCTCCATCTAATACCATCACGCTCATGTTGATATGTCGGAATAAATAAGAATAATTAAGGAAATCTTCTCGGAATACTGATAAATCGTGGCTCTTATTGTTTGACGTTAACCGGAAGTGATGGTCGCTACACACATTGGCGTTACCGTAAACGACGTCACACATCTCAAGCGATAAGGTCATACGTCATATGGCGGGAAATATACTTCATGCTGGCGTACACTAATATACTTAATGGTTTTGTTAGAACTACATGTACATTTAGTTATATAGAGTAATGATATGTGACCCGCCATATCAAATCCAGTCGTAAGTCGGGATTTTTTTTACCCTGTGCCAATGCATTCTCTTAGTATATGCGAGTCGGCCATATGTCGCCTCGCATATATAAGAGAATGCATTGGCCTAACAATTTTTTACATTTTTTAAATAATTTTTTCTTACAATTTTTAGGACATAAAATAAAATACATCCATTATCCTGCAGGGAGCCCCACACATATATAGAAGCATATGCTTCTATATATGTGTGGGGCTCCCTGCAGGATAATGGATGTATTTTATTTTATGTCCTAAAAATTGTAAGAAACATTTATTTAAAAAAAATGATAAAAATTGTTAGGCCAATGCATTCTCTTATATATGCGAGGCGACCTATGGCCGACTCGCATATATAAGAGAATGCATTGGCACAGGGTAAAAAAAATCCCGACTTACGACTGGATTTGATATGCCGGGTCACATATATTTATGAGGGGTATTGACTGGCGTCACGATGTTGACTTTATATGAACGACGTCTATGTCGACACCTATAACAGCATCATTAGGAATTATTATTAAAGGTCCGACGTCTATGTCGACACATATAACAGCATCATGTAGGAATTATTATTAAAGGTCCGACGTCTATGTCGACACCTATAATAGCATCATGTAGGAATTATTATTAAAGGTCCGACGTCTATGTCGACACCTATAACAGCATCATTAGGAATTATTATTAAAGGTCCGACGTCTATGTCGACACATATAACAGCATCATGTAGGAATTATTATTAAAGGTCCGACGTCTATGTCGACACACATATAAAAGCATCATGTAGGAATTATTATTAAAGGTCCGACGTCTATGTCGACACACATATAAAAGCATCATGTAGGAATTATTATTAAAGGTCCGACGTCTATGTCGACACCTATAATAGCATCATGTAGGAATTATTATTAAAGGTCCGACGTCTATGTCGACACCTATATAAAAGCATCATGTAGGAATTATTATTAAAGGTCCGACGTCTATGTCGACACCTATATAAAAGCATCATGTAGGAATTATTATTAAAGGTCCGACGTCTATGTCGACATACATATAAAAGCATCATGTAGGAATTATTATTAAAGGTCCGACGTCTATGTCGACACCTATATAAAAGCATCATGTAGGAATTATTATTAAAGGTCCGACGTCTATGTCGACACACATATAAAAGCATCATGTAGGAATTATTATTAAAGGTCCGACGTCTATGTCGACACACATATAACAGCATCATGTAGGAATTATTATTAGAGGTCCGACGTCTATGTCGACACCTATATAAAAGCATCATGTAGGAATTATTATTAAAGGTCCGACGTCTATGTCGACACCTATATAAAAGCATCATGTAGGAATTATTATTAAAGGTCCGACGTCTATGTCGACACCTATATAAAAGCATCATGTAGGAATTATTATTAAAGGTCCGACGTCTATGTCGACACATATAACAGCATCTTTAGGAATTATTATTAAAGGTCCGACGTCTATGTCGATACCTATAACAGCATCATTAGGAATTATTATTAAAGGTCCGACGTCTATGTCGACACCTATATAAAAGCATCATGTAGGAATTATTATTAAAGGTCCGACGTCTATGTCGACAACTATATAAAAGCATCATGTAGGAATTATTATTAAAGGTCCGACGTCTATGTCGACACCTATATAAAAGCATCATGTAGGAATTATTATTAAAGGTCCGACGTCTATGTCGACACCTATAACAGCATCATTAGGAATTATTATTAAAGGTCCGACGTCTATGTCGACACCTATAACAGCATCATTAGGAATTATTATTAAAGGTCCGACGTCTATGTCGACACCTATAACAGCATCATTAGGAATTATTATTAAAGGTCCGACGTCTATGTCGACACCTATAACAGCATCATTAGGAATTATTATTAAAGGTCCGACGTCTATGTCGACACATATAACAGCATCATGTAGGAATTATTATTAAAGGTCCGACGTCTATGTCGACACCTATAACAGCATCATTAGGAATTATTATTAAAGGTCCGACGTCTATGTCGACACCTATAACAGCATCATGTAGGAATTATTATTAAAGGTCCGACGTCTATGTCGACACATATAACAGCATCATGTAGGAATTATTATTAAAGGTCCGACGTCTATGTCGACACCTATATAAAAGCATCATGTAGGAATTATTATTAAAGGTCCGACGTCTATGTCGACACCTATAACAGCATCATTAGGAATTATTATTAAAGGTCCGACGTCTATGTCGACACCTATAACAGCATCATGTAGGAATTATTATTAAAGGTCCGACGTCTATGTCGACACATATAACAGCATCATGTAGGAATTATTATTAAAGGTCCGACGTTTATGTCGACACCTATAACAGCATCATTAGGAATTATTATTAAAGGTCCGACGTCTATGTCGACACCTATAACAGCATCATGTAGGAATTATTATTAAAGGTCCGACGTCTATGTCGACACCTATAACAGCATCATTAGGAATTATTATTAAAGGTCCGACGTCTATGTCGACACCTATAACAGCATCATGTAGGAATTATTATTAAAGGTCCGACGTCTATGTCGACACCTATAACAGCATCATTAGGAATTATTATTAAAGGTCCGACGTCTATGTCGACACCTATAACAGCATCATGTAGGAATTATTATTAAAGGTCCGACGTCTATGTCGACACATATAACAGCATCATGTAGGAATTATTATTAAAGGTCCGACGTCTATGTCGACACCTATATAAAAGCATCATGTAGGAATTATTATTAAAGGTCCGACGTCTATGTCGACACCTATAACAGCATCATTAGGAATTATTATAAAAGATCCGACGTCTATGTCGACACCTATAACAGCATCATGTAGGAATTATTATTAAAGGTCCGACGTCTATGTCGACACCTATAACAGCATCATTAGGAACTATTATTAAAGGTCCGACGTCTATGTCGACACCTATAACAGCATCATGTAGGAATTATTATTAAAGGTCCGACGTCTATGTCGACACCTATAACAGCATCATTAGGAATTATTATTAAAGGTCCGACGTCTATTTCGACACCTATAACAGCATCATGTAGGAATTATTATTAAAGGTCCGACGTCTATGTCGACACATATAACAGCATCATGTAGGAATTATTATTAAAGGTCCGACGTCTATGTCGACACCTATATAAAAGCATCATGTAGGAATTATTATTAAAGGTCCGACGTCTATGTCGACACCTATAACAGCATCATTAGGAATTATTATTAAAGGTCCGACGTCTATGTCGACACCTATATAAAAGCATCATGTAGGAATTATTATTAAAGGTCCGACGTCTATGTCGACACATATAACAGCATCATGTAGGAATTATTATTAAAGGTCCGACGTTTATGTCGACACCTATAACAGCATCATTAGGAATTATTATTAAAGGTCCGACGTCTATGTCGACACCTATAACAGCATCATGTAGGAATTATTATTAAAGGTCCGACGTCTATGTCGACACCTATAACAGCATCATTAGGAATTATTATTAAAGGTCCGACGTCTATGTCGACACCTATATAAAAGCGTCATGTAGGAATTATTATTAAAGGTCCGACGTCTATGTCGACACCTATATAAAAGCATCATGTAGGAATTATTATTAAAGGTCCGACGTCTATGTCGACACCTATAACAGCATCATTAGGAATTATTATTAAAGGTCCGACGTCTATGTCGACACCTATAACAGCATCATTAGGAATTATTATTAAAGGTCCGACGTCTATGTCGACACATATAACAGCATCATGTAGGAATTATTATTAAAGGTCCGACGTCTATGTCGACACCTATAACAGCATCATTAGGATTATTATTAAAGGTCCGACGTCTATGTCGACACCTATAACAGCATCATGTAGGAATTATTATTAAAGGTCCGACGTCTATGTCGACACATATAACAGCATCATGTAGGAATTATTATTAAAGGTCCGACGTCTATGTCAACACCTATATAAAAGCATCATGTAGGAATTATTACTAAAGGTCCGACGTCTATGTCGACACCTATAACAGCATCATTATGAATTATTATTAAAGGTCCGACGTCTATGTCGACACCTATAACAGCATCATGTAGGAATTATTATTAAAGGTCCGACGTCTATGTCGACACATATAACAGCATCATGTAGGAATTATTATTAAAGGTCCGACGTTTATGTCGACACATATAACAGCATCATTAGGAATTATTATTAAAGGTCCGACGTCTATGTCGACACCTATAACAGCATCATGTAGGAATTATTATTAAAGGTCCGACGTCTATGTCGACACCTATAACAGCATCATTAGGAATTATTATTAAAGGTCCGACGTCTATGTCGACACCTATAACAGCATCATGTAGGAATTATTATTAAAGGTCCGACGTCTATGTCGACACCTATAACAGCATCATTAGGAATTATTATTAAAGGTCCGACGTCTATGTCGACACCTATAACAGCATCATGTAGGAATTATTATTAAAGGTCCGACGTCTATGTCGACATATATAACAGCATCATGTAGGAATTATTATTAAAGGTCCGACGTCTATGTCGACACCTATATAAAAGCATCATGTAGGAATTATTATTAAAGGTCCGACGTCTATGTCGACACCTATAACAGCATCATTAGGAATTATTATTAAAGGTCCGACGACTATGTCGACACCTATAACAGCATCATGTAGGAATTATTATTAAAGGTCCGACGTCTATGTCGACACCTATAACAGCATCATTAGGAATTATTATTAAAGGTCCGACGTCTATGTCGACACCTATAACAGCATCATGTAGGAATTATTATTAAAGGTCCGACGTCTATGTCGACACCTATAACAGCATCATTAGGAATTATTATTAAAGGTCCGACGTCTATGTCGACACCTATAACAGCATCATGTAGGAATTATTATTAAAGGTCCGACGTCTATGTCGACACATATAACAGCATCATGTAGGAATTATTATTAAAGGTCCGACGTCTATGTCGACACCTATATAAAAGCATCATGTAGGAATTATTATTAAAGGTCCGACGTCTATGTCGACACCTATAACAGCATCATTAGGAATTATTATTAAAGGTCCGACGTCTATGTCGACACCTATAACAGCATCATGTAGGAATTATTATTAAAGGTCCGACGTCTATGTCGACACATATAACAGCATCATGTAGGAATTATTATTAAAGGTCCGACGTTTATGTCGACACCTATAACAGCATCATTAGGAATTATTATTAAAGGTCCGACGTCTATGTCGACACCTATAACAGCATCATGTAGGAATTATTATTAAAGGTCCGACGTCTATGTCGACACCTATAACAGCATCATTAGGAATTATTATTAAAGGTCCGACGTCTATGTCGACACCTATATAAAAGCGTCATGTAGGAATTATTATTAAAGGTCCGACGTCTATGTCGACACCTATATAAAAGCATCATGTAGGAATTATTATTAAAGGTCCGACGTCTATGTCGACACCTAAATAAAAGCATCATGTAGGAATTATTATTAAAGGTCCGACGTCTATGTCGACACCTATATAAAAGCATCATGTAGGAATTATTATTAAAGGTCCGACGTCTATGTCGACACCTATAACAGCATCATTAGGAATTATTATTAAAGGTCCGACGTCTATGTCGACACATATAACAGCATCATGTAGGAATTATTATTAAAGGTCCGACGTCTATGTCGACACCTATAACAGCATCATTAGGAATTATTATTAAAGGTCCGACGTCTATGTCGACACCTATAACAGCATCATGTAGGAATTATTATTAAAGGTCCTACGTCTATGTCGACACATATAACAGCATCATGTAGGAATTATTATTAAAGGTCCGACGTCTATGTCGACACCTATATAAAAGCATCATGTAGGAATTATTATTAAAGGTCCGACGTCTATGTCGACACCTATAACAGCATCATTAGGAATTATTATTAAAGGTCCGACGTCTATGTCGACACCTATAACAGCATCATGTAGGAATTATTATTAAAGGTCCGACGTCTATGTCGACACATATAACAGCATCATGTAGGAATTATTATTAAAGGTCCGACGTTTATGTCGACACCTATAACATCATCATTAGGAATTATTATTACAGGTCCGACGTCTATGTCGACACCTATAACAGCATCATGTAGGAATTATTATTAAAGGTCCGACGTCTATGTCGACACCTATAACAGCATCATTAGGAATTATTATTAAAGGTCCGACGTCTATGTCGACACCTATAACAGCATCATGTAGGAATTATTATTAAAGGTCCGACGTCTATGTCGACACCTATAACAGCATCATTAGGAATTATTATTAAAGGTCCGACGTCTATGTCGACACCTATAACAGCATCATGTAGGAATTATTATTAAAGGTCCGACGTCTATGTCGACACATATAACAGCATCATGTAGGAATTATTATTAAAGGTCCGACGTCTATGTCGACACCTATATAAAAGCATCATGTAGGAATTATTATTAAAGGTCCGACGTCTATGTCGACACCTATAACAGCATCATTAGGAATTATTATTAAAGGTCCGACGTCTATGTCGACACCTATAACAGCATCATGTAGGAATTATTATTAAAGGTCCGACGTCTATGTCGACACCTATAACAGCATCATTAGGAATTATTATTAAAGGTCCGACGTCTATGTCGACACCTATAACAGCATCATGTAGGAATTATTATTAAAGGTCCGACGTCTATGTCGACACCTATAACAGCATCATTAGGAATTATTATTAAAGGTCCGACGTCTATGTCGACACCTATAACAGCATCATGTAGGAATTATTATTAAAGGTCCGACGTCTATGTCGACACATATAACAGCATCATGTAGGAATTATTATTAAAGTTCCGACGTCTATATCGACACCTATATAAAAGCATCATGTAGGAATTATTATTAAAGGTCCGACGTCTATGTCGACACCTATAACAGCATCATTAGGAATTATTATTAAAGGTCCGACGTCTATGTCGACACCTATAACAGCATCATGTAGGGATTATTATTAAAGGTCCGACGTCTATGTCGACACATATAACAGCATCATGTAGGAATTATTATTAAAGGTCAGACGTTTATGTCGACACCTATAACAGCATCATTAGGAATTATTATTAAAGGTCCGACGTCTATGTCGACACCTATAACAGCATCATGTAGGAATTATTATTAAAGGTTCGACGTCTATGTCGACACCTATAACAGCATCATTAGGAATTATTATTAAAGGTCCGACGTCTATGTCGACACCTATAACAGCATCATGTAGGAATTATTATTAAAGGTCCGACGTCTATGTCGACACCTATAACAGCATCATTAGGAATTATTATTAAAGGTCCGACGTCTATGTCGACACCTATAACAGCATCATGTAGGAATTATTATTAAAGGTCCGACGTCTATGTCGACACCTATAACAGCATCATTAGGAATTATTATTAAAGGTCCGACGTCTATGTCGACACCTATAACAGCATCATGTAGGAATTATTATTAAAGGTCCGACGTCTATGTCGACACCTATAACAGCATCATTAGGAATTATTATTAAAGGTCCGACGTCTATGTCGACACCTATAACAGCATCATGTAGGAATTATTATTAAAGGTCCGACGTCTATGTCGACACATATAACAGCATCATGTAGGAATTATTATTAAAGGTCCGACGTCTATGTCGACACCTATATAAAAGCATCATGTAGGAATTATTATTAAAGGTCCGACGTCTATGTCGACACCTATAACAGCATCATTAGGAATTATTATTAAAGGTCCGACGTCTATGTCGACACCTATAACAGCATCATGTAGGAATTATTATTAAAGGTCCGACGTCTATGTCGACACCTATAACAGCATCATTAGGAATTATTATTAAAGGTCCGACGTCTATGTCGACACCTATAACAGCATCATGTAGGAATTATTATTAAAGGTCCGACGTCTATGTCGACACATATAACAGCATCATTAGGAATTATTATTAAAGGTCCGACGTCTATGTCGACACCTATAACAGCATCATGTAGGAATTATTATTAAAGGTCCGACGTCTATGTCGACACATATAACAGCATCATGTAGGAATTATTATTAAAGTTCCGACGTCTATATCGACACCTATATAAAAGCATCATGTAGGAATTATTATTAAAGGTCCGACGTCTATGTCGACACCTATAACAGCATCATTAGGAATTATTATTAAAGGTCCGACGTCTATGTCGACACCTATAACAGCATCATGTAGGGATTATTATTAAAGGTCCGACGTCTATGTCGACACATATAACAGCATCATGTAGGAATTATTATTAAAGGTCAGACGTTTATGTCGACACCTATAACAGCATCATTAGGAATTATTATTAAAGGTCCGACGTCTATGTCGACACCTATAACAGCATCATGTAGGAATTATTATTAAAGGTTCGACGTCTATGTCGACACCTATAACAGCATCATTAGGAATTATTATTAAAGGTCCGACGTCTATGTCGACACCTATAACAGCATCATGTAGGAATTATTATTAAAGGTCCGACGTCTATGTCGACACCTATAACAGCATCATTAGGAATTATTATTAAAGGTCCGACGTCTATGTCGACACCTATAACAGCATCATGTAGGAATTATTATTAAAGGTCCGACGTCTATGTCGACACCTATAACAGCATCATTAGGAATTATTATTAAAGGTCCGACGTCTATGTCGACACCTATAACAGCATCATGTAGGAATTATTATTAAAGGTCCGACGTCTATGTCGACACATATAACAGCATCATGTAGGAATTATTATTAAAGGTCCGACGTCTATGTCGACACCTATATAAAAGCATCATGTAGGAATTATTATTAAAGGTCCGACGTCTATGTCGACACCTATAACAGCATCATTAGGAATTATTATTAAAGGTCCGACGTCTATGTCGACACCTATAACAGCATCATGTAGGAATTATTATTAAAGGTCCGACGTCTATGTCGACACCTATAACAGCATCATTAGGAATTATTATTAAAGGTCCGACGTCTATGTCGACACCTATAACAGCATCATGTAGGAATTATTATTAAAGGTCCGACGTCTATGTCGACACCTATAACAGCATCATTAGGAATTATTATTAAAGGTCCGACGTCTATGTCGACACCTATAACAGCATCATGTAGGAATTATTATTAAAGGTCCGACGTCTATGTCGACACATATAACAGCATCATGTAGGAATTATTATTAAAGTTCCGACGTCTATATCGACACCTATATAAAAGCATCATGTAGGAATTATTATTAAAGGTCCGACGTCTATGTCGACACCTATAACAGCATCATTAGGAATTATTATTAAAGGTCCGACGTCTATGTCGACACCTATAACAGCATCATGTAGGGATTATTATTAAAGGTCCGACGTCTATGTCGACACATATAACAGCATCATGTAGGAATTATTATTAAAGGTCCGACGTTTATGTCGACACCTATAACAGCATCATTAGGAATTATTATTAAAGGTCCGACGTCTATGTCGACACCTATAACAGCATCATGTAGGAATTATTATTAAAGGTTCGACGTCTATGTCGACACCTATAACAGCATCATTAGGAATTATTATTAAAGGTCCGACGTCTATGTCGACACCTATATAAAAGCGTCATGTAGGAATTATTATTAAAGGTCCGACGTCTATGTCGACACCTATATAAAAGCATCATGTAGGAATTATTATTAAAGGTCCGACGTCTATGTCGACACCTATATAAAAGCATCATGTAGGAATTATTATTAAAGGTCCGACGTCTATGTCGACACCTATAACAGCATCATTAGGAATTATTATTAAAGGTCCGACGTCTATGTCGACACATATAACAGCATCATGTAGGAATTATTATTAAAGGTCCGACGTCTATGTCGACACACATATAAAAGCATCATGTAGGAATTATTATTAAAGGTCCGACGTCTATGTCGACACACATATAAAAGCATCATGTAGGAATTATTATTAAAGGTCCGACGTCTATGTCGACACCTATATAAAAGCATCATGTAGGAATTATTATTAAAGGTCCGACGTCTATGTCGACACATATAATAGCATCATGTAGGAATTATTATTAAAGGTCCGACGTCTATGTCTACACATATAACAGCATCATGTAGGAATTATTATTAAAGGTCCGACGTCTATGTCGACACATATATAAAAGCATCATGTAGGAATTATTATTAAAGGTCCGACGTCTATGTCGACACCTATAACAGCATCATTAGGAATTATTATTAAAGGTCCGATGTCTATGTCGACACCTATATAAAAGCATCATGTAGGAATTATTATTAAAGGTCCGACGTCTATGTCGACACCTATATAAAAGCATCATGTAGGAATTTTTATTAAAGGTCCGACGTCTATGTCGACACATATAACAGCATCATGTAGGAATTATCATTAAACGTCCACGGTACATTTTACATCACGATTCGTGACTGGATCTGGGCTGGTGCAGCATTAAAGATCCTGTGTCAGTGTATGCTCTTATATACGCGAGTCTCCTACAGGGAGCCTCGCATATTTTAGATAATACACTGGCTTATACAAGGTCAATGCAAATATGGTTAGGCCAATATATTCTTTTTATATATGCGAGGCTCCCTATGGGAGACTCGCATATATACACAAGAGAATGCATTGGCACAGGGTACATGGAAGGTAGGTTTTCTATACCAGTGTATAATTATATCGCAGTGAGCATATTAACCGATGTTTTTGGTGGTAAGATATAGCCATTGAAGAGGGAGGTATTAACATGTTTTGCTACATATATATAGCAAGCATTTAAATTCCCGTCTCTGAGATAATTATCTAGAGTGTCCGTGCCTTCGTTTCTAATTTGTTTAAGAAAACAAACAAAGAGCTAGCGCTCGCAGTTACATATATGATCATTTGTATATTCGTATTCACCATACAACTGATTTGCGATTTTGTGTTTTCGCGTTGCCTATGTCGTACAGATTATTTGCGATTTTGTGTTTTCGCGTTGCCTATATATGTCATACAAATGATTGGCGATTTTTTTGTTTTCACGTTGCCTATATGTCATACAAATGTTGGCGATTTTGTGTTTTCGCGTTGCCTATATATGTCTTACAAATGACTGGCGATTTTGTGCTTTCGCGTTGCCAATATGTCATACAAATGATTGGCGATTTTGTGTTTTCGCGTTGCCTATAGGCTATATGTCATACAAATTATGGTGATTGCAAGTACGTTTCGCTTTTCTTTTGCACGGCAAGCTCAGAACTGCCTTATGAAAGTTTGACTAATTCGATGTCATATTGTACCGCGGATCTTTAACGTGTGACGTGATTTTGATATAATTTACTGTCTTGAGAAATATAGGCTTTGGTGCCATGTGTCTTTGTACCTTTGCAAGTATTCAGAGTGCTATCATAATCTAAACACTTATTTTGTTAAAATTTTCGGTATGGTTTAGACATCGCTATTTTTCGGTTGCATTAACCAAATTGGCTGAACATTTTACGAAATACTAACTATTGTTGAGAATATAAGCTCTTTTGTAAGCTTCGGTTTCAATCTGTTCTGACAAATACACATAATAGCGATGTTATATTCTGACGTTATATACTTGGAGGGTGAAAAAATATTAACAATGTCATAAATGAAAATTTCTATCTGGCCACGGAAAGAATATCATTCAAGAGCTACAATTTAGAATAAAACCAGCTGATAAATAACATTTTTCTTCAGTGTAGAATGATAAAGAGCGTTGCCTGTTTATTTAGTCCAATCATGGTTTGATAAAAGAGCGTTTGTCTCACATATGCAAACTTCTGTGCTAAAACTGAAACCATCTGGAAAATTGTATTGACTTCGGCAAATGTTTAAGGGTATATATATGAGTGTCGGTTTTCCGTGTCTTATCTTGTCCATAATATACCTCATTCTGTATAACATTTGGGTTTAGTGTGGGCCTAAATATTGTACTTGTGTGGTTTAGAATTATCATAGATGTAGGGGGCCTAATCATGTAATTATGTATACATTATATTTGCATTTAATAATGTACAGAAAACCTTATATGACTCTTTAATTATTCTCAAATGATAACCGAGAATAATTGTATATACACGGTGAGCCTCAGCAAAACGATCTCTGCACATACAAATGGTGGCATCCGTATGACACGAATATCTAATCCTCTTTTATCCCGGACATGAATATAAATTAATCAATTCCATTCGTTCGAAATTGGCTTCATCGATACTGCATTAATCTGAATGACTTCGATGGGATATGAACCTTTTTAGTTATCCCAAGAAAATATCAATTACGTAATTGTGCAAGAAAAAGCTTCCAATTCAGCGTGGTTGGAATGAATATTTTGATGATAAAAAAAAACAATTCCCGGTTTTATTACACGATTTGAGCGGCGTTGATGAAATGGTCGGGATGCGCATACACTTGAAACTACAATCAGTTGAACTACCAACAATACTACCCATAGTTAAGTGGTCCTGCTAATTTGCAATGATGTTTGTGTCCATGGCCCTGTTGAATTGCTATGATGCTGGTAGTATAAAAAACGAATGATGTTAAAAAAGTGTACCGTGATTGTTTTCTAAAGTTGTCATTTTACGGTGTTTGTCTAATACGAGCGATTTTATTTAATCATGGCTGCTCGAGTGTATACAAAAAGACAGGAATAACCATTTTGAGTAACGCTCAATAGTGTCATTACTTAAAGACATATTATGTACTCGTTCGGGTGTGCAAGTTAGTATTCAAGCACCATGTCAACTGTAGGAATGTAGCATTCTACAACATCGCCGAAAATATCAAGCAAATCGACCGTACCACTCCATAGAAACCATCGTCTGAACTATATGTATACGCTCAATTGTAAATATTTACTTCTCGATTCGGGACGCAAATATCAGCGATAAACTAACGCAAACGATTTCGTCATCGAGATTCACTGCATTTAATTAATATGTAAGAATGACGGCGTATGTTCTCAATTTGGATATAATATTTGTCAAAATTACTACTTTGAGCAAGAGTATTCTCCATTTCTATGTGTTCACCCTATCGGAGCGTTTCATATCACTTTAAATATGTTACAATTCATATTATTGGCTGTTTTACAAACATAATGGTTTCTTCCTCCATTCATTCGTGAAAATGACAACTTTAGAAAACAAAGCGGTACATTTTCTTAGCAGCATCAGTTTGCCCTACCAGCATCATAGCAATTCAGTAGGATACCAAACATCATAGCTAATTGACAGGACCACAGTGATTTGACCAGGGATAAATTCGGCTTTCTCTTATATTATCTTTTGAAGCGGTGTGCAGCAGAATAATTATGTCCACCACAAAGAACAAGAAAACTAAGATGCATGCACCAGGTCACCCATGAACTATTTAGCAATAGAATAATTCAGTTCGGTTGCGGTTTCACAACGTTACAACTGACATACGATTACACAAGACACACCTTGAATGTGGAACAGTGTAAGAGTGAATATTAATGTTCTAAATCCCATGTTTCACCTTTAGTTGTGATTGGGGGGGGGGGGTGTCGTACTTTATTAACACGCAAGTAGTGTAATTAAGTACGGGTAATTAGAAGTAACAAATCGTTTAGTTTCTATCGTATAGACTGAAAGGGGTGAGCAGATTATTGGTGATGAATGTTCTCGTTAGCTGTCAATATAATATGCATATTTGCCCCGTTACGTTTATACACTGTAGCATTGGCGGGCCAGAGTGTGTTGACATGTTAATTGTTTGGTTCATTAATAACAGATCAGCGGGGATTTGTCGTGAAAACGTACACGTATACGTGGAAATATGCTACGGTTACGGTTAAATTAATGGTTCTTCTATTACACCACCGTGTATACTTGGTTTAAATAGGTATATTATATAGGGACGTGTGCTCAATTTTGGTGTGGACCGATGATCGAAAAAACTAAATCGGAGGTAAATGTCGCAGGCCGGAGGACCATTTTTTCAATAATTTTTAAAGAAATTGAGCAGTTGCAACAGAAGCAGCAAAAAAGGGTGTACAATTGGCAAATGATGAGGGGCGGTGTGATGTGTAACTAGGATTTAAATTAGATATGCAATTTGGAGATTATTGGATGAGGGATGTTATATTAATTATATTAAAGGGACGAGAGGGTTTAGTTGTCGAAAATATTTGTTCCAAACACCGTAAACAGATCAATATTAAAACGCATACATTTTGGTTCAAATATACGATCACTATCCCTTAAAGGAATACGGTCCTGAAAAAAACAATATTATTTTCTTTCAATATACCGATAATATATATATATAAAATGTCCATTGGGCGCATATAATCTAATATTCGGCCGCCAATCGTTATTTTTATAACGATTCAAAAAAATTCCGAAGTTAGCCGAAGATTTTGTTGTAGACGAAGTCACGTGATCATCAGCCCGATCACGTGATTGTCACATGTAAACAGAAGCATAGCACGTGATCGATCACGTGGTAACTCATTGACAACGCATAGATACGCGACGGCGGTATTTTAAGTTTGCATGTAGTCGATCGCGGCCTTTGACGATTGTCGCGTTATCACACTGCGAATGCAAAACTTCGCCGAAACATCGCCTTTCTCGTAATTAAATGTCGATCTTTATCGTGTTATTATTACTATTATTATATGTATCGCGATGTGTTGTTACTATAAAGCCATGCCCGTATATTATTCAGTTTTGCGCGCATTTATCTATATAAACGCGTGCTCGTGTTTATATATATTTTTTCGTTACCGGAATAGTCCCAAGTTATATTATATATGCATATCAAGATTGCATATATACGCGAAGACTTGCACAGTTATTAGGCAATTATCATCTCGTAAACATTCCAATTTCCAGATGCCATTAGTCGTGTGTCAATAAAGAGCGTTTCGTTTTAATTATCGTAACGCGGTAAAACAACACACAATTGGTTTATTGCTGTCGGATTTAATCAATTATAATCAAGTCATTCATTACCAATATGATATGTTCATAGCAATTTCCGCTTTATTAAACTCTTTTTATTCGTACCATATTAGGAAAACTCTTAACATGGAACGCTCTTTATGGAGCCATGGTGAAGGAAATGGGGAATCGACTAAGAATAGTTGTTATCGTGATTTATTCAACATACTCTCCACTTTAACTGCAATTGTATGTATTCGTAACCATGACTGACTTGTCAAATTAAACGCTCTTTATTTGGTATATGTAATCGGTTTCTGATGATTGCGCAACGGGTTTCCCACAGAAATCCCGCCAAATGGCACGTAAACGAACATCGTTTGGAAATGAATACAGCATTATACCTAACTGAGAGTCACTAGACCGGCCACAGCCGAAAACACTGCATTTATATGGCAATGTTACGAATGAATGATTGTAAATACGGGACACTCGGGGCATATATACGGAAAATTAAAACAACATCGTGAACACGCGCCCGAATAGAGTTCACATGCCTGCTCATGTTTTTATAAGCTTTATTTTTGACACGAAAGTGTTACCTACCCCGCTCAATCGGCCTTCTATAGTTTTTTTGTCAAAACAATAACTTTCCAAACAGCGCTTAAGACAAATCACAAGTGAATATAACTCACCGCGCGATGACAATTAACCATGTGTACACAATGCTATTGATATGCCCCGCAGTAATTCCATCACGCTCACGAGCTGATGTCTATTCCGGATTTTCCATCGTCATATAGGTAGACACAAATAACTCCGATTCCGTGTTTTTAATTAGTTTACCTCGCTTGACGTCATGCGAGGTTTTTGCGACGGAGATAGCCGACAACCGGTGGCGGTATTATTTATTTATTTCTCGGCTTAATTATTACGCGATTTTTATGGGACTTGGATTATTGTGATCACAATAGGGGTGGCTTTCCGATAGAGTTTTGTTGTTTCATGAGCACTGTAATCCCTTAAACATCATGCTTACATAAAGACCTACTAAATTTTACCTAAACAAGAGTCTGATTGTGTTATAGAAGGCAGCATAATGCTACTGGCTAATCACACACAAATGGTATAAACGCTCTTTATTATTTCCAAATAAGGAATTGAGCAACAAAGAACGCTCTTTATGTTTACCATCATAATATAAAGAAACACCAGGAAAGTAACTTTTTATGCTTTGTTTACACAACAGTCGGCAAATTTACGACTATAACATAATGTTTATGAGATATTTCTCATTTGTATATTAACAAAGTCTGTCTATATTTGAATATTATTTCGTTTGTAGCGGTGGAAATATGTTCACATGATACCCACCAAGGCCTTCATACCTTTAAGGTATACTACAACTGTTTTTCTTTTCAATAGCAGAATACAGAATGCTATTAAGAAGTGACACAAAACACAGAACATTTGTTTTAATTATAAGTATTAAGAAGTGAGAGATATGTGAGTCAAGGAAACCAGTAACGAAAGGCAATATTAACATGATTTGTCAGAGAATAATTGTTTACGTTCGAATGAATATGTACTGGAAACAAACTGTCTGTACCAGACTTTCATAAACACAAATTATGTATTAATGATCATTAATGGTGTAACGACATATTTCGTTCTTTAATGTCTCAAATGAAAGTGTCAATGACACTGTAGCTCAACTTTGAGAAGAAGTTAAATTTGTGTGATGAGCAATGAATGGAAAGATTTAGAATTGAATTTGGAAATCCAAGATGGCCACTGGCAGCCATGTTTTTTTGTCGGAATGTCCCCAAAATGACTCATTCTCATCTACATTCCAATTTCAACAGCCATGAAAAATTTCATGATGATCAGACTAAAGGTACGACCTGTAGCCCGTGCTAAAGGATTTAGTCATACAAAGAGTAAAATCCAAGATGGCTGCTGGCAGCCATGTTTTTGGGTCAAATGATCCCAAAATGACTCGTTCCCATCTACATGTCATTATTAACATTCTTGACAAATTTTATGATGATCAGACTGAAAGTACGACCTGTAGCCCGTGCTAAAGAATTTAGTCATACAAAGAGTAAAATCCAAGATGGCTGCTGGCGGCCATGTTTTTGGGTCAAATGATCCCAAAATGACTCGTTCCCATCTACATGTCATTATTAACATTCTTGACAAATTTTATGATGATCAGACTGAAAGTACGACCTGTAGCCCGTGCTAAAGAATTTAGTCATACAAAGAGTAAAATCCAAGATGGCTGCTGGCGGCCATGTTTTTTGGCCGAATAACCCCAAAATTACTCGTTCCCATCTACATGTCAATATTATCATCCATGACAAATTTCATGATGATCAGACAAACAGTACGACCTGTGGCCCGTGCTAATGGATTAAATTTTGAAATCCAAGATGGCCACTGGCGGCCATTTTTTTTGTCCGAATGACCCCAAAATGACTCGTTCCCATCTACATTCCAATTTCAACAGCCATGACAAATTTTATGATGATCAGACTAAAGTTAAGACCTGTAGCCCGTGTTAAGATTTAGTCATATAAAGACTAAAATCCAAAATGGCTGCTGCGGCCATGTTTTTTGGCCGAATGACCCCAAAAGGACTCGTTCCCATCTACATGTCATTATTAACATTCTTGACAAATTTCATGATGATCAGACAAACATTACGAACTGTAGCCCGTGCTAATGGATTGAATTTTGAAATCCAAGATGGCCACTGGCGGCCATGTTTTTTTTCCGAATGATCCCAAAATTAATAATCTGGTCTAAATGTTGATGTCAACAGCTATGACAAATTTCATAATGATCCGACCAAAGGTACGACCTGTAGCCTGCATTGTTGACGCCTTACGTACACACATACACACGGACGACAAAGCCATGGCAATAGCTCAAACTTTACAATTTAACGACATTTTCGGTCTTTAACAGTTTAATAGGGGCCCCCGGTGGTCCAGTCGGTAGAGTGCCAGGTGATTTTACGTAGTCCCAGGCCGTCCAGCGCTGACGAAGCTGGTTCTAACCCCACCATAGGGAGGGTGACCGGAATCGTGTATCTGGGCAAGTTTGTCAATTGCTTTCCGGGGGTCGGTGGTTTCTACACGCAGTGGAACAACTTCCCGGTGAAATTGAGCCTCTGCGTGGTCTTTCCTCCACCCGTAAAATTGACAACGTCGTGTGTGGCCCAGCGGCTAGAATGACGATAAACCCTAATAAACAACAGCAACAACAATTAATAGTTTAATGACATTTTTCGGTCTTTATAATATCTCAACATATAGGGGGTATTTGGATCTCTAGTTTAACGACATTTTTCGGTCTTTATAGTTTAACGACATTTTTCGGTCTTTATAGTTTAACGACATTTTTCGGTCTTTAATATCTCAAGATAGAGGGGCCCTTAGGGGGTATTTGGATCTCTAGTTTAACGACATTTTTCGGTCTTTGATAGAAAAATGGAAGAAGTACATATTTGGAAGATGTGGTGGCCCTAAAAAGGAAAGTTGTTTGGTGGTCTTGAAATGCAGTTTTTCTTAACAGTCTTCCTTGATTAAAGTGATGTGAAACACTCCGGCAGACACCGGGCAGAGTGATCAAATAAATAGAAATTAAGAATAATCTTTCTCAAAGTAGTTATTTGTTACGAATATTAATCCAAATGGATGTTACACAACGTCATTCTTATATATTAGTTAAATGCAATGACTCTCGATGGCAAAATGATTTTTGTTTAATTACAGCCGATAGTTGCGCCCCGAATCGAGATGTAAATATTTACAATTTGGAGTAGTTCAGACGATGTTCTATATGAAGTGGTGTGGTAGATCTTTTTGGAAATTTTCAGTGATGTTAGTAGAATGATAACATTCCCCACGTTGGAAAAGTGCCTGAGCACTAACTTATCAATTTCTCGCTCCCGAAAAATTCCATAATATGTCTTTAAACATATATATAAATCTCCGAAGAAAAAAAATTCTAAAGCATTAAACGATTTGCTATATTTCCACTAGGGCATATATTTCATCTGATTTTGCGAGAATCCATATATACTTTTTCATGAGAATCCAGGGTAATTTGCGAGAATCTAGATTTGGATTCTCGCCGAAATATAAGCCCAGATTTCACTCTGAAGTGTGCCTAAATGGCATAAATTGTACCTTGGTTCCCATGAAATTCGCAAACCAATGAATTTTTTTTCTTCAGAAAATTTACATTTTTATGATTCGCGACATAAATTGTCACCAATAAAAACAAATTTGATTCATCGTGGAAGTTAGTCGGTGACTATAAATAATGTCACCATTCAACTGAATGTTGTTGAATTCTATTGAGATGTGGAGCAGACAATATATTGGGAGGCTCGGAGGCTCCATAGCATGAGGCACCCACCCCCCTTTTTCGTATGCCGTATTCCATGCCCTGTTATGAGGTACGCCGTATTTCCGGCCCCTCTGTTAGGAGGTATTCGGTATTCCAAAAATACCGGTATACGTACGCCGACCTTCCAAAAAATGAAGTTTTCATATATTTTTATGTATTCCATATGGTATTCCGTATTCCAACTTCTGTGTTAAGTGGTATTCCGTCTTCCATGGGGGGTGGGGGTGGGGGCCTCTAGCATCTGCTCCTCAATCCTTACCAGATGTCAGTAAAAGTTTCCCATTTCATTATTTCAGTTCTTTAGCAATCTTAATCATTATATGTAATGCCCTGACCATGCTCAATACTAGCTTGAAATTGGCGAAACAATGAATTTTTTTTCTTCAGAAAATTAACATTTTTATGACTCGCGACATAATTGTCATCAATAAAAACAAATTTTATTCATCGTGGAAGTTAGTCGGTGACTATAAATAATGTCACCATTCAACTGAATGTTGTTGAGCATATTTCAACCAATTTTGGAAGTTTAAATGAATATTTTCTTCACACTCAAAGTCAATTGACAAATTTCAGGATTTTAGCCTGCTTCGTTGGGACCAAATATTTGTTGTGCACACTGAAGGAACGTCTACCATCACTCGATAGGCCAGATTATGCCCTGACCATGCTATAAAGTATTAAACTAGCTTGAAATTGGCAAAACTATTGATTTTTTTGGTTGAACAAATTTACATGGGAATCTCCATAGAAAACGGTTATATTTCGATAAAAACGAAAGTAATGCGAAATGAAAGTCGGCACTGGCCAGAATTGTGCAGAATAACATATGAGTCAAGTTATATGCGAATATTTGACCTCATTCGATTAAATAGTCTCGTATTTAAGGAATCAATGCCAATGGCGCTCGGACATGTGGAAATTTTTTCCGTCGCACTCGCAGACTGTAAGGCGGAATTGTGAAATGTAAACACGCATTACCTTTTGTGAGAATAACACAAGCGCAGACTTTATCAAAGTAATGCAATACACAACAACAAAAAGGATAAAACGGATATAAACACGGTATAAGTGAGAATAAACGTGGAAACAGTTGACAACATTTGTTCGGTTATTCGGCAAAACCGAAGGTATAGATTTATGGTCACTAACAAGAAATTCAATTAATTGAGGAAAAACACCCACTGTCCTGAGTGGTATTGATAAGCTGTTGGGGGGGGGGGAGATATTAATTGTGTTAAAGTGCAATGGGAAGTAATTGCGGTTAAGGGTAATAAGAAATGTCTTATTGCATTCTCATTGGGCTTAATCATAATTAGAGATTCCTTAAGTTATTGCGGTTAATCGAAATTGTCTATTAAATGTCAATTTTGATTCCCATAGAGATCATCAATGATGTCTATGCGCAGGGTCGACGTGCCAATCTTCTCTATTTGGATTCCAATTGTTGGCTCATTAAATATGCACATATGCTTAAGATACAGTCGTGCACGAAGCGAGCTCCCATAAGTCGGGTTTTGGATCCCATGCAGTTAATGAAAATATCATTGAAATAATCAGTTTCCCCCAATAAACAACCATATATTCAATATACATGTTTTGGAGCAGAATTAGGCAGTCCATATTGGACGCCATCATGGAATTTATTTTTTTTGGTTTAATTTTCACACATATTTATTAGTTATGTGGATGGAGTTCTCATTAAACCTCACATCCTTATATTGGTTACAGTAATGCCCAAAGTAATTGACCACTTAACCACATCATAATTATTGGTAATTTTTCAGCATTTAAAATCCTGACAAATTACCCATTATTCAGCTGTGGTCAATTACTTTGTACATTACTGTATGAGGATTGAGTTATCATTACACCTCAAATCCTTATATTGGTTACAGTAATGCCCAAAGTAATTGACCACTTAACCACAGCAGAATTATGGGTATTTTTTCAGCATTTAAAATCCTGACAAATTACCAATAATTATGCTGTGGTTAAGTGGTCGATTACTTTGGACATTACTGTATGAGGATTGAGTTATTATTACACCTCAAATCCTTATATTGGTTACAGTAATGCCCAAAGTAATTGACCACTTAACCACAGCAGAATTATGGGTAATTTTTCAGGATTTAAAATCATGAAAAAATACCCATTATTTTGCTGTGGTTAAGTGATCAATTACTGTATGTAGATGGAGTTAAACCTCACATCAGTGTGTTGGGGATTTGGACCTTGACTTGGGACCTTTTGTTTTTAACGCGACAAATGCGCGTACACCTTATACACAAATTTCTTATGTAACCAGAGTTTTTCTTGGATAAGATGAGTTTGAAGCCTGCTTACATTTCAAAATGTTGTCAGTTTTATATTGTCTGCAGCGGAACTCAACGCGTTGAAGCAAAAGTTAGAAAAGATAAAATGTGTACGTAATGAGACTACAATACAACTGAAAAAATAAACTGAGGGAGGGGTGGGCGATACAGGGAACTAAGGGTTGAACCGATATAAATTTGTAGAGCGATAACGACCGATGTTGACATAATATGCATCTGAACTCTACTGTTGCAACATGGCTATAAAATAGGGGGGTGTCAGAATCTTAGTCATCTCTATATAGTGCCAGAATAGTCATCTATAAGATGTTGGGTTGGTTATATGGACTCGGAGAAAAAGTGGTTTGTACCGATGAACTGACATAAATTAGTGGAGCGATGTTGCATCGCGACTGTACTAAAGCAGCAATGATGTAAAATGGGGGGGGGGGGGGGGAGTCTGAAATTATCTATCTCTATAGATGGCACCAGGATTATATAGATAGGAATAGCAATTGATATACGTATACAGTATACTATAGTAATACCATAGACATATAAGTACAAATATCACGTGATAAAATATTACGTTACGTGATTATGCCGATGAAAGAAATAAATAAATTGGACCGGGATTAGAGGTTGGGTTGGTTATATGTGGATAATTGGATATGGAATTCATACCGATGAAACGATACAAATTATTGGAGCGACAATGACCAATGTTGACACTTACCGCTATACTTAAAGTAATTGACCACCAGCAACGTGGTGTCACCCCGTTAATACTGCGGTACTATACCGCGGTATCCTCCAATACCGCGGTACTGATACCGCTTGTTAACGTATGTGGGAGTAAATACCTCCCCTCAAAGTGTTCCATGAAAATCACTGCGGTATTCAAAAAAATTAATGCGGTGCCCGCTAAAAGACCGCGGTATCATCGCCCAATACCGTAATTCCACTGCCATGGCCGCCTCGATACAGCTACCGTTTATTACCGGTATCACCGTGGTCATGACCGGGGTATCACCCCGTTTTTCTGGTCAATTACTTTGAGAATAGCGGTAGTCAGGCTACGTGTGGGAGAAAATAGGGGTTGATACGATAGACCAAAATAAATTTGTCAGGTGATAATGACCAATGTTGACCTATAAAGTAACGCGACTATACTGTCGCATAATTATCAGGTGTAACCGGTCAAATATGAACTCTAGTGACCAATATAGAACAGGTCAGAAAACATTCGCAGGGCCCTAATTGGCCTAAAATTTATTTAACACTCCATTTGCCATTATTGGCATTAAAATTGATTTATGTCGATAAAACTGTCATTTTTCAAAATTTTAAGCTGAGACTTGGAGTGTGTTGGTGGGATAGCTACATATTCGTAAAATGACAGAGTACAGCACGCAATTATGTTTTAGATGGAAGAAATGAATTTTTTTCAATGATAAAATTTAACATGGAAATTTGAATTTACCACTAACATCGATTTATGTCGATAAAACTGTCATTTTTCAAACTTTTAGGCTGAGACTTGGTGTATGTGCGTGTGATACATATATGTTCCTAAAATGACCGAGTCCAGCGCGTAATTATGTTTTAGATGGAAGAAATTGAATTTGACATTTTCACAAAAACACGCCAATTCCGAATCCAGATGACCTACTTGCAGACGAGCGCTCGTTAATATTCATGCCAAGAAATACAGGCGTTTGGAAGGTTAATCCGATATACACATATTGAAATAATCATTCCAGAACACCTTCCAAGATATAGAAGAATATTTTAATAGATTAGGACGCCAAAACAGTCGTAATGAAAGAATTAAAATGCACATCGCGTCCGCTTCGATTGTCATCGGCATTGGAATTAGGTTGGCGATTATCGCAATACGATAGGGGAACACTTTTACGTTCGTACTCATATTTCACCAATTTTTGTACCTGGCTTGCCTGTCCTGAGTTTCACGGCAAAATGGCCAATTTGATTCTATTTGTCGTTATATACATATTTATCACCCCATTTATTATTAATTTTCATAAAAATAAAATAAAAGAAGCTGAAGATGACATGTTTAAAATGTTTGAAGCATGAATTTGGCGATAAATAGTTTTCAGAGTACGTTATACTTGCGATAGTTACGTTACGCACACAGTTGGGGAATTAGACCATTGTATCTGTTTTGCGCATGCGCAAGTCACTTTCCATATTTGGAATTTCCATTTGTGTTCCATTTGTGTTAACATGATCACCGATCAATCCATTAACAAACAAATTACCACGCAATTATCTTAGCATAAAAATATATTGTAATTTATGCAACTACGACCCTGGTAACCCTGATAACTAATAAAATATACCGGCCAATTCATTTTAAGATCGTTATTTCACTTTGCTTTAAGCATAAATACACTCTTAAACGCACATAAACGACCCATTGGCGTTAAAATTAAATATACTCGGTATTTATTATATTAGTTTTTTATTGCTCAGTATAGAGTTAGACCCTTGACACCTGTCAATATATTTGGGCTGAATTCATATGATGCGGTATTATTCCTCGAAATAAACAACAAAGCAGTCGTTACTTCGAAATGTCGTTTGGGCTAACATTTACACAAATCCTTCGCGTGTTCTCCTCAATTGGCACGCATGTTCTCAGTCGACACACAGGTTATCCCAGAAAGTGGTGTGAAATAAACACCCAAGGTTTGGGTGAAATGAACTACTTACATTTAATGATAGAGTTACTTCTCTTCGCATACGTTCTTGTGCCTTTGCAGTGCGGTGTTTGTCAATGGAGTTACACAACTGCAACTTCGAGGGACATGACAATCTGCGGGATGGGATGGGATATGGGACAAAACGACAATCTGCGGGACAGAATTTCAAATTGCGTGGGACGGCCGATATCTCGAGGAATACAGGCGTTGGGGGCTCATTTTGGTGTCTAACGAAAGGCCCACATTCGCCCTATCCACACATATTAACCCCGCCACTGACCGGACACCAGAAGTTGCATTATTTGATCGACAACTGACCTAACATGGAGTGGAATTTGGGATAGCATGACAATCTGCGGGACGGGATTTTCAAATTGCGTGGGACGGCCGATATCTCGAGGAATACCGCGCGTAGAGGACCCCTTTTGGTGTCTCACGAAAGGTCCACATTCGCACTATCCACACATATTAACCCCGTCACTGACCGGACACCGGAAGTTACATAATTCGGTCGACAAATGACCTAACATTAAATGCCAAAAACACGAAAAACTGCGTTCGACATTAATGTTTAGAATTTAGATTTCTCGATGAATACGCTAGCAAACAACAAGTTTTGGGTATCAAATAACGCAGTGGAATACTGTGCATTCGTTTTTAGCTACAATATGGCTGTTTTAGTGCGAATATTGTAATGGCGAACACGCAAACACGCGCCGATAAAACAGCTAAAAATAGACTCGATGTTTACAATTACAGGATCGATTTCAGCTGGTATATTCAATATAATGGGACGTATGGTATATCAAAATGAAGGATTAGACACAGGGAATGTATTTTTTTTAAATGGGTCCCACCAGGCGGTGAAATTGTTGCAGAAATTCGCTCCAAGATATTCTCACTTATTTTTATTTCAGTTGTGACTAAAAGCCCAGATGCCGGAGCCCAGCGACTAAAAGCCAAGTTACAAAATAGATCAACTGGTTTCAACGAATGAATATGTCAATGGTAAGACTATTCAAAAGAATATTCAAATCAAATAGTGTTTATAGACTTAAAAACTTATGTGTCTGCCATTCATATGCGGTGGAGGTTCTCATATTATCTGCCAGTCATACGCGGGGGAGGCTCTCATATGAACATATTATCTGCCGGTCATACGCGGTGGAGGTTCATATTATCCGCCGGTCATGCGCGAGGGAAGTTCTCATTTTATCCTCCGGTCATATGCGGGGGAGGTTCTGATATGAACATATTATCTGCCGGTCATATGCGGTGGAGGTTCATATTATCCACCGGTCATACACGAGGGAGGTTCTCATATTATCCTCTGGCCATACGTTGGGGAGGTCCTCATATGAACATATTATCCGCCGGTCATATCCTCCCTCGGGTGTGACCGGTGGATAATATGAGAACCTCCCTCGCATATGACCGGCAGATAATATGTTCATATGAGAACCTCCACCGCGTATGACCGGTGGATAATATGAACCTCCACCACGTATGACCGGCAGATAATATGTTCATATCACAACCTCCCCCACCTATGACCGAAGGATAATATGAGAACTTCCCTCGCGTATGACCGGCGGATAATATGAACCTCCACCGCGTATGACCGGTGGATAATATGTTCATATGAGAACCTCCACCACGTATGACCGGCGGATAATATGTTCATATGAGAACCTCCACTGCGTATAACCGGCGGATAATATGTTCATATGAGAACTTCCCCAACGTATGACCGGAGGATAATATAAGAACCTCCCTCGCGTATGACCGGTGGATAATATGACAACCTCCCTCGCGTATGACCGGCGGATAATATGAACCTCCATCGCGTATGACTGGCGGATAATATGTTCATATCAGAACCTCCCCCACATATGATCGGAGGATAATATGAGAACTTCCCTCGCGTATGACCGGCAGATAATATGAACCTCCACCGCGTATGACCGGCGGATAATATGTTCATATGAGAACTTCCACCGTGTATGACCGGTGGATAATATGAACCTCCACTGCGTATGACCGGCGAATAATATGTTCATATCAGAACCTCCCCCACGTATGACCGGAGGATAATATGAGAACCTCCCTCGCGTATGACTGGCGGATAATATGAACCTCCACCGCGTATGACCGGCAGATAATATGTTCATATGAGAACCTCCCCTATGTATGACCGGAGGCTAATATTAGAACCTCCCTCGCGTATAACCGGTGGATAATATGAGAACCTCCCTCGCGTATGACCGGCGGATAATATGTTCATATGAGAACCTCCCCATCGTATGACCAGAGGATAATATGAGAACTTCCCTCGCGTGTGACCGGCAGATAATATGTTCATATCAGAACCTCCCCCGCGTATGACTGGATGATAATATGAAAACTTCCCTCGCGTATGACCGGCGGATAATATGAACCTCCGCCGCGTATGACCGGTAGATAATATGTTCATATGAGAACCTCCCCTACGTATGACCGGAGAATAATATGAGAACCTCCCTCGCGTATGACCGGTGGATAATATGAGAACCTCCCTCGCGTATGACCGGCGGATAATATGTTCATATGAGAACCTCCACTGCGTATGACCGGCGGATAATATGTTCATATGAGAACCTCCCCTACGTATGACCTGTGGATAATATGAAGCTCCACCGTGTATGACCGGCGGATAATATGTTCATATCAGAACCTCCCCCACCTATGACCGAAGTATAATATGAGAACTTCCCTCGCGTATGACCGGCGGAAAATATGAACCTCCACCGCGTATGACCGGTGGATAATATGTTCATATGAGAACCTCCACCACGCATGACCGGCGGATAATATGTTCATATGAGAACCTCCACTGCGTATAACCGGCGGATAATATGTTCATATGAGAACCTCCCCAACGTATGACCGGAGGATAATATAAGAACCTCCCTCGCGTATGACTGGTGGATAATATGAGAACTTCCCTCGCGTATGACCGGCGGATAATATGAACCTCCACCGCGTATGACCGGCGGATAATATGTTCATATGAGAACCTCCCCAACGTATGACCGGAGGATAATATGAGAACCTCCCTCGCGTATGACCGGTGGATAATATGAGAACCTCCCTCGCGCATGACCGGCGGATAATATGAACCTCCACCGCGTATGACCGGCGGATAATATGTTCATATGAGAACCTTCCCCACATATGATCGGAGGATAATATGAGAACTTCCCTCGCGTATGACCGGCGGATAATATGAACCTCCACCGCGTATGACCGGTGGATAATATGTTCATATGAGAACCTCCACCGTGTATGACCGGTGGATAATATGAACCTCCACCGCGTATGACCGGCGAATAATATGTTCATATCAGAACCTCCCCCATGTATGACCGGAGGATAATATGAGAACCTCCCTCGCGTATGACCGGCGGATAATATGAACCTCCACCGCGTATGACCGGCAGATAATATGTTCATATGAGAACCTCCCCTATGTATGACCGGATGATAATATGAGAACCTCCCTCACGTATGACCGGCGGATAATATGAGAACCTCCCTCGCGTATGACCGGCAGTTAATATGTTCATATGAGAACCTCCCCATCGTATGACCGGAGGATAATATGAGAACCTCCCTCGCGTATGACCGGTGGATAATATGAACCTCCACCGCATATGACTGGCAGATAATATGTTCATATCAGAACCTCCCCCGCGTATGACTTGAGGATAATATGAGAACCTCCCTCGCGTATGACCGGTGGATAATATGAGAACCTCCCTCGCGTATGACCGGCGGATAATATGTTCATATGAGAACCTCCACTGCGTATGACCGGCGGATAATATGTTCATATGAGAACCTCCCCTACGTATGACCGGTGGATAATATGAACCCCCCCGTGTATGACCGGCGGATAATATGTTCTTATCAGAACCTCCCCCACCTATGACCGAAGGATAATATGAGAACTTCCCTCGCGTATGACCGGCGGATAATATGAACCTCCACCGCGTATGACCGGTGGATAATATGTTCATATGAGAACCTCCACCACGTATGACCGGCGGATAATATGTTCATATGAGAACCTCCACTGCGTATAACCGGCGGATAATATGTTCATATGAGAACCTCCCCAACGTATGACCGGAGGATAATATAAGAACCTCCCTCGCGTATGACCGGTGGATAATATGAGAACTTCCCTCGCGTATGATCGGCGAATAATATGAACCTCCACCGCGTATGACCGGCGGATAATATGTTCATATGAGAACCTCCCCAACGTATGACCGGAGGATAATATGAGAACCTCCCTCGCGTATGACCGGTGGATAATATGAGAACCTCCCTCGCGCATGACCGGCGGATAATATGAACCTCCACCGCGTATGACCGGCGGATAATATGTTCATATGAGAACCTTCCCCACATATGATCTGAGGATAATATGAGAACTTCCCTCGCGTATGACCGGCGGATAATATGAACCTCCACCGCGTATGACCGGTGGATAATATGTTCATATGAGAACCTCCACCGTGTATGACCGGTGGATAATATGAACCTCCACCGCGTATGACCGGCGAATAATATGTTCATATCAGAACCTCCCCCATGTATGACCGGAGGATAATATGAGAACCTCCCTCGCGTATGACCGGCGGATAATATGAACCTCCACCGCGTATGACCGGCAGATAATATGTTCATATGAGAACCTCCCCTATGTATGACCGGATGATAATATGAGAACCTCCCTCACGTATGACCGGCGGATAATATGAGAACCTCCCTCGCGTATGACCGGCAGTTAATATGTTCATATGAGAACCTCCCCATCGTATGACCGGAGGATAATATGAGAACCTCCCTCGCGTATGACCGGTGGATAATATGAACCTCCACCGCATATGACCGGCGGATAATATGTTCATATCAGAACCTCCCCCGCGTATGACTTGAGGATAGTAAGAAAACTTCCCTCGCGTATGACCGGCGGATAATATGAACCTCCACCGTGTATGACCGGCAGATAATATGTTCATATGAGAACCTCCCCCGCGTATTACTGGGAGATAATATGAGAACTTCACCGCATATATGAATGGCGGACACATAAGTTTTTAAGTCTATAAACACTATTTGATTTGAATATTCTTTTGAATAGTCTTACCATTGACATATTCATTCGTTCAAACCAGTTGATCTATTTTGTAACTTGGCTTTTAGTCGCTGGGCTCCGGCATCTGGGCTTTTAGTCACAACTGAAATAAAAATAAGTGCGAATATCTTGGAGCTAATTTCTGCAACAATTTCACCGCTTGGTTGACCCATTTGTGAAAAAATACATTCCCGGTGTCTAATTCTACATTTTGATATACTATACGCCCCATTATATTGAATATACCGGCTGAAATCGATACTGTAATTGTAAACATCGAGTCTATTTTTAGCTGTTTTATCGGAGCGTGTTTGCGTGTTCGCCATTACAATATTCGCACTAAAACAGCCATATTGTAGCTAAAAACGAATGCACAGTATTCCACTGCGTTATTTGATACCTAAAACTTGTTGTTTGCTAGTGTATTCATCGAGAAATCTAAATTCTAAATATTAATGTCGAACGCAGTTTTTCGTGTTTGTGGCATTTTATGTTAGGTCAGTTGTCGACCGGATAATGTAACTTCCGGTGTCCGGTCAGTAGCGGGGTTAATATGTGTGGATAGGGCGAATGTGGACCTTTCGTTAGACACCAAAAGTAGCCCTCTATGCGCTGTATTCCTCGAGCTATCGGCCGTCCCACGCAATTTGAAAATCCTGTCCCGCAGATTGTCATGCTATCCCAAATTCCACCCCATGTTAGGTCAGTTGTCGATCAAATAATGCAACTTCTGGTGTCCGGTCAGTGGCAGGGTTAATATGTTTGGATAGGGCGAACGTGGGCCTTTCGTTAGACACCAAAATGAGCCCCCTACGCCCTGTATTCCTCGAGATATCGGCCGTCCCACGCAATTTGAAATTCTGTCCCGCAGATTGTCGTTTTGTCCCATATCCCATCCCATCCCGCAGATTGTCATGTCCCAACTTCGACTTGATACAGTCAGGACGGTGACTGGTTTACTTACCGTTCACAATGGTCGGCAGCTAGTGAACTTCATAGAATAACAACATCTTGAGTTACCCACCGAAAGAGAACTACTCAAATGCATTTTTTTAAACAAATGGTTTAATCTGCATTATATTGACTCCTGCCACTACAAAGGGAGCCCAAAGGGTTTCAATTACACAATCGCGCACGAAAGGTTTGATGCTTCCGATGTTGTGTTACCGTTAAATCACCAAAGAAAATTTATTTCTTAAGTTTCGAAATCCTGGAGTTTAGGAGCTATAGGGGCGCTCCAAAAAAAAAACCCAACATCAATTTCAATAACACTTTCGCGTACATCAGTATTTTTTGGTTTAGATATTTACTAATGTTCATTGACCATAAAAACACAACTTAAGAAACGATATTTCCTGGCGTTTACAGATAAGAAGAGCCTTTTTGGAACCACCCCTTTAAACCGGTGCTCAAATTGTGTGTAGAATAACGTAACTTCCGACGGTCCACTTTTGATTACACTTTCGTGTACATCTGTAATGTGTTGTCTAAATGTTCATTAGTATTCACTGATCATAAAAACATCACTTTAGAAACGATATTTCCTGGCGTTTATAGATAAGAAGGGCCTTTGCGTAACCCCATCCAAATCCGATTTTACATGTATGTTGGATTCGAAATAAATTGATTCCGCCCTATCAATATAGAATAATTAAATTATCATAACGGGAGATGAATTCTGCCAAACCTAAATCCCTTAACTGAATTCTCGCTTGGCGAGTAGTTACTTGATTCCCATTAATTCATTTGTAGGACTGTTTAGATAATATAAGTTCAACAAACAACCATAGGCTTAAAGACATATTAATGGACTTGTTCGGTGCATGAAACTGATCAGTTAGTTTTCAGCCACTATGCCACTGGAGGAGTGTGGCACTCTATGAACATTGCCGAAAATCTCAAGCAAATCGACCACACCACTCCATAGAAAACATCGTCGAAATACGCCCAATTGTAAATATTTACTTCTCGATTCGGCACGCAACTGCCGGCGACAAACAAGCGAAACTAATTTCGTCATCGAGTGTCACGGCAGTTAATTGATATTTTAGAATGACGGTGTGTGTTGTCGATTTGGATATAATATTTGTAAAAATAACAATTCTGGGCAAGAGTATTCTCCATTTCAATGTGATCACCCTACCGTAGTGTTCCACGTCAAATTAATTGTTGAACTTGTATTAAACCGACAGTCATGTGTATTCGTCTATTTCATCTGCATGAGAGTCCCAGCCAATTAAGAATGGGTTGCTCAAATTAATGTTCCAAATGGGGACTAGATTCTGCTTCTTTGTGGATGAAATTGGAACTCCACGTCCAAGATGGCCACCAAAATGGCAGCCAGAAGTGGAAAATTTGAAATATTTTATTAATATCCCATAGATCAATTTATGTTGTATGGAACTGGTTCATAATTGTGACTTTGACTTTATTTTGTATTGTTCATGTTCATTGATCATTGCAGCAATGAAATATGTCATCGCGGGGTCCCAGCCGCTTCCGATCCCTCAAAAATTAGAGAACGCGGTATAAAATTTCACAAAAGTCACCATTGGTCTTCTAGTCATATTTCAACAAAAAATTACCAGAACTGTGCAATGTAAGTGAGTTATACCATTACTAATTAATACTCCAACACAATAGATTCAAAAATTGTTACTATGTTTAAAAAATTGCGCCAAAATATGGAAAATGATCAATACTGCCACAGCATGCCAAGTGGCTGGTGGTTGGTGAATACACTTGGCCATTCTGTCTTATATGCATTGAATACTAACATTTCTTATGCACATTGGTTAATTGTTACTATTGTAACCACTGACATTTCCAGAAGTATTGAATGTTTCTATCACAATGTTGACATCAAAATCAGCAAAAAATAACTTTTCAGGTTTGAACCATTTTTTCAAGTAAAATGCAAATATCTTCGATATCAATAGTGTTTATTGTTTTGAGCTGTCTTAAAATACATCACACTGATGTGTTTTTAAATAAAATTATTCAATACAGTTTGCAAAATGGCAACCGAATTTGGTACAAAAAAGTTGAATGTTCACATATATCCTGAACATTATTCTCTGCTGTTCCGAAAAGGTAGCAAATTGTGACTCACTTGGTTATTAACCATATTACTTAATCCACTGATTACTATATGGTTTATTCTGGTTGCCCCAGTACCTTCTGAGGCATGACAAATTAATTTTCAATGATGCGGTGTGGAATTTTGTCAAAACATATTTTGGAATTCTGGCTATATTTTTCAACGGTAATTGGCAGAACTTCGAAATGGACCTGAGAGGGACCACGTTATGTGGCTAATCTCGCCCATTAGCACGAAAATGGAACAACTTAATACATAGTGTATGTCAAAATGGCAGCCATAGAAGGATTGCCTGGTCATATCTGAGGTGAATATGTGTACAGTGTTATGTTATTGAATGATGTGAATATTTATACAAGTAGTGGCCATATGGTCATGGGTGGGGTGTCCACGATGAGACGCATATGTATATCAGGAGTGGCTGTATAGTCATGTGTGAGGTGAATGTGTATACACTGAGTGGATGCGTGGTCATTGAAGTTGTGCATGTGCATAACGAGAGTCGCTATGGTTATCGGTGTTGATGTCTATACAGAATGACTGTATGTGTATGTTCCTGTATGGGATGTACATGTGTACCTTGGGTGGTTGTAGTGTCATGGATTGGTGAATGTGTATGCACGTGTTGGCTATATTACCATGTGTGGCTGTGCATGGATAAATGGGGAGTGGTTGTGTGCTTATGGGTAATGTATATAGTACTACATGGATTGACTATACGGTCATGGTTGTTGAAGTGCATATGTATACTTGGAGTATAGCTGGATGGTCATTGGCGGGCACGTGGGAAAATGGGCAGTCCCCTCGTGGTCATGCTGGGTGTATATGTGATGTATATGCACCTATGTTGTTGTATTGTTGTTGTTGTTGTTGTTGGGTGTTTAGTTATACAGAGAGTAGCTGTGTGATCATGTATATGTGGCGTATCGGTATACATCGAGTAGTTGAATTGCCACTGTGAGGTGTATATGCAAGTTTGGAGTGTATAAACTGCCGTGTGTGCGGGGTATTGGTATATCCATTGGCGATGTGTATATAATGACTCTATTGTCATTTGTGTGGTGCATATGCATATATTGAGTGGCTATATGGCCATGGGTGTGGCGAATGGCAATACACGGAGTGACCATATGCTCAATGGTGAGGTGAATATGTATACACGGAGTGACTGAATAATCATGCATGTCGTGTATGTTCATACATATAGTAGCTGAGTTATCATGGGTGAGGTGCATATGTAACTCTGGAGTGTGTGCATGGATGGCCGTCTGTGCAGGGTATTGGTATTTCTGGAAGGGCTGAGTTAGACGTCCTTGATCGCTAGATCGTAACGATCGCTGTGGCTTGTAAAAGAATAAGCAGTTCATGTATATACACTGGGAAGTCGGCGGAGTTTCGCTGATAACAAAGCAGCGCGAGTTTGTATGTAATCCGACCGTTTATGGATAGGTAGTGAAGATCGACAAGAACAGGGGTAATGTGTTCGGATTTATATTCCAACTTCATGTTGGACATGGCATTATGCTTGGTGCAGGCATGTAGGCTAATTACTAGCAATTGGTGTGTTTATTTCAACCAATCGGCATTATTCACGATCCTGGTTGTATATATATCTACATGAGCTACATAACGGGCAAAGATAACATAAGTCTATCATACCGAAACGTGTATATATTCTCATTCATTTGAGTTTGTATATTATTCCCATATCTGTATATACTATTCTCTCCTATGTGGAGGCTAATAAAGAATATATTGATAGGTGATTTTAGAACTTGGCAATCCATTCGACACGATCTCAGTATAGCTGAGGAAACTCTCGATCTGATCCACTGACATTGGTTGGTATCCCCGAGTTTCATGCGTTGTCAGTCAGGAGTCAGACTCAAGGGAAATTCAGATAGTCTTATGTGCAACGATGCAGTAATTATGGAATGGTTTATGTTGGGGACGTGAACTGGATAGCTTAAAGCATTTGTTTTGCTCAGAGAAAGATGTCTCTGCATTGGGGATCAATTTGGTGATTATTTCGTCACAACAAATGGATTAAGTTTATATAGCTACACCGCTGCAATCGCAAAGTCTGTTCGCAAACATAGTTGTGCAACGACAGGCATGGATGTCTGTGGAATTGTAAAAAGAATCAATAACTTTGCATTTCATGGCAAAAATGGTTTAAGGGTGTCCAATAAAACAACAAGATATGTACTTTTGTTCTGTATCAGAAGATGAGATCGAACCACTGTGAGTTTTTGACGGTCGGATGTGAACTTTCAAACGGGGGAGATTTATCTAATTTAGAATTATTTTCGGGTTCCTAACATTATTGCCTATGATAACGAGCGTTTACGATTCCCGTTTTCATTCACAAGTACTAAAATCACGGTGGGGAATCGCGTGATTTCGAGTTGATGAGTATCACACATTCAAAATGGCCGAGGCGATCGCAAACGCGACCAGAAACGAGGAAAAGGGTAATAAACTATAGGATATTGATATATCACATAGTATTTTGGCAGCTACGAGCATATGCCATACTATTTTTCAAACAAGCTGGCACCTCATGTGTGTCCAAACCCACAGTTGTTTGCTCTAACATTCTGACCAAAGTCGTCACTCGAAGGATTCTCCAAGATGTATGGACTTGTACATATTTCACGAACCTCCGACTGGCAACATTTGGTCAGAATTTGATAGAAAACTACACTCAGAAAAATCAGAGGCCGTATAGGTATTCTGGAGTGCCTACGGCTGGCTTTGGTAGTCTAGAGCACCAAACTGACGCTGCGCTGGTATCCCAGGATCCCACAGAGGTCTGTAATACCAACAGAGCTGTGCAGTTAGCATAATACGACTCGCAATCGTATCGATTACAGGTTGGAAGTTTCAAAGCGCTGTTATCTAGAGTTACGGTTCCTGCGATCGCAGCGCCATTCGTACTTCTTTCTTTGTTTTCAAATCATCCGGACGAAAAATAATACCATCAATGGCGGTCCTTGTGGACAAATGGACTTTGGCGGATGTGTGTAATTGGCTCACTGACTGCGGTTTGGAGGAATTAGTTGATTCATTTAAAGGTTTGTCTTATATAATTATTTCTTTTCGCCAATTTCGGGCAGTTTTTAATTTTACTATGATTTCACTGTTTTCAGACTCGGCGACCAGAGGAGTGTGTTCGACACTCAGACAATATGTCTTGGAGATCCACAAACCGATGTAAATTAGATCGTTCGAGTTAAAATATATAAATCGGTCTATTTCCTAGTCTGGGCAAGTTTATAGAAGGACTATTTTACAAGTACGGTATCAAGCAATAAAAGAGTGAGATTATCAAAAAAGATCACTAATTATGATTCGTACAAAATAAATCGGTTTCAAAATATATACATGTAATTATTCTATTGATAAATTAAGTTCAATCTTTTATTAACCCTTATCAGTAGAGTGATTTTTGGTATTTTGATATTTTCCTAAAAATACACCCGATAGTGAGGGTAGGGTACGAGTATGAGTACGTCCGACACCGACCATTGAAGGCACCCACAAACATTATAGAAATACAGTATTATACACAAAAACTGAATATTATTATTTCTAAAAGATTGAGCATAATTCAACATTTTAGAATAAAATACTAGTAGGTACAGATATTCGCCCCAGCGTAAAAGATTCAGCCAAATATGTTGTCCGAAGAGTACATCGGAAACCGTGGAATTGCCCACCTGTGGTCAGGTCACTACTCCCAATACGGTCTCAGTTAATGAGCAATTCGCACATGCGCGGCATGATGTCGTCTGAAGCTTTGATTTTGCGAGATTTGATACCCCTGCTTCTGTCCGAGCAGATAATTAATCATGTATTCGCTATTTGCTTCAATGGTGCGATCTCATTATGATATAACTGTTGTGTCAGTATAAATCGGCGCGTTTGTTTTAATTCAGCGCTCATCAATGTTACGATTCTGGAATTTCAAATTCCTGCACCAGTAAAAGGGAATCTTTTTCCTTCGGGTACCACTCAGTTACATAACGTAATCTGTTTATGGCTCCTATCCTTTGTGAGGGACGTGTGGCATTTATATGGCTGAATAGAATTAACCATATGGTTCCGAACCGGGTACTGGCTTATTGCTAGTGTCCGAGTTCAAACAATTATTTTGTTTGTATGTCAAGCGTTTTTTGACAAAATTTCACCCAATTGCATTCTTAGTCAATAGTCAGACAGTGCTTCTTTACCAGATATTGTCATAACAGAGGTAATTTAAAAAAAATTATTAACTCATATTCAATCTCATTCACAGGCTCCACTTGGACCAACACCGGCACTGGTGCTAAAAGGGTGTGTTTGTGGGCACCTCTTCTCATGTGACAAGATAGCCATTGTGATGGACGAAATGGAGATTTGTGACATGACGCTGGCAATATCTCTACTGATGTCGACCTACTTCGTGTTTGGGATACAATATGCACGGAAGGTCAAGAATACAATGATATTTCTGGAAAAGCATGTCATGAAACTAGATGGCGTTAGTGCACTAACCAACGGAGTCATTAGATTTCACAACATGATAATGAAATAGGGTTATCATTTAAAAGGATATACTGTTGATACTTGGATTCGTAAAGACAGAATCGACCATTTTAAGGTCAAAGGTGCCGTTAATTTCGAGGGCTGTAGTGGAAATCTTATGGATAGATAGATATATATTAGTTTGCAGAAAAAAATTCTTATTTCATTCCATAATAACGATTTAAATTTTGTTTACAAAATTACATTTGACCTTAAAATTGACGATTCTGACTTTACGAATCCGTGTAATGATTGACATGTGTAAATCCATGTAGTGACTCCGTTGGTACATGTAAATTTCTTTGATCAGTGTGTATATATATACATTCCATGTTATCACATTAACTGTTGAATTTAATAAATGATTTAACTAGTTTCTTCTTTTTCTCATATGCTAGCAACATGGGTATGAATTGTCCAGATCTAAAAACATGTATAATGCAGAGCTGATGGTTATCTGCCTTGAGTGGAATGTTGTACATGAATAAAAATGCTGTATCAGTTGGATGCTAATAGTATTTTGAGTGCATAGCTCTATTAGATCACCTCCTGTGTGGTACACTTCTGTTTTCCTAGCCACTATCCCAGGAAATAGCCCAGGGATGATTTGGCACCAGCCCTTCTAATAACTCTCTATATCTACTCTCTATTCACGTTACGTATTCATGTTCGTGATCCCACCGATGGCAACAGTCACACTCTGGTGAATCTTGTCGTCAGTAGAATACCAGGCTGGATTATTGGATGCGACTCGTGTAGTACCAACATTAGGTTGGTAGTCTGGAGTACCACATATATTTTGGTATTCTGGAGTGCCAAAAACAGGTTGGCAGTCTGGAGTACCAAATATATTTTGGTACTCTGGAGTACCAACATTTGGGTACTCCATGAGGGTCTATGGAGTACCTAATTTGGCACTCCAGAGTACCAAATACGAAGTACCAAAAGTGTTGTGGTACTCCGGAGTACCATTCAGGTTTGGTACTCTGGAGTACCAAAACCTCATTTGGTACTCTGGAGTACCACAATTTTGGTACTCCGTGTGGGACAGCCGGAGTACCAAATTTGGTACTCCAGAGTACCTGGAGTTTTTAGAGTGTACTAAGTATATTCCGAACCAATAAGTTATCAACTTGTTTTTAAAATAAACTAGCATATGTTCGTAATAGTGAAAATACTATATTTGTGTCAGTTCCTCATATATGTTTCTGTGCGTTTGCACATTTTGAATGCGTGGTATTATCAACATCTGAACCACGTGATTCCCCACCGTGAAAATATTCACAATACAACAGGAAAATGAATTACAATAAAATTATGTCTAACACATAGACATAACGAACACCATAAGTACACTAAAATGAAAGTGTCAATAACAATGTAGCTCAACTTGGAGAGTGGATAATTTCATGTGTTTCAGTCAATGGAGTGCTTAGCAATGCGGAAAGTTGAAATATCTAAAGACTAAATGTCGTCATGAAGAGATATATGGCCGCGGGCGGCCATGTTATTATTGCTCTTTTTGCCGAATGACCCAAAATGACTCGTTCCCATCTGCAATTCAATGTCAACAGCCATGACAAATTTCATAATGATCGGACCAACGGTACGACATATATATATATATATATATATAGCCCGTGTATGCTAATGGAAATTGTTGACGGGCGAACACACATATATACACGGGCGACAGATACCACACATGGCACAGCTCAAACTTGACTTTGTTAAGTTGAGCTAATGATACAAGAATAAGCTGAAAAACACAACTATCACGAATACTTCTAAAGTGGACATGGATCGTTTAACCCGTCCAGATTATGACTGTTAATGTGTGTTTATAATAAGTCGATGAAAATATGTGACCCGCCATATCAAATCCAGTCGTAAGTCGGGATTTTTTTACCCTGTGCCAATACATTCTCTTATATATGCGAGTCGACCATAGGTCGCCTCGCATATATAAAGAGAATGCATTGGCCTAACAATTTTTTATCATTTAAAAAAAAAAAAATGTCTCTTACAATTTTTAGGACATAAAATAAAAAACATCCATTACCCTGCAGGGAGCCCGACGCATATATAGAAGCACATAGAAGAGTGTCGTCTGCTCATGTTTGTCTGGGGCTCTGTATGGGTGAAATTATCAAATTGTTAAAGAATACAAGAAAAAAATATTAAAATTGTAAAAAATTGTTAGGCCAATGCATTCTCTTATATATGCGAGGCGACCTATGGTCGACTCGCATATATAAGAGAATGCATTGGCACAGGGTAAAAAAAATAATCCCGACTTACGACTGGATTTGATATGGCGGGTCACATATATAGAAATACCACTAACTAGACTTCAACAAATATACTCTAAAAAGAAAACTGACTGAAGTCAGAAATTTAGTTGCTTTCCATTTTTGTACATTCTTTATACATGCTTTTTATAGTTACAACAAATGAACGCTCTTTAGTATACTAAAGATAAAAAAAATTGTTATTTCCAAGCTTCTGCACGTGCCAGAAGTAAAGCTTTCGGTGGCACACACAATCCATACATATGTATTCCACGTATCAATAGACCTTTTCTGATCCCTGGAACAGGTTCGGGTGTACAAACAGAGACGGCATAACTAGATAAGTTCAGGCTTCAAACCTTCAAGTGCCTTTAGTATTGGTCTTTATTGGCATGTAAACAATGATCATTATTTACCATTGGCGATCTATCTTTTGAATGTTAATCGTTAGAACAAATGTCAAAAAATAGGCGTATCTGTTGAGGTGCATATGTAACTCTGGAGTGCATGAGTGCATGGATGGCCGTCTGTGCAGGGTATTGGTATTGTTGCAAATAATATACATATAGGTTTACGTTGTCAAATTAAACGGCATACTTATATTCGAGGCTCTCCTTCCATGCGAAAATTTCGCATATATGTAACTCAAAATCGCCCGCATGTTCGAGCTTGTGGAATATGGATACAACTTGGTCTGACAGTTTGTGAAAGCGAAAGCATTCCCCATAAAGATGTCAACACTGCTAACATATATCCACAGATTCCACACCACATGGAACGCAACACACTCAAAACCAATTCTTCACATTTACACTCAACTGGCAAGATAAAAGAGCATTATTTGGCGCCCATTTTCAACGATATTCTGGTAGTGCACTGACAGTTGCTTCAATACAGTGCGGAAATAAGTTGGGGGCTGCATGCACGCGACGGCATATGGCGTTATATCAACCAATCAAGGCATTCATGTCCCACAGCACGCATTAATGTAATATGAATCGTACGTGACACGTAGTGGAGCAACCACACATGTTGTGCCTCAAATTTGCCTTTTATCGGCGACATAGCGCTAAGAATAATGTATGTAACATCACGCAGTGATCACGACGGAGATGACATGCCAACATGACAAGACGTGTCGAGGATTGTGCAATCTTGTCTGGATTCTGGCCCACAAATCCAAAATGACGCCAGAAACTGTGTCATGACGTCTTCATTTTTCGTTTTCATTAAGCTAACCAAAGAAATTTGTCTAATTTAAATTAATAGACCTAAATCACGTGTGAATTCGTCGTAAGTTGTGAATTAGTTACTTTCATTTTCATCGCGATGCTTCATTTCCAATTCCGCGTTTTTTTTGCAATCTCAACCCTGCTAACCGGAAGTCACGTGATAATTTCTCCAAAATTTATACACGCAATCTAAAAAATCACTGATGGATATAGAACAAAATAATTATATGACGTCATTCACCTGCCTAAGGTATAAGCATCCTTGGTGGTTGCTATTAGTGTAAATATAACATTATGACATCGGCTTGTGCAACCCACCTGATTTGGCGTGAGTCGGGGTATGTTATATTATAAGTTACAGGGCGAGTTGTTGCCGGATACGGTGTCATATGAGGCGAAGTGAGATTAATATCGGGCGAGGCGCTAGCCGAGACAGATATTAATCTCGCTGAGCCTCATATGCCACCGTAGCCGGCAACAACGAGCCCTGTAACGATTTTATCATGTCACCCACATATCATGTTTTCCGTGTGAGAATTTGAATTACTTATACGAAGTTCATTACCTGCCAGTAAATAAATTTGTTGTCTATGGCTATTATATTATGTAACGTCACAGTGACGCGTCATGGGCGTTGAACGTCAACGCATTGAGTCAATGGCTAATCACCAGAAGCAGGACAACAAACTTGAATTTGATAGTTAATTTATGAGTGTTTAGAATTTCTCAAATATATCACATTCAGGTTTTGATATATGGTACCATGTCTTTAAATTAACAGAACTTGATTTCCGACAGATATCCCTTTTCTTGGCGCCAAAATACACCGAAAATATACCCGAGGCGGCAGAGTTTCATGAAAAACAAAATGGCGGACATCGACCCCATATGGGATCCCTGAGGGGGGATATGAATTCCATATGGGACGGGCTACAAAGATGACGACCCGATGTCTCCTGATATGCCTCTACCAACGGAGCGTCCTCATTGGTCGATCCAACCAGGTGACATGATAAAGCATCATTTGGTACAACCTTCTGACCATATTCATTTCTTGTTCAATACATGTTATCGACATATTACACCTATCTTGAAAGATCTGCATTGGCTGCCTGTGAAAATTTATATCGAATTAAATTCAAAATCTTGGTGTTGACTTTCAAGGCGAAATACAATTTTGCCCCCGTATACCTGCAGGAACTTGTTATAGAGAAAACAACTGACGATAGGGAACTGCGCTCGAATGGGATGAACTTATTAGAAGAGCGCAGAAGTTAGTCACTCCGGAGATCGTGCTTTCAGTGTTTGCGCTCCATCATTGTGGAGCTCTCTGCCTGGTGAAATTCGAGGCTGATGGGACTTAATGGAGTTTCGTCATCTGTTAAAGACTCATTTCTTTAAATTAGCTTTTGAAACTGACTAACATGCGGCTACTGGTATCGTAATTTGTATTTCTCGACAACTTTTTTCAGACTCGTGTAAACTATAAATTTGTTGAGCATGTTAACATGTATATAGAATTTGCGCGTTATGAATGTATTAAATAATAATAATAATAACTAGAATGCACTCAGAGTGATGCCAACGTGCGCAAAAATGTAATAAAAAATAATTTCACTATATTTTACTTAAATTATTTAATTTAATTTAATTTAATGTTAGCAAAAAAAGACAATTACAATCTTCAATAATTTTATTTAGGGGATAACAGTGTGGTGTTTTGTGATTTCGGAAAGTTACATGGCGAATATACTGTGGCAAATTTAGTTAACGGGTATTTGCCACAGTATATTCGCCATGTACCTTTCCGAAATCACAAAACACCACACTGTTATCCCCATTCTAATGCTCTTCGAACTTAAAAATATTATTTAGACAAACAAATGGCTCGTAATTATCAACGAAATGTGCGGCCATAGAAAACACTCAGCCAATTCACGACTTTTTATTTTAAATTTAATGCGCTAGATAAAATATAGTCTCCCAATTACCATCGCTCTTATCGTTAAAAATGCTGATAAACATAAACAATTGCCACCTCAAATAAGGATTAACTGTCATGTGGACTGTTTTTATGGAGATGTAACCGTGAGGTAAGTGGACATAACTTGTGTAAAACCCGAATACAAGTTATGACCACTTACCTCACGGTTACATCTCCATAAAAATAGTCCACATGACAGTTAATCCTTATATTTATATACATTTAGCGAAAAAGCCACTTTTGTAAATGTATTTAAATCGAAAAGTGTATCGTGACAAAAACAGCCCAAAATACCCAATAGCACCCTTGGCAAAAGTTAATAGGAACAACTTCTCTTCATATTGAAACCCGATGATGTATTGAGTCAATCCTGCGCGAGTCCAAATGCGCCCAAAACATTACGCGTTCGTCTTTCCAAACCGAATGACGTATCGATGGTGTTATGAGCTTGGTGTTATGAGGCGTTGCGCATTCACCGAGAAATAACTGCAACTAGCCACGTGGGCGCCGACAAATCAGAATGCTGGATTTAGTGATGACAACACTTAGTATGTAAATATATAGAAATAAATATGCACAACAATTAGTTTCTGCATGTACCTGATGTCTTTTTCAGACGTTTACCACTTACAAATTGCGGTTTTGATTTTACTGCGATCTTGAAGTTGAATTGAAACAATGGGAAATTGCTTACTCAATGCGATGTATTTCACGCCGTGTCTGTCGCGGTTTCATGTCAAGAAATTTGGTCAAATGATATCGAGACACTGACATTGGTGGGGTATAACGTTGTGGTGTTTTGTATTTTCTGAAAGTACATGTATACAGGGCGAATGTACTGACTGTCAATTTTCGACAAAAGCCACATCGCTGGTTTGTTTATATAGCAACGAGCTAGTAACGGAAGTCAGTGTCAAGGGCGTCAACTCTATAATCTACTCCGTAACGTCGCCGGCATGTACTGCGTAAGGGTGACGTCATGGAGTGAAATCGGTAGGGTTACACCAACGTACGTAGTACGTACGTTGGTGTCACCCTACCGATTTCACGTACTACGTACATACGAATCTGACTGATCGCCATACTGTTGCGCGAGCGCACGTAATAATAATCGCTGCAGTGAATTGATCTGGGCGAAGTATCACGTCGAGTTGAAGAGGTCAGATCGCTGGACCATACGAGCCGCCGCAGGCGTCGGGTTTGAGCCAACGATCTGACCTCTTCAGCGAGACGTGGTGCGAAGCCCAGATCAATTCACTGCAGCGATAACAGGTTATTATATGACATGTTTTTTTTATTTAAAAAGCACAATTAATTATGAAATAAAACCACACGTAGGTCACTAGTAACAAGAACAAAGAAGGAACTATTTGTGTCAAATAAATCTTCAGGCTTTTTACTGACATGCGCAATATGCGAGATCGAGAAGGGTGGTATGACATCGGATCAAACTGTAGCTGATCCGATGGTCGGGAAATGATCGCTTTACTATAGTGGTATTAGGGGAAGAAAAACGATAGTCATATAACACAAGCTGATACCGTGCATGCACGTTTCTTCTGTAACCCTTTCAGTGCCAAGTCCGATTTTTGTATCAACCCATATTTCCTTGATCATTTTTCAAATTTATTGATTATAATAATGTGATACATTGATGGAAAGAGTCCTTAGAGCTCTTTCCATCAATGTATCACATTATTATAATCAATAAATTTGAACAAAGATCAAGGAAATAAGGGTTGATACAAAAATCGGACTTGGCACTGAAAGGGTTAACATGAAATCGCTAAAACGCCGTGTACTTTTTTGGATGCCCGGCTCGATCTCCCTCAGAACACTTTCGTTTGACTGTTAGAAGGATAATTTATGAAACAAAGCTTAGGAGTAAAACAGCTATTAGTCAGCGTTTGAATGCAGCCCGTTTTGCACTGCTCGCGGGAGGTTGGAACATATCTGGGATTCTCAGTAAGATTGCAGGGTAATAAGAAGCAATTAGTGGCTCCTATGAGGTCTTATCTTAATGAAGTTAACACATGTAGCCGCGTGTTATAACCATTGTTTTATGACTCGAATCATTCATACAGTCACGCATACAATAGTTTATGGACGATGGAAGTAAGTAATAAGAGTCGGTGTCAGTTCTTTAATATTTAATAGGTTGGAAGATGAATATTTCTATTTTGAGCCGCAGGTTCCGGTCTTGGCAGGCAATTATGATTTATAAAGGTTGTTCACCTATTGGTAGGCTTACCGCCCTGTCTGCTAATGATACTTATAACTGTTATAGATGTTAGAACATAATCAATCCTCCGTACTGGCACGACCAAATCGAAATAATACTTTCAAGAAGGGGCCCGTTCGTTCAGTTGGTAAGGTGCATGGTGTATTATGGCAACATACGCCATCCAGAGGTCAAGTTTGTAAATAAGCTTGCATTATTTGCAAGCTTTACCTCTGAATGGCACAACGGGCTATCATCACCAAATTCACCATATGTGGACCTCATTCTGCTTAGGCCTCATCTTCAGGAAAGTATCTATAGTCTCAAATTAACATTGTTTTAGTTACTTTTTCCCTTCTGTGAAGTTTCTATGTCCCCTTATTTGCAGAAGATAAAACGCATAATCCTGCATGGTGATTAATGGGTGAACATCACCAGCTTCAACTGGAGAACTTCAATCTGATCCTAGGTCTCCCATAGCAGTTGAGGCCTAAGTAGAATGAGGTTCCCAGAGGGTGAATTTAGGGATGCTAGCCCGATGTCATGGTAGCGCCACTAAATTCACCCTCTGTGGACCTATTTATTTGTAGGGCTGCCAGAGATGACGAAATTGGTTCTTATCTTGATAAACATGGATGTTTTATCCACATAAAATGAAAGAACATGATTCTTGTAAGTTTATCAGCTTCCTTTCCGGGGTCGGTTGTTTATATATGCAATGGAGTGAATTACCAGTGAAATCAACCCTCTGTGCGGCCTTTCCTCCACCCATAAAATTGACGTTGTTATATGGCATACCGATCGAAACGATGGTAAACCACAAAAAACCAAACCAGACAAACATGTCCTCAATGGTATATATAGTAATGCCCTAAATAATCGACTCCTTAACAACAGCAGAATTATGTGTAATTTTTCAGGATTTAGTCGGAATTATACTGAGAGCTTACCGATGAATGGCAACAAGCCATATTTCCGACTAAATCCTGAAAAATTACCCATAATTCTACTGTGGTTAAGGAGTCGATTATTTAGAGCATTACTGTATACACATGTTCATCGGTGTTGAATGCAAAATACATAAATAACAAGTGTTCACCAGCCAGCATCCATTGAATATTACTTTGTCGCTTCAACCTTTTCTATAATAAATGGACTATCCCAGTCAGTTAACAGGTGTACATAGGACTGGTCTATGATATTTACTTGGAGTAATGTTAAGGTGATATAAGCAGACGACAGATAATAAAAGTGCAGCACGAACAATATTTATTGATGGAAATGTTTAGAAAATAAATATGGCCGTTTGTTGAACTTAGCTGAACATTTCCTATGTGATAATACTCGTCAATAATGATTTAGTACAGAAGGAGTTAAAGTTGGATAACATATGCTTAAGTGTAAACCTATTTCAGTTAGGTATTGAGAAGTCTACTTCTTAGGTGTCTAGTTTATACACTTATGTGTACTTAAGTATACCTCTTGAGATAAGTATCTCATTGTCCACCAATGAATAGGAATCCTTCTGCACTTGTATTATCTATTCGTCTGTCGCCTGCTTATTGAAAATCCCCCAGATGAATAATAAACCATTACAATGTATACTTTCATAACTGAGTGGGATAATATATTCAGTAAATAAAAGGTTGAAATGGTTTATTGGTTTGAGAAGATAGATGTACTCACATCTGAGGGAAACTCCTTAGAACAATTGGATTATGAAATAATTTAAACTAAAATGTATTCTATTTAGACTCACGCATACTTGACTTCCACATGTTAACTAAATTATTATTATAATTTCTTTCCTTGGATTTTATCGCCTATTTGACTATTAAAAATTGCGCTCTGCACCAACCATAAGAAGGGAGCACCCATTAGCACGCCAATAGTCGACTTCTGACACGCTCTCACCAAACAGAACACACATAAATATTCGAAAACAAAGTCTCATCATACATATTATTATGTACATCAATATCAACAATAATTGCAAAGGAAGACTCGCCAACAGAATCTCAAAGCTGTAGAGAAATTCGTCCGAGACACTTTACATATACAGTAATGCCCACAGGTCCCCAGAAAAATAATTTACCCCACTCCCAATAATACTTAATCCTATAGAGTATTATTGGGAGTGGGGTCAATTTTTGTTCTGGGGACCTGTGGTAATTCCCTACATAATCGACTTATTATTTATTTATTTATTTATTTGTTTAATATCTTTATTTACATATTAACTTCAAGATACAAATACATATAGCAATGCGTTCACAAAGTATATTAACACATGTGTTAACATGATAATATCAATCAGAAATATAAATCAGAAATATAAAGAAGGGGTTGGGTGGGTGGTGGGGGTTGGGGGGGGGGGGTGCTCATTTGTTTTCACGATAAATTCGTATATATGGTATGCTCTTTTAACAGTTAACTTAGTGGACTATTTTCATGCGTTGCCTCTAATGACATGAAGTAAATCGACTTATTATGGGCAACTTTTCAGGATTTAGTCGGAAATATGGCTTGTTGCCATTCATCAGAAAGCTCTCCGAAAGCTTTCCGATGAATGGCAACAAGCCATATTTCCGACTAAATCCTGAAAAGTTACCCATATTATGTTGTGGTTAAGGAGTCGATTAGGTAGGGCATTACTGTACATTCTGCCAGCAGGCAAAGCTCCAAACATGAACCTCTCATGTGGTGTTCTTACTCATTTCAAGTGAAATCGTTCGTGTCATTCCAAATTAAGCGGAGCCGGCAAACGGAGCTGTCTGCACCCATTCTCACAAACATTGTAATTATCGTGTTAACATAGGCGTGTGTCATCAATTATACGGTACAAACCATGTTTACTTCAAAGATTTCTACTAGACATCTTATTTTCTGTCTACCTTTGACTATACCTCCCAGTTCGTATTTCCAGCAACTCAGTGGGTCGCGAGTTGACCAGATTAACAATTTATCTGCTAAATGGATTCTCCCACTCAGTTATAAAAGTATACATTGCATGGAATGGGCTATTCTTCATTTAGAAGTGTGTTTAGGTAATCAAAGCAGACGGATAACAGATAATACAATAGATAATTTTTAATATTAATATTGGGAAATGTTCAATAATAAGTTCAACAAACGATCTAGCTTATTGTCAAAACCTAATTCTCAAAACCATATTTGGTATTGATCAAAGTCAAACTTGGTTTTGAACATCTGGTTTTGTGTGAAATGTATGAGTCTTTTTAACGAGACGTGGCACGTACCCGGCAAGGGGGTGTCTGGGTGGTCGTATGTGAGCCCCTAGCGTCTGTAAAAAAAATCAACAGTTGGAAATTCCATGACTGCATGACACAGCAACAATTGGAAATTTCAACCAAATATAGGTTGAAATTGTTATTACATTGTATATAGTTTGATTTTCTAACCGATATTTAGTGTGGAATTTGTTGTTTTCCGACCAAAAAATCGTATATTAAACTACTTTCGGTAAAATGTTCCGACTAAAGTGGCAATTAGCTGGGAATTTCCCACCATATGTCGTACATTGGAAACATTGAAATACCAGTTGGAACATTTAGAGATGTGCAAATGAGATTTTCCAAAGTTGGCACTTTAGATCTGGCTCAAAGGTGTGTAGTTCGAATTTCAAAGGTGACGCCCAAATGAAGACGCACTATAATAGCCAAGTCTCTGGCTTTAAAGGTGCGGTTGGCCTTGGCGATGGGTATCCTGTAAAAATATTTCCACCCGTCAAAAACCGCCACAAACAGAAAGAACATCAAAATTAGACAGACTTTGTCCGTATACAAATAAGAAATATCGCATAAACAGTATGTTATTTAGGAGATAAACATACCCTGTTGAGTTGTACATTCTGGGATTCGAGCATGAAAACAGTTTGTGAACGAGCCGGCTTGCCGGCGAGTTCACAAACTGTTTTCATGCTCGAATCCCAGAATGTACAACGAAACAGGGTACGTTTATCTCCATTGTAATTCAATCTAGCAAGGAATTTGCAAAAAAAACTGTATAAAAAGTATCATTTAGTCATTTTCATGACACGAATCGAGACATTCATTTCGCCGTTGTCACCGTGCACAAATCATTGGGTGTGTCCATTGCGTTACTCGGAACACTGCTCCGTAACCATTTCCTGTGGGGCGGGTTGGCTCGTTTCGCTACTCCGTTCTGCGCCGATCAAATTGTACCGTACTACATTCAGATTTGATGCACGCTGAAGCGGCCGATGAACGGTATCTATAGACAACAACGCGCGGGTGTGTTCGTTTCGCTACTCGTTCTGCGCCGATTACATTTGACCGTGCTACATTCAGATTTGATGCACGCTGAAGCGGCCGATGTCGGTGAATCGAAAACGAAAGTTAGCCGCTCTCGGCCAATCAGAATGCTTGATTTTAGTGACAAATACTCAATTGAATTACAATGTCATATATTTGACTATTGTTATGTAAACAAAAGCATAAAAAGATATGGAACTAATAAAGAGCGTGTATGCCATTTGTGTGTGATTAGCCAGTAGCATTGTGCTGTCTTCTGTAACACAATCAGGCTCTTGCTTAGGTAAAATATAGTAGGTCTTTATGATAACATGCTGTTTATGCGATGGTCATGATATATATAAACGAAATTGTATGCTTTTAATGTTTTTCTGGAACAAATATGAATATTTTCGACAATTAAGGCCTCACGTGCCTTTAAGCGATAGAAAATCATATCAACGGTTTGAAATACCATTTGAAATAACATTGAAAAACCATTTCATTTCAACACCGGGTAACTATGCTAGTGATAACTATACTATTGTTTCAACCCATTTTTAAATTGGTATATTAATGTGATGATATAACACGTCTGTATCTTCGAGCGGTATCGTAATTGTAGACTGTTATTAGAAGTGGTACCAGTATGTATACTACACATAATTAACACCCAATGGTTATTGTAATATTGAATCACAGCATAATTATGGTTGCTCCACGAAATGTCACGTACGATCGTATAAAATGTGAAAAAAAAAAAAAAATACTATTTGACTTTATATGCATACAGCGCGCGGCCAAATTACCTATACATAGTGTAATGTGCTGGATTGGTAGTTCTGTATAACAATTTTATGGGTTGAACCCAGATGCTGTGATTTTAGTTCCGCTTCTTCTTCTGTTAAAGGTACGGTTGGCCTTGGCGATGGGTATCCTGTAAAAATATTTCCACCCGTCAAAAACCGCCACAAACAGAAAGAACATCAAAATTAGACAGACTTTGTCCGTATACAAATAAGAAATATCGCATAAACAGTATGTTATTGTCATATATTTGACTATTGTTATGTAAACAAAAGCATAAAAAGTTACTTTTCTGGTGTTTGTTTATATTATGATGGTAAACATAAAGAGCGTTCTTTGTGGGTGAATTCCTGATATGGAACTAATAAAGAGCGTGTATGCCATTTGTGTGTGATTAGCCAGTAGCATTGTGCTGTCTTCTGTAACACAATCAGGCTCTTGCTTAGGTAAAATATAGTAGGTCTTTATGATAACATGCTGTTTATGCGATGGTCATGATATATATAAACGAAATTGTATGCTTTTAATGTTTTTCTGTTTACGGTGTTTGGAACAAATATGAATATTTTCGACAATTAAGGCCTCACGTGCCTTTAAGGTGCATTTACCGCAATTTTCCGTATTATCGCACCGTACTCGGAGTCGGAACTGCACATATTTACAGTGAAGTAGTCATTTACATGTTGTTTTGGTCTCTATGCTTTCGGATGTTTCATTTTTGGAGTTGAGCAGAAAGAGAGCATGGTCTTGAAGAGCTTCTCGTCACTGGTGGTGCGTTGCTCCACTTCCACAGCATTCCAAAACTTTATTGTCCGAGGGAAGTATAGGAAAATTTGTAGACATCTACCCCCGCAAACGTTAGATGGTACTTTTGCTGGTGGCCTCTCGTGTTGGCTGTTGTCTTTCTGGTGTAATTGTCTGCTGGAATATCAACGGAGCCATACACTACTCGATGGAACATCACCATGCATGTCTGCTTAGTTCATTGTGAAGATAACAGTGAACCACGAGTGGAGACTTTTGTGTATAGTATCTCCTATATATTTTGAAGACCTCTGTTTGTCTGTCTGTCTGTATGTCTGTATGTCATTTATACAAATCTACGATTCTCGACCGATCGGGACGAAACTTGGTACGTGTGTGTAGTTTGACCAGGCGGTCGTCCTTGTAGTATTGGCGAGCCCGTGCGACGCCCGTGCAGCGCATGCGCAGACAAGATCTCGGAAACGGGTGGAGCTATCGAGTTGAAATTTGCTATGTGAATGTATCTTGCCCCGGATACGAATTTTATCGGGTCGCCGAGCCCGTGCGACGCAAGCTTCGCGCATGCGCAGACCAGATCTCGGAAACGGGTGGAGCTATCGACTTGAAATTTGCTATGTGAATGTATCTTGCCCCGGATACGAATTTTATCGGGTCGCCGAGCCCGTGCGACACCAGCTTCGCGCATGCGCAGACCAGATCTCGGAAACGGGTGGAGCTATCGACTTGAAATTTTGTTTTTGAATAGCCGGGATCTCGGAAACGGGTGGAGCTATCGACTTGAAATTTGGTTTTTGAATAGCCCGGACAACGTCGGGCTCATCGGCTAGTATATATATAAGAACATTAGGGTATCTCCTATATATTTTTAAGACCTCTGCCTGTCTGTCTGTCTGTATGTATGTCATTTATACAACTCTACGATTCTCGACCGATCGGGACGAAACTTGGTACGTGTGTGTAGTTTGATCAGACGGTCGTCAACGTCGTATTGGCGATCCCGTGCGGCGCCCGCTTCGCGCATGCGCAGACGAGATCTCGGAAACGGGTGGAGCTATCGACTTGAAATTTGGTATGTGAATGTATCTTGCCCCGGATACGAATTTTATCGGGTCGCCGAGCCCGTGCGACGCCAGCTTCGCGCATGCGCAGACGATATCTCGGAAACGGGTGGAGCTATCGACTTGAAATTTGGTATGTGAATGTATCTTGCCCCGGATACGAATTTTATCGGGTCGCCGAGCCCGTGCGACGCCAGCTTCGCGCATGCGCAGACCAGATCTCGGAAAAGGGTAGAGCTATCGACTTGAAATTTGGTTTTTGAATAGCCCGGACAACGTCGGGCTGGGTAGAGCTATCGACTTGAAATTTGGTTTTTGAATAGCCCGGACAACGTCGGGCACATCAGCTAGTATAATATATACAGGCTATATACATTGAGATCCCGCATCACGGTATATTACAAACGGAAGTCCCTCAGTAGCAAGTCAGCAACGCATTTACAGTATAGATTTCGACCAACAAATAAGGTTAAATCAATCAATCAAGTTTATTTGTACGTTACACCATGTACATTAACATAGAATAACAAGACAAGAAAATTTACAGATAATATGGAATAAAATAAGTAGCAACATATATATATGGATGTATATAAATGGCAATGTAACTATGTTAATTGATATTACGTCATCGGCCAGCGTCAAACCAGCATGGTGTCAAGTTGATAGGACTTTGTTCCCTTTTTGTTGTACTCGACTAACCAGTTCGTCACTTGGTTGCCAAACACTTTTCTTTTTCAGTCCACAGTGGACGAAGTAAAACGCAAAATACTAGAGACGTGAATCTGTCTGAGACATAACACTGCATGCTGAATATACAGCCCACTCCCCCATGGAGACTCGGAGAACTTGGCGTTTCTCAGTTAAATTAATGGTAGTTTGTAAAATGATATATTTCCTGATGTAATGTCCACACAAAGAGCAAGAGTCTCTGAGTGTGTTCGGCGGGTTGTGGTGTCCTCGGTGGAATTCACTGATGGAAGTTCACCGAAGATTATTGCGAAATCATTGCACTAAATAAATCATTGCGACTCCGACAGAGGTAGCTACAGAAATCGCTTGGCATAAATTGTTTAGTGTGGAATGGGAGTTTAGTAATTTGGGTTTCTCGTTTAGGGGGCGATTACGTTATCAGCCGCGGGCACTCTCCCCATGGGATAGCGATTGTGGAATTGATGTACGGCGAAACTTCACGCAGCTCAAGTCATATTACTCGAGGAAAGTCAATCGCTACCATTATCTGAGGGTTAGCCTCGGCTATAGGAAATCTGAGTTAAAAATATTTAAATTCAAAGTTGCAACATTGTGATCCTGAGAAAATATTTTGTATCAAATAAGAAGTCGACAGTTTTGAAACTTCAACAGGTCATTTATACCAAGATATATATAGTTCACATTTACAAGTGTTTCTTGTTTATGCCATACGTGAGAAAAAACGAGAAATACTGTACATGTACGCTTGACACGGTCCTAGATAATGTGTTCCAACTGAAGGATAAGTACTTCGTCCAGACTGATGAAGTGGCGATAGGATCCATGCAGGCTCGATAAGAACTTTGCATGTACGTATATGTGGGTGTATATGGGACGAACGTTTTCGTCTGGAGGCAGAGTGTAAGCCATTCGTTTATAAGAGGTTTGTTAATGATGGGTTTGTCATATGGACTGAAGGTGAAGAGAGTTTGCTAGAGTTCCTCAGGCATACGAATAATGTCCATCCGAATATTAAGGTGGGTCGAGCTCCTTGACATACATGTATATAATGACCCCTATATAACAAGCCGACAAATAAGCAAATTTACCTCAATTCTAAATCAGATCATCCTCCGAACACGAAACGGTCGGTTGTTTTCAGTCTATGAATTAGGATAAAGCGAATATGAGAGAGGAAAAGTTGACTATATATGCGACATAGGCGGGTGCCAAAGAGACATCGCAGACGGAGGGGCTACAGTGCCAAGTTTATCGGATAACAATTGAGCAAAGTTGATTAACTAAAACGGGAGGACCTCTTGAAGCCACATAATGAGTGACGCGCTGAACTGCATGGTCCGGTGCCTCTCGTATAGCGACGTATTCCAGGTCCCAACCACAAATATAGGAAACATTTTAAATAAACATATGATGATTCTGCTTTACTAAATTAGTTTCAATGCGCCTTACACATATGTCACCTGCATAATTCTAAAACATACACAATAAAAACTGTTAACAGTTAAAAACACAAACAGATTCGATATACACATTTAAGACAATAAGTTAATAGTGATTAGATTTAAATAATGATAAGGCAACATATATGGCTAAAAAAAACAGTTATACATTAAACACAACTTGAACAGGCGGTTTTTGATTCTTGTCTTGAATTGATCAATAATTGATCCCTAATTTCTTGTGGTAGGCTAATCCTGATTCAATAGCATATATATGAAAACATCGTTGTCCATAATTATTATTGGTCTTGGGACCTTCCTGTAAGTCTAATATTCGAATACTCGATCTGAGGCCACTTCTGCGTACTTTCAGTTGAAACATTTCACGAAGGTGGTGTTGTATATCACCTTGGAAACATTTATAGACTGTCAATAAACATAAATACTCGCGCCCAAATTTGAATGTCAACATATGTAAGTCCATCAATGCAGGTGAGATATGTGCAGGAACAGATTAAAAAAGCCTAGCAAACTGTTCATTGGCACTTGTAATTTCCTTGAATTCTCCTTTGTGATGTTAGTTGAAGATACGGGCGGCCTTTCCTGTGGGTGTAGGTTTTAAAATATAATAGACAGATGTTGTTCTTATACAAATCATAAATATCGCGTACATTGCATGTTATATCGTCACGTGTGTACCACGCATTGTTCATGTAAACAAACATAAAAATCATCGTTACTTAATGATTGGGAAAGACAGAAAACGTGTACATAATATAATTTTTCTACCAAATTAGGGGTTTTACAACCGACATATAAAGCGCGCGAATCTAAATAAGGAAATGGTGCAATATCGTGATTCTGCTTATAAATAATCCATACTGCGCTTTTTGCGAGAAACTAAACAACAGTCGACCTGTATTTTCTCGGACACAAAGCTAATTTACTGGACCCGCTTTGTAATTTTCGCTATAAACGTTGTATAGATCCTCTGTAGCCTATTCAAGATGTAATTATCTGGAAATGTTTACTTGCCAAAGAATGCCAACGCTTCTTTAAAAGAGTGTTATTTTTATTATACATGCATGTACCCTTAATTCGGACCTTGTATATGTAATATGTCGCGTTAACTCTTTTGCCACTGTAATTCAAACTGTTTTATCGTTTATAGACAGCGATGACAACGATAGATTCTTGCCAGTTATTTGAAGGCAAATGTCCAAATGTCAGTTCTATAACAATGTGAGGAATATTATTTATCTCAATGAACATTGATAGTAAAATGTTGGGCATGTGAAGTTTATAAGTCTACGTGCAGTTTGTCGTTCATGTATTAACACACTATATATATATATATACATGCAGCCCTATGTGCCGATTGTTCTTCTATATTGCCAGGTAACTATGTCAGCGTATGAACGCACGCTATGGACAATGATCGAAGTATATATACATCCACAGTGTTCAGGAAATATAAGTGCAGTTATGCTGCCACCTGTATATCGCAGTTGAGATTTGTACGCGTGTTCTAATCTATATAGTCCGTTGGCAAATGTCCGTGACCGTTGGCAAATGTCAGAGTAACCCTGTTATCGCGAGATATCGCGAGATTCATATCTTGCGAATATAAGTTCCATCTCCACATGAGACTCACAGCCCAAACCACTTATCGGTCGTAAAATAAACACGAACGGAGGTTTTCTGTAAATAAAATGGTCTAAAATGTCAGAAACTGTCCGCATGACGAACCGAGGCTGACTACCTTCCTCCGTTTACGAGTCAATTAGAGCTTTATTTCGATTGGGGATCGCCAGGGTTCTAATTGAGATAAAACACGTCATGCTGTTCTGTCTCTCTCGATAACATTCACCAAACTATGCTGTACAGAAAAATTCAGTTTGGAATGAACCGGTCCTATTCGATCTGACATATACGGAATAGATACGGAGCATAGTGGGCTTGTGTGACTTATAACGGAGAGATGCATGCTGTCAGGTGGCATCCAAGATTGCTTCCGCCATGGCCTCAAGAGTTCCGGTAACCATTATAGATACCGATATTTAGCTCAGTTAACCCTCTCATTACGGGAGCTACGCTGGTGCAGCATTAGCGATTATGTGCCATTGCATTCTCGTATGAATGCGAATCTCCCAGAGGGAGCCTCGCATATATAAGAGCATGCACTGGCTTACAAGATCAATGTAAATATTGTTAGGCCAATGCATTCTCTTATATATGCGAGGCGCACGGCTTTCGCAAAAAATCAGGAAGCTCCAGTCATGAAAGGTTTAAAGAGCGTGGGCGATTTTTTGTATATGTGAACATAGTCTATTTGCAAGTTATTTCAGATATGACCATGACCATATCATTGAGAGCATTCGAAAAACTTACATATAGAGTTGTGACTATACATTTAGGGTACTACATGGTCAAATTATGCGCACGTTGGAAATATATATAGCCGTGATGTTCTAACCGTCATAAGGATATGTTATCATAATTTTTTCGGTTTTTACCAAAAATACAGAATACAAAAATACAGAATACAAAAATACAAGAATACAAAAATACAAGCCTCATACATATAGTTTATTGTTAACCTCCTCAATTTAGGAGAGCATATATACAAATGACAAATATATACATGTTATATAAATATGCATGCAAATGTTATACTAATCACAATATTAATCACAATATTAATCGTACAGTGTTTACGCCATGTCACACGCATTCGGTCAGGTTCTGACATTTTCAAGTTTCAAGTGTTAGTGAATTATAGAATTTAGAAATGGGAAGGCATACATAGAGGTGCCCGAATGCCAGTTGCCCTTTTTAAACTATCATCAATAGGTCGTTTGGATAGAAAATTAGTGTACGCTTTGTGCTCAATCTTATTGGTGACGCACCCACAGCGAAACATGTCACTGTGTACGATTCAGGCTATGGTCTTACTATCTCGTCCAAATACAGATACGATACCCTTACTATCTCGTCCAAATACAGATACGATACCCTTACTATCTCGTCCAAATACAGATACGATACCCTTACTATCTCGTCCAAATACAGATACGATACCCTTGATGCTATAAAGTGGTAGCCGCGGGCGCTTATATATAGAGTTGTTTTTATGAGCCATCAGGCCCCCGCGGCAGCGGTCGCTGGCGCGACCTGACTGCCTCGATATCAATTTGAAAAAGGGGTGACGTTGCTTAACGCGCCTGCGGCGCTTCAATAACAGTTTGAATTTTGTGTTTCCCAACCTCCCCCAAGCCCACCCACCCTAAAAGTGATTTTTCCTATAGTGTTTTTGAAACGTGTCTCTTTGTGGTGTCATTCTGTTGGTATGATTTTTTACTAAATAACGGGTATATTAGAGTTACATTTCTTTGAATTTTACAATCGAAACATAGTATAAGATATTCGCATGCGATGCTGAGTCACGCGGGACACGGCAAACTAAATCGCGCGCAAATTGGCTTGCGATTTTTCAGCATCCCACCCCATTTGGCATGCGATAGCGTTTGTACTAGGTGGTACGATTATCCATGCACCGTCGTGTTCAATAATCCTCAACGTCGTTATTATTTCGAAAAGAAAGGATTCGCAACTCACGGATATATGTGACCCGCCATATCAAATCCAGTCGGAAGTCGGGATATTTTTACCCTGTGCCAATGCATTCTTTTATATATGCGAGTCGACCATAGGTCGCCTCGCATATATAAGAGAATGCATTGGCCTAACAATTTTTTACAATTTTAATAATTTTTTCTTGTATTCTTTAACAATTTTATAATTTCACCCATACAGAGCCCCAGACAAACATGAGCAGCCGACACTCTTCTATATGCTTCTATATATGTGTGGGGCTCCCTGCAGGGTAGTGGATGTTTTTTTTATGTTATGTCCTAAAAATTGTCAGAAACATTTATTTTAAAAAAATGAGAAAAAAATTGTTAGGCCAATGCATTCTCTTATATATGCGAGGCGACCTATGGTCGACTCACATATATAAGAGAATGCATTGGCACAGGGTAAAAAAAATACCGACATCCGACTGGATTTGATATGGCGGGTCACATATAGAGCAACGAATATACGTTTAGGGCAACGGTTAGGGTAATACGTAATCAAATTATGCGCAATTTCTAATCGTAATCGTATATATAATGCCCTAACCGTGCGACGGATAGAGTATCAATTTATTTGGTGTGAGTTTTTTTTAAACCTTTCAAACTGTGTCCACGTAATTTGGAGAGGGATAATATTTCTCGATAAATGCACGAAATGTCATTCTCAAGGATTTCTGCTCCGTAAAAAAAACTAGAGTCAGAGTAAATTCCCAGTTTTCGCACAAAAGTGAAACAAACGCTCTTTTTACAAAATAAACAAACGACTAACAAGGAACGCACTTCATCCTGAATAACAAATCTGGAGCTGACTTTTCTAAACATCTAGGGCCGGAATCATTATCTCCATCTTGAATCTGGTTTATGGAAACATCTTTGTTTAAATCGGCGTTTAAGCCGAGAACGCAGATCTATATAAGTGACGTATTCGTCATCTCGTGTTTAATCCATATCCATGGTTAAGTAGTCTGTAGTATATCCATATCGTGCAGTTGAATAATCGTACTTGACTATAATGGGGACCGCCGTTTTCTATGGGTATATATAGAGAACGACCATATGGTCGGATCTTGTCGAATTTGTTTTTTGTTTTTGTTTTTTGCCCACAAGAGTGAATATGTTCGATCAAGATGCAGGAGAGTATTAAAACATTCTGGGCTCTGGTTGGTTAATTATATTAGTTTTGATATTTAAACATATAAGATAACTCTGATCACTCCTCTTGAAAAATTCAGACGCCAAACAAAACATTTGCACATTGTAAAGCACGTGGTTCATAGTTTAATTTTTTTGGTGTGAGGTAAAATAAATGGCAATATTTGTTTCATGCAACTCTGACTCTAGATTATAAATCCTAAATTTAAAGGTACATTCCTTGCCCGACGATATGATTTGTTTCACAGAAACTTTGCGCCGATGCCAATCCTGGTGGTCGTGTACTCATTTGTCACAATTCGTGGACATTCAGCGTTGCAGGCTATTATATGTTAACACCGAGGCCTATGGGAAATAATTACTTCACCATAACCTATTGTACCCCCCGGACGGGACCATGCAGGATGTAACCAGAGCGACCATGATTCCAGGCTTCCAATGGCCACAGGGCTTTGATTTATGGTGTGCTATCAAATCTTAGATCCCAAGGGTGCGTCGTGATCGTATTGGCACACCTCTAAGAGAGATTATTGTGTCTGGATGTCCCAGACATGTAGTAATTATTCAGAATGAGAGTGTTGTTAGAAACGGGGAAATATACAGCCTATCGGATAGCCGACAGTATATTCGGATCACGCATGGGGCGAGGGAATTCACACACATCTGTTACACCAGCGAACAGAACTCCATGCATGCATGTATATAGACATCTCTGATCATCGGAACCGGCAGGTGATCATATGCATACTTATCCCCACACCATGTAAATGGACATGGCTAACTTGGACCTCAAAATTTATGTATATAATATACGATTTCTTATGTCGATAAATACACGAACTATCGATCTTAAATAAAGGTGGATATTAAGTCGAGTTTTAATTTTTTTTTAAACTCGGCTAAAACAACATGCATAAAGCTAATGTTATAACTATATATACTGTACATTAATATACGCAATAGAGTGTGCCATGACTATGTACTCTATCAACTTGTATGCCTCGGCGTATACAGAGTAGAGATTCGTGGCATAATTTATATAGACGCACTATATATAAGTTGTTTTTTTTGTGGGGGATGTAACAACAGTAACATCAATTCTGGTAGATTAAGTTTCAGTAAGCCAATCATCATCAACATTGAAATTAACAAACTATGCGCCATTATCAACGGGCATTGCTCATTTGAACCTCCAAATTATGTCTATATATATACGCATCTAAAGGCTCTGCAAATAGTTATCACAGTCATAGCAACTTTCTAGCGCAGAAGTCAGACAAACGCTCTTCATATATTACCATATGAGTAGTATATAGTAACGAGCTGGGGACTCTCCTCAGTGTTCCATGCAGGCTGATGGATTATTTTCTAAATTCTATTATTTTATTTAAGTTATTGGGCATATATATGAATTTGTATACAAGTATTTAAGTTATTAATTTATATGCTATGGAAAGATTTATAATTAAACAAATCCCCCTCTCTGCATCGTGGAACAATGAAGAGCGTTCGTTAGTATATGGTAAAGATAAGGACTGTTTGTCTCACTCATGCATCAACCAGTATTGCCCCTTCTATAAAACTTGGTATATATCCATGATGCCTGGTGCGTAAAGTATATTTCTATATTTGTTCTCAGCAAAATATTCTTATTGTTTGGAGACATTTTATTAATTTGTACTGCATCATTGTTTATGTTCAAATGAGCCCTGTCCGTTTAACCCTTTACCCAACAGAACGGCCCTGTGCCAATGCATTCTCTTATATATGCGAGTCGACCATAGGTCGCCTCGCATATATAAGAGAATGCATTGGCTTAACACATTAAACATTATAAAATTGTTAAAGAATGTAAGAAAAAATGGTAAAAAGTGTTAAAAAAAGATTTTTTTTAGGCCAATGCATTCTCTTATATATGCGAGGCGACCTATGGTCGACTCGCATATATAAGAGAATGCATTGGCACAGGGAATAACTGTAACTATCACAATGTGGTCAATGAGCCGGTTCCAATGATATCCATATTTGTATGGTTCTATTGAGACAGACCGAAGATATTTTAGGCTGTTGAAGCTTTATTTGGCCGGTTTTGGCCGTTTTGTTGGGTAAAGGGTTAAGTTTTCAGATATGTTTCGGAGACTTATAATTATTGGTTCAGCATTGGCGAAGAAACTACAATGTACAGAGAAGGGGTCGGTAGCATGAACCAACTTAAGACTTTTTTAAATTACCGACACAAAGCGTGTTTGTGATGTATATATACATGCATGTATACTATTTCTAGTTATGCACCCTGTTCGCTATTTGTTAGCGTATCAAACTGAATTTAAAGTGACAGAAACAATTTGTATGTGAAATTGATGACACCGGTGACAGGCGGATTCTCAAACTGTAGTTCTTTTTGTCATGTTTCGATTATTGAATGAGTTTATTGATGCAATAAATTTAGAATCAATTTACAAAAATCGTGTAGGCGAATAATCTACCTGTGGGGAAATTAGTTTATATACATATGTGTGCGCGTGGGTTAAGGTTTCAACAGATAAGCAAAGACGTGTACTAATTGACTTCTTTTGTTAATATTGTAACGATAGTCGACGACACTAAATTCAATAAATGACAAACAACCGTATTACGTGGGTATATAAATGAAATAACGGTGGGAAGTCTAGTCATAGTGACGCGTGGCGTAACGTAACTATTTGACCGAAGAACTCGACCAGTAAATGGGACATATTGATTATGTGACCGTGCCCTATATATCAACGTGATTTAATCATGCGTGTTTCCGATTGTTTGATAGTCTTCACTTTGAAGTAACCTCTCGGAATCCACAAGATCTATGACTTTTCATCGACTTAATCGAAGTGGAAACTGTTTTCATAGAAGAGAACGTAGATAATATCGTTCATGTGCGTGTTCCCACCCCTTCAAATGCGGCCAAGCTGTTCGAAACAAGAATCGCATGATATAGCACCCGAGAACATTGGATTCTCTAAGTTGAAAAAATTGTCCCATATTCCGACATTGCAACTGAATTCGTTGAGCTCGGCTTATTTGGGAAAAATTCTGACCGACTTGTCCAGATTTGCGAAGCATGTTTCCTTCCCTTTGCGGGGAGTCGGACCGTGGACCATGAATGCACGGATGCGTGCTTATATACATGCTTTATAGCATTAGCTTCGGCATCACCGGACGGCTTATGTTACTCTAGCGCGCCATGATCTTTAGCAAATGCATGAGCCACGGTGCTTTCAGTCGAGCTATGCATGCACCTTCAGTTCACATTGATACATTCGTATACATTCACATATATTTTATCTCATATAAAAATCTACCCAACGTTGAATTTGAATTCGATACCATTCCATGAATCTCTGTTCTATGCAGCTACAGCGTGCGTAGCCATGAATGCATGTATGCAGAGTAGAGATTCATGGCATGATCTAGTCTTACGAGTGAACACACTCCCATGTTGTATATACTGATGTTTATATTCACAAGCAATTGTGTTTCGGAGAACAATAATGAAGGCAGACTTGAAATACACGTAGGCCTATACATCTATTTTTGGTGATTTGAGCCTTGAGTATAAATATACACCCACAAAAAGCAAATCATATGTGTGTTCTATCGTGGAACAATAAAGAGCCAGTTCCTGATATGGTAACGATAGAGAGCGTTTATTTCACGTCTGTAAAATAACATTGAAAACAGTGGGGGAATTGCAATAATAGTGATAAGTTTTCACTTAGAAGTAAAGTATACTTGTTTAACCCTTTACCCAACAAACCGGCCAAAACCGGCCAAATAAAGCTTCAACAGCCTAAAATATCTTCGGTCTGTCTCAATAGAACCATACAAATATGGATATCATTGGAACCGGCTCCTTGACCACATTGTGATAGTTACAGTTAGCCCTGTGCCAATGCATTCTCTTATATATGCGAGTCGACCATAGGTCGCCTCGCATATATAAGAGAATGCATTGGCCTAAAAAAAATCTTTTTTTAACACTTTTTACCATTTTTTCTTACATTCTTTAACAATTTTATAATTTTTAATGTGTTAAGCCAATGCATTCTCTTATATATGCGAGGCGACCTATGGTCGACTCGCATATATAAGAGAATGCATTGGCACAGGGCCGTTCTGTTGGGTAAAGGGTTAATATTTTTAGTGTATATATCAACCTATCTTATATCTCCTTCCAATGTATAGGTGCACATAAATTGAGAAGCAAATTAACCATGTCTGTTTAAGTTGAAAACGCCGCTATGTTATGAAAATATTTTGTCGTGTGAGCTAACCTTGTGAACAACACGCACATGATCCGGCTACTGTGAGAAATTGGAGGAACCAACTTACTAATTGAAGGAAGACGTATCGCAGAGGAGATTACTGGAGGATTGTAGAGCTGAAATATTGGCTCTACTCACTTCCTCATCAGCAAAGGAGTTTTACCTAAGATTAGCAGGCGCAATCGCCCAGCTCTGCTAGCCAGAGCAATTATAAATATGACAGTTATTGGCTGACATACACTCGTTTTCTCTCTATTCAATTATCGCGTTCATAATAGCCTTATCACTCAACAACATCGTTCCAAGTTCTAACATTTGTAGAACAACTGATCATCACCTATTCTAAATGGCGGCAAACACTAAGAACGTGTTGAATGGCTTCTCATTAACGGTCTGTACGTCTATCAGCGCCCGCAACCTGTACGTAAACTAAAGTGTTCGAGTGCTAAATGTGCTCTTCATTCATGCAAAGCTGTTCGAGAAATCATTGTTTGAAGTACTTCCATCGTGCAGTATATTCCCATTGAATCTGTGCGAAGTATCAGTCAATTATCAGCTCCAGACATGGAGTCCTGCATGTATGAATACTTGTAAAGGAATACTTGCTACCATGTCATCCATACATGGTGCACATATATTCATATAGATCATGCGATATGAATCTCATTACTGGCAACGCGCTCGTAGAGAGCATATTCCACCAGTTAAAACATGGGAACATTTTTAAGTTCAGGCTGGGAATTTTATAACTTCGAAAAAACAATGGAGAGTTGTCCCGGGCGATTTGTGTACCAGTTTTACTTTGCACCGTTTATGATGATATATCGACCGGTTATTGTCAATCCATGTTTACCACGAATTCTGCTCACATCTATTCGTATAAATCATGTAATCTCGAGCTGGGACCTTCACCTGTATATGCACTGCGAAATATATACGTCAATATAAGTAACAGGTATTCACTAAGAATATATTATCTGCTTTATTGTTTCCATGTTATAAATTTACCTTTCGTAAACATCAAAACATTCACATGCTTTGAACTGTTGAAATGTGATATCTATACGGGCGAAGACAGAGTAGAGATTCGGGCATGAATTATCTATATATAGTCCGGAGAGTGTTCCGCTATCATTCTGTGTACGCACGATATTGCATTGGATAGTCCAAAGTCCCTGCACACGGATCCTCTTGGGTTTCCAGATTGATGTATATCGCCATCTGGTAGAATAGTTCGGACTGGTTTGGTTTGGTTTCTCAAATCACGTCGTTGTCAATTATATTTTTCGGTAATTTATAAAATACAAAAAAAAACCCCACGTTTTTCGTGCAGCACTTCAATTACGAGTTCGGTAGAGCCTAAATATATTATTTGGAGATTCATAAACGAGCTATGTCAGTTTATTATTAAATTCAATAAATGGATATACCTTTCACCAACGTAAGGTCGAATGTACAGAGACAAATACAATAGGTATACAACGCGAAACAGTATTAAAACATGCAATGTTCCAGTATTGCAAACATCTCAACAATGTGCATGCTCAAGATCATCGACAAGATGTTGTTGTAAACAGGTCGGGTGTATTTATGGATTTTCTTCATCAACTCGCGTCAACTCAAACCGTATGATTTTTATTTCAAAGATCATTGCCCCCCCCCCCTCCCGCCATTTTAAGTTTGAGTTCCTCAATGGGTCGCCAATCACCATTTTTTCAGTCCGCATGAATGCAGTGGGCTATATTTAGTGATAACAAGGCGCTGCTCGATCCACGGGGTATACAGTGTGAACAAGGCGCTGGTCGGTCCACGGGCTATACAATGTGAACACGGCGCTGGTCGGTCCACGGGCTATACAGTGTGAACAAGGCGCTGGTCGGTCCACGGGCTATATAGTATGAACAATGCACTAGTCGGTCCATGGGATATACAGTGTGAACAAGGCGCTGTTCGATGCACGGGCTATACAGTGTGAACAAGGCGCTGTTCGATCCATGGGCTATACAGTGTGAACAAGGCGCTGGTCGGTCCACGGGCTACACACTGTGTACAAAGCGCTGCTCGATCCACGGGCTATACAGTGTGAACAAGGCGCTGGTCGGTCCATGGGCTATACAGTGTGAACAATGCGCTGGTCGGTCCACGGGCTATACAGTGTGTACAAAGCGCTGCTCGATCCACGGGCTATACAGTGTGAACAAGGCGCTGCTCGATCAACGGGCTATACAGTGTGAACAAGGCGTTGGTCGGTCCACGGGCTATACAGTGTGAACAAGGCGCTGGTCGGTCCATGGGCTATACAATGTGAACAAGGCGCTGCTCGATCCACGGGCTATACAGTGTTAACAAGGCGCTGCTCGATCTACGGGCTATACAGTGTGAACAAGGCGCTGGTCGGTCCACGGGCTACACAGTGTGAACGAGGCGCTGCTTATCGAAACGGCCATGTGTCGATCGGAATGGCACATTGAGCTCCCGATTTTCGCCCATGTCGGGGTTAGAACCCGCACCAACCTCGTCTAACCTTTTACCCAACAGAAGGGCCCTGTGCCAATGCATTCTCTTATATATGCGAGTCGACCATAGGTCGCCTCGCATATATAAGAGAATGCATTGGCTTAACACATTAAAAATTATAAAATTGTTAAAGAATGTAAGAAAAAATGGTCAAAAGTGTTAAATTTTTTTTTTTTTTAGGCCAATGCATTCTCTTATATATGCGAGGCGACCTATGGTCGACTCGCATATATAAGAGAATGCATTGGCACAGGGCATAACTGTAACCATCACAATGTGGTCAATGAACCGGTTCCAATGATATCCATATTTGTATGGTTCTATTGAGACAGACCGAAGATATTTTAGGCTGTTGAAGCTTTATTTGGCCGGTTTTGTCCGGTTTGTTGGGTAAAGAGCTAACCCAAACTGCGATGATTGCACACCTGTACTCAAATATGATCTCGAAGATTTCCGATTTTAACCGCGCTTGAACAATCAGCTACTAATTCCTGACTCTATAGGTGTGAAATTAATTAAGTTCGCTAATTACATATCTATAGGTATCGCCGAGTTTTAATGAGTCTACGACAGGCCGGCGCGCATCTCAAAGTGCCTTATAGTGATGTGCGAGCTCGCCGTATAGCCACGAGGCATTTTGCTGCATCAGTACAGATTTCTCATTTAGATAAAAGCCTCCACTTACCAATGAGTGTCGGTTGTAGTCAGGTCGTAAAGTTCTGCCAAAGATCAAGATAAGAACGACTGAACAATGACATATTAAGATTAGTTTAGAAGTAATTGTTATTTGTCAGTATAAATGTGGGGGTTGTACACCTAGCGCGCAAACTGACGACTTTATCACTGGTCGCTGGAGCTCTGGGTAATTAAGACAGTAGTTTTGTGAAGTCGTTCAGAGCACGAGTAGCTGTATACTCATATCGTTCAGTGAATTGATGGGTGGAGGAAGAACTTGTGATATTCGCGTTGTGAGACATAAGAATTATGTTCATTTTTAATTCGATATGTGGATTTACCCAAAGCCTCGACTAATACATGCTGGTGAGTTATTACATTTGTTGTCTTTATGTACCGTCAATTTTTCGCTATTTCTGTCAAAAATCATACCTGTTGTATACTGTTTGCATATCAACATCAGAATATCGTCCTTTAATATTTTGCATTAGCTGTAAACCAATAAAAGAAAAAAAATCACCTAAGAAGAAAACAAATATAATTTCACTGAAGTCGAAATTCAGGGACCAATTGACGATTTACATTCTGTTAAGGTATATATGTCCTCGTACAACGATATGGTGAAAACTTGCTGCGAGCCATTTTCGGCTAGCTTTCCAGTGTCGGTTGAAGTCTGTGCGTAAATTTCTGCCAAAGATCAAGATAAGAACAACAGAACGATGACATATTATATATAATATTATTTTAGAAGTAATTGTTATTTGCCACGGTCAGTGTAAATGTGGGGTTTGTTCACCTGGCGCCCAAACCTGACCATTAGCAATGGTCGCTGGAGCTCTGGGTAATTAAGACAGTATTTTTGTGAAGTCGTTCAGAGCACGAGTAGCTGTATACTCATATCGTTCAGTGACTTGATGGGTGGGGGAAGAACTTGTGATATTCGCGTTGTGAGACATGAGAATTATGTTCATTTTTAATTCGATATGTGGATTTACCCAAAACCTCGACTAATACATGCTGGTGAGTTATTACATTTGTTCTTTTCATGTATTCCGTGAATGTTTCGTTATTTCTCTCAAAAATCATATCTGGTGTGTGCTCTTTGCATTTCAACATCAGAATATCTTCCTTTAATATTTGTGCATTAGCTGTAAACCAGTACAAGAAAAAAAATCACCTTGGAAGAATTATTTTTTTCTTCACTGAAGTCGAAATGCATGGACCAAATGATGACTGACATTCTTTTAAGGTATGTCCTCGTACAACGATATGGTGAGAATTTGCTGCGAGGCTTTTTCGGCTAGCTTTCCAGTGTCGGTTGAAATTAGGGTTGTAAAGTTATGCCAAAGATCAAGATAAGAACAACGGAACGATGACATATTATATACCAGATTAGTTTAGGATTAATTGTTATTCGTCAGTATAAATGTGGAGATTGTACACCTAGCGCGCAAACTGAGACTTTATCACTGGTCGCTGGAGCTCTGGGTAATTAAGACAGTAGTTTTGTGAAGTCGTTCAGAGCACGATTAGCTGTATTCTTATATCGTTCAGTGAATTGATGGGTGGAGAAAGAACTTGTAATATTCGCGTTGTGAGACATAAGAATTATGTTCATTTTTAATTCGATATGTGGATTTACCCAAAGCCTCGACTAATACATGCTGGTGAGTTATTACATTTGTTGTCTTTATTTACCGTCAATTTTTCGCTATTTCTGTCAAAAATCATACCTGTTGTATACTGTTTGCATATCAACATCAGAAGATCGTCCTTTAATATTTAATTGTCTGTCTTTTCATTACTTCTTGATTGCCAACTGTATTTATGTTACATTCATGTACCCTATGTCTTTTGTTAAATCTTCAATACTGGAGGCAATAAAGATATATATATTAGCTGCAAGCCAGTGAAAGAAAAAAAAATCACATCAGAAGAAAACAAATATAATTTCACTGAAGTCGAAATTCATAGACCAATTGACGATTTACATTATGTTAAGGTATATATGTCCTCGTACAACGATATTGTGAAAACTTGCTGCGAGACTTTTTCGGCAAGCTTTCCAGTGTCGGTTGAAGTTAGGGTGTAAAGTTATACCAAAGATCAAGATAAGAACAACGGAACGATGACATATATTATATATAAGATTAGTTTATGATTAATTGTTATTTGTCAGTATCAAATGTTGGGGTTGTTCACCCGCATGGCGCCTAACCTGACAACATTATCAATGGTCGCTGGAGCTCTGGGTAATTAAGACAGTAGTTTTGTGAAGTCGTTCAGAGCACGATTAGCTGTATTCTTATATCGTTCAGTGATTTGATGGGTGGAGGAAGAACTTGTGATATTCGCGCTATGAGACATAAGAATTATGTTCATTTTTAATTCGATATGTGGATTTACACAAAGCCTCGACTAATACATGCTGGTGAGTTGTTACGTTTATTTCTTTTTATCTACCATGAAGATGATGCTCCTATATCACACAAATGTACCTGCTGTATCCTGATTGAATCTCACCACAGAAGAACGTTCTTTATTATTTGGTAGTAGCTAAAACTGTGCAGAGAGCAAAATGCCACATTGTAAGAAAAAAGATGATAATTTCATTAAAGTCGAATTTCATAGAACAAACGACGACTGACAATTTTAATAAATTAATCACACAGCGATAGTAAAGTATACGTCTTCTACGAGCCCTTTTCGGTTAGCTTCCTACAAGAATAAGAACCTTTAGTTCCCAGTGATCAGGGGCGTGAGACCAGGATGGGGTGGGTGGGCTCAAAAGAGTATCTGGGAATTTCAGGCAAGAAAATACGGTGCAGTTAATTAATTATCCAGTCAATAACCACTTTATAGGAGGAACCTCTTTAATGTTATCAAAGATTTAAAAAACGCAATAACTAGTTTAAAGTATTAGACCAAACGGACTGCGGTCGGAACATTTGAGACATAATAGAAGGGTTATTTGGATGACATTATCCGACAATTGGAAAAATTGAAGGAATGAACTTTCGAGAATTAGGAATTTGCTTGATCCAACGAAGGTGATAAAATTCCAAATTTGATAACACCTTCCCAGAACGAAGACATCCTCGCACATGTGATGACGAGTGATCTAATATACAAGACAGTGAACAATATAATTTTCATGAACATATGAAAAACTAGACATGATTGTAATAAATAATCCGATGTTAACACCTGAAGGGTATAATTAAATGTTATGAAATTCGCGATGACAATCGACGAAGTTTAGTCTCATTCACCAGGATGGTCCCAGTATTGTTTTCATCTTATAGCTTTTCCAGTGTATACAATACGCCCTGTCACTAACTCGCGGCCATGTTGGATCCACCAGGACCGGTTCCGTGGTTTGAGTAGCATTTTCATATATGAAAGTCATGAATATCCAAAAGCTCCATATATGGAAATGCTACTCCAACACTTTGACCTGTAGCACTAAAACCACGGAACCGGGGCTGGATGAATCTCTGAAATCACGGAACGGAGCTGGATGAATGCAATACGACCACGACTCAGTTATCTCGCTTATATATATGTACAGTAATGCTCTAAATAATCGACTCCTTAACCACAGCAGAGTTATGGGTAATTTTTCAGGATTTAGTCGGAAATATGGCTTGTTGCCATCGGAAAGTTCTCGACTAAATCCTGAAAAATTACCCATAATCCTGCTGTGGTTAAGGAGTCGATTGTTTAGGGCATTACTGTATATAGTCTCCTCCACCTGGATGTTATGCTTATAGATGTGGACCAACCTGTCATCAGATATTCAGCCAGAGATGCGACGAACTGAAAAAGATGACGATAAGGGTAAAAAGATGTTGATAAGGGTTACTAATTATGATATTTCGATACAATATGTATGTCCAATTTGTTTTTTCTACCAAGTCGCCTGGCAAATCCGCCAGTGTGCGAATGCAGCCAAGGCGAAACGGTGGATTGTCAAGGGATTGTTATATAAACATTATTGTGATAGTGACATTACCGATCAAAGTCCAATAAGATACCAAGTGTAATCAAATCTCTACGACAAACATTGGAAAAGGTCAACGCATTGAGCAATATTCTGAAAATAATATGTAGACTAAAATATTTGAACTCACTACGGGATTAGGGGTGTTTGTTGACAAATCACTGTAACAGTTTTGTTTACATAACAATGGTTTCAGTGCGTGACATTTTCGTTATTTGGAGAACTTTCAGTAATTTATATAAGAACAAAGTTTATCTGTTTGTTCATGCTTTTCTTGCATGGGGTTTTCTGGCATGGGGGTGATGTTTTTAATACTTTTTACAGACTTTTATAATTTTTGCACATTTACCCACTGAGAAGGCATTTGGTCCCTTTAACACATTGCATCAGGTGAAATGTTAGCATGTATATTTACCACGCATATGAAGCGAGTATACTTGTTGATGGCGACGCTATATAAACTAACAATTCTGTCTCAGCCCCAAAATGACCCACACATGCACGTATCAATAAAAGCACGGTATAGCTTTATACGTCGTTGCATATAGAATAGTAATAATTCATTCAATGAGGCCCATTTTCTTTTATATTTTCCAAGATGACGTAGTTTGCCCAGAATAATTCGATCTGAGAGCGGAATCGTTTATTGTTCTAACGCAATCATAGACCCATTAATGGGTTAGAGCGATGCCACCCCAGCAATTGTTTCCGGAAATCGAAACAAAAGTTTAACAGATCTGTCACAACCATATGTTATTCGTAGCGTGATGTTCCTTTGGGGCATATGGACCCGGCACGTTTAAACGGTTCCATATTTTACATTAAGCTGCAACTTCTATCTTAATCGTTACATAATGAGAATATGAAAATACCATGTGTATCCCACCTTATGCACAAGAACCTCTTCAAAGATAATCTTATATTACGAAACCATGGAAGACCAATATTTCCACAGCAGATTTATATTTATCATCGCATAGAAACCCTATTCCTGTATACTATAGAGTCAGGGATGTGGCTAGAGGGTCTCCGCTGGGGGGGGGGGGGCGTCCACCTTGGGATTTTCCAACTGCACCCCCCCCCTTGAGTCAGACTCACACCAACACAATTTTTTGCATAATTCCATTTGCACCCCCCCCCCCTTAAGTCGGAATAACACCAACACAACTTTTTGCATAATTCCATTTGCACCACCACCCCCCCTTGTACCTCACGCTCAGGCCTAAATTCCTATATATTCATAAGCCATGCTTCTATTTTCCCAGTATGAGAACATTAAGATATTTTAACCTGAAAAATTGCCCCCCAAAAAAACAACTAGTGATCTAATTCCAGACAAATGCACACAGCTACCGACAACAGACCAGGAAACACCGGGCCGACCATGGTTGTTCGGCCCGGTGTGAGAAAATTTTGAAAACTATACAAGAAAATCGCAAATCCTAGCATCTAGACTGGCCTCAACTGAAGCCTTCCTAGTGTTGGAAATTTCAAACCTCATACTCCCCCTCAGGTTGGAAAATTCTTCAACTGATGACCATTTATGTCTACAAGTTTGACCAAATGTAGTAAAATCTTGTTTTGCTAAACTAATTAGCAGTTTTGTATTGGCCATGTGGATGGGGCAATGACACACCGGGCCGACCATGGTTCGGCCCGGTGTGCGAAAAATTTGATATCTGAACAAGAAAATCGCAAAATCCTAACATCTAGACTAGCCTCAAGCCTTCCTACTGTTGGAAATTTCAAACCCTACACCCCCACTTAGGTTGGAAATTTTCAATCTGATTAAAATTCCAATGACAATGTTGACCAATTGTATGACAATATTGTTTTCTTAAATTAACTAGAAGTTTTTGACTGGCCACGGGGGGGGGGGGGAGACCAGGACACAAGCTTTCCAAGTGTTGGAAATTTCCGACCTGTCACCCCCCTAAGGTTGGAAAATTTCCAACTGATGACCATTTCTGTCAAAATTTTTGACCAAAAATAGGAACATATGCAAATATTGGTCGAAAAACAATAAATTCCCCCCAATAAATTGTTCTATAATCAAACTACAAGAACATTTTCAACCTATTGTTGGTGTGAAATTTCGTTGTGGCAGGTATGAAATTTCCAACTATTGAAAATATAGCTCTCTGCTGGGGGGGGGGGTGAGACACCCACACCCCCCCTCTAGTCACATCCCTGTATAGAGTAGGCAATGGCAATTGATGGAGAGTGTTAATTTTTCCACGCATAACCTTGACTACGAGGAATATAGTGAACAATATGCAAACGAGATGCAAGTATATATAGATAAAACTAATCTGTTATAATTCGTAGGAGTTAAAACAATCCTCAAATGCATGATTCCGAATGTATAAATGTCTATGAACATACATGTATAATTTATATGGCACAAACATTTTACCTAATGTAATGTAATTTTACTGATACCGTTTAGATGGCAGTGTATATACGTGTATTTGTAGTATTATACTGTCTGCCTTTAACCCTTTACCCAACAGATGGGCCCTGTGCCAATGCATTCTCTTATATATGCGAGTCGACCATAGGTCGCCTCGCATATATAAGAGAATGCATTGGCATAACACATTAAAAATTATAAAATTGTTAAAGAATGTAGGCCAATGCATTCTCTTATATATATATGCGAGGCGACCTATGGTCGACTCGCATATATAAGAGAATGCATTGGCACAGGGCATAACTGTAACCATCACAATGTGGTCAATGAGCCGGTTCCAATGATATCCATATTTGTATGGTTTTATTGAGACAGACCGAAGATATTTTAGGCTGTTGAAGCTTTATTTGGCCGGTTTTGGCCGGTTTGTTGGGTAAATGGTTAACGGCCATTCAAATATATAGAGAACGAAAGAAGGAGAGCTATGGAGTGGGGGAGGGAGTGAGATATATACATAATTATGTACACCATGAATAAAATTCCGTCTCGTGTGTTGACCGGTGGTTAGGCTTCTGAGTATGAGAACGTTCAATAGAATGTTCCATTACGTACACTTTTATGACACAATCTGTTGACACATGATCACGTTATATATATCCATGCAGACGAGAAGATAAAACATGGTATTTGACAATGCATGATCTCGTTTAAACATATAAGGCGATCGTTCACATGCAAAAAATGTGTTTCTCCTTGTATATATATATAGACATATCATTTAAAACCAAGCGCCACACCAATATTAATGGCGAGACAGGTGCCTGAAGGGACATATATAGTAGCTTTACGGAATTTGACTTGAAATATAGGTCAATAATTTTGCGGCCACAATCTTGAGTCTTAGACTGGAATATCCATTTTCGAACTCCTCTTGGATCTTAAGTACTAAGTTGTAATAGTGTGAACCAATGTCTTAAAGGGACATGTGATCATCAATTCTCAAATTTAACTTATCAGTTTCTCTCATTTGTGATTCTCTGGGAGGTCAGAATATGTTGATATATACGTCAAATACTTATATATGGACTACGAATGTCCCAGAATGACTTATTGTCAGGAAGGGCAAATCAATATATATGGGATCAGTTAAAAACTCTAATTTTGGTTTGGCAGCGCATGCAACTCTTCAGAGTTTGACATCATGGTTCCAGCATGGAACCTTGTCCGGAAACCTTTGGCATTACAATTGAGTGTTGTTGCCTTTTGATGAAAAGCTGAGACAAACCCTTGGGATTTTAATAGTTGACTCGCCAACCATATTGTTTATCTTAGTAATAGGATTGATTCTGCTCCGGGTGTCACTGCCTTCTCTGTGATGGGCACACGCGCGCGCCCCGGGGGACCCTAATGGACCAGGGTAGCACCTACTGATGGCGATCGGGTGTCAACACGAAGGCTGGTCGATACAAATTTATTAATTAGTGGCTAAAACGTGATGTAATTAATATCCTTGCGTGTGAGCGCTGGTGGTCTGGTTACACCCGGATGTGCTAAACATATTGATCCATCGCTGATAGCCGTTGATGAAAGAAAAGTGGGATATATACAACGATCAACAGGCTGCTATTGGAATCGGAAGTTCCGAACTGTGTTGCGTCAAAACTAAAATCTATTTTCAGCGCTCACATTTATTTCTGATAACCTAATTCAAGAACTATTTCATGGACGATATTCATAATCTATCAATCTTCAAAGAATTTGAATATTTTGCAATCCTACAATAGTCATCATTTCCGACATTCTCTCTGTACAAGTGGATATTGGTTGTTGTCTTGTAACAATGTAATGCGCAGTTACTATGAACATGTTACTAAAACAAAAACATCAAATTAACATTTTTACAATCAATGGCTGTTTTATATATATGCTGCTAAAAATCAATTTAGATAAATATAAACACGTCCAATGGTAAAAAATCCCATTCAAATACTATGGAAGAGAATTAAATTAAGTACTTTCCAAGGATGAGTGACACTCAAGTATTGTTTCAAGTGGGAAAACTTATAGATAGGAGTGTTTTGGTTTTAAAAAGTACTTTGCCTGATGTAGTAGTTAGGTTCAGGTAAACGTTCCTTTAATTCAATTCGACTTCTATATACAGGAACCATTACCGCTCCGCATTTTTACATTCGATTACAATTGAATGCAGTCTGCTTATATATATTATATTACTTAGCTACACAGTACACATCCTGTTTTAACCTAATATTCACAACTGACTCTCTGAGACAACTTGTTGCAACCACTTATATATGTGTTCTGTATTGAGACACAATTTGTTATTCCAAGCAGGTATATGTATACATTTGTATATATACCCGGTGTACGTTTCCGAGGTAGATGCTTTAGGCAACAACAAAAAAAACTCTTTGTTTCCGATACCCTGCCTGGCTGAGATTTTCTTGCCTGCCTCAATTTTTTGTTTTCAATTTTCTTCAGAAGGTAGTCTATAGGTATACCTGTTAGAGTGTCAGTGTGAATATTTATCGTTTTTTTTTTGCTCAATCCCAAAAACCAAAAAAGTTGGTTATTAAGCTCAACGTTGGTAGAGATCTTACTGCAGAGTGAATTAATTGAAAGGACAGCATGTTTTTATCAAATGCTTGGCTCATATTCAATACACATTGATCTACCATATTCCATGGGACCATGACTACACTATTATATCGCACACAGCTGAAAGGTTGTAAAAAAATTGTAAAAAAAAGTAAAAAATCCCTGCTTGCCTGTCTGGAAAATTATCCCAATTTTTTCAGAAACAGAGAAGTTTTTTTTTTGGCCTTAGACAAATCTGTGGCGCAATGTCAAAAAATGTCTTACCGGTAGACCAGTTCTGCTATCTTAATGCATACGTTTGCCTTCTTGCATAATCTGGAGTAATTTGTGCGGATATCAAACACATCATATACACCTTCATGAACTGACAATCCGTGTTCGTTCGTGTTTCTTGAGTTACACGGATAATTGATTGGCAAATCTTTGAAGGAAACAAAAACCAAAATTGCTGCACTTTCGTGCAGTCAACTATTCACCCCTGTAATTCAATTTCACGCATTGAAGAAACATCCTGTTGCTTGTCTTGGATGTACTGCGGGTCAAGGAAATATGCAATAATATTTTGGGTTCAAGTCTTTGTACATCATAACCCGGTGCTTTTTGTCGATTGCATATTTGTCTACTGCTAGGTGTAATTATTTCGTTTGATAGAAATGATAGCAATCCAAGTGGAAGATATTCAACAACCGTGAGCTTAAACCTTTTCTCACGTGTTCAACTGCATATGCCTATATCAAACCACACAGTGAGTTTAAGTAATCTACCATGCATATGTTGGCACTGTGTAATAACTCAGGCTGAAGTTAAAAGTTTACCAATCCACCAGTAAACTGATATTACCAAGCCATTCAAGCAAACAGGAACGTGGCTAGAGGGTCTCCGTTGTGTGTGTCCAACTTGGGATTTCCCATACTGCACCCGCTTTGAACTAGACATAAGTTTCGTTAACTTAACACTAAATTTCGGAGTCCGTGAAATTCTATGTGCATCCCGCACTTATAGGTTGGATTGTTTTAAAACTGGTAACTGCATGGTCTTCATACCATACCAACAATCAGAGGATAACTGAGCGCCTTCATGTTTTTCGTTGTTTAATTGGAGCTGGCCAAGGTTAAGCTTGGACGTGGGTATACATGCGAAATAACTTAAAAGTATGTACCATGGTCAGTATCACGAAGAGTGTGAAATAATAGATATATATATTATACTGGCCATATTCGTCATCACAAGTTTAAACGTCCCAGTTTAAACCATGGTTTAGACCTACACTGACGGTCCAGCCAAACCGGTGTATTTACACTATACTGCTAAACATGTCTGGCTGAGCCGGGTTTAAACCAGAGATGACGAATGTGTCACATATATAGGCCGACTAGCCGACCGGAGTTTAAACCACGGTTTTACCTGTCAAACGTGGTTTTAAACCTAGAGGTTTCCGTAAACCAGGTTTAAACTGAAGATAACGAATCCGTCCACGTTGTTCTTATTTTCATGATCAATAATCCTCCAATAACTATAGATTTCGCGTTGTAAAGTATTCCGCAAAACGCAGATTGTCAACTAAATATTTAAATCACACATGTTATTGGTGATGTTTTTTGACAAAACTGTAACAGCTGATGTTTACATAGTAATGGGTTATTAAGCAACTACTAAATAATAATAACAACAATTTATCTATTTGCACTTTGGAAGATTTCATAGTTTTATGATGTTTCAAAAATACCCAATGCGAAGGGATTGAGTCGCTTTAATTGCACTATAGCTGTCGGTGTTTCATATTATATTCGGGTCAAGGTGACTGCATAACCGGACGGGTCAGGGGGCTGGATGGGAGGGCTCAAAGCTAAAAATTCGGGCAATTTTCGGGCTAATTGGAGATATCTTCGATAAAATTCGGGCAAATTGAATGATATTTCAGGGGAAAATTATGGCCAATTACAGTATTTTTTTTACATTTCTGCCCGAATTATACATATCTAAGGTTAATTTGAATGTATTTTTGCCATATTTCTGTGTATTTACAAGCTTTATTCTGCATGCAAAAAGTGTGTTACAATCATGTAAACAAATTGGGCAACAATTCTCAGCCGTCCCCTTAAAAATGCGGGCTATGGGTAACTTGAAGAACAAAATCTATTGAGGAATCTGATACATTTGCTGGGGATAATGGATGTCAGTGTGCGTCAACGTTTCCAAGCATGCATTCAAAGTGGCGGAATGACCGAAGTAAGTTTGCACCTAGAAAAATATCCCATGTGGTTTTGTCAGCAGTCTGTGCTTGCACCGCCAGTTAAGATAATCACAATCTGTTGTTCTCATCAACTACAAAAAATATGCTTGGATGAGGTTCAATGAATCCTGTTACAAACGATAATGTCTCTGCTGACTTGTAAACTCCGATGAGCGCAAACATTCCTCGTAATTAAGCGTGAAATGAGAAGTGGAATCGCATTGCGCGTGCGTAAATCGTCTGAAGGGTTTTAAACTGCGGTAGTCATCGGTGCTATTGATCTACAACATGGCACCGGATTCACTTAATGTCAATATGGGCAGAACTTCCAGAAAAGGACAAACTCTCGAGTCGAAGTTAAAAGATAAATGCTGAACAAACAGTTGAGTCACTTCCTATGATATTGTCCCGATTTGCTCAACTTTACTCTATGACGACTATGTACACCGTGACGTCAGTTTTTCGAAAGATGAGTGTGACGTTTGTCTGAGGTTTACCCACAATCCACAAAAAAAAACATTAAAAAAGGAACGTGGCATTAATTTTTTTGTTTATAAATATATATAGAAACTTTGAGGGTGCATGGTTAAAACACTGACAGTATATAGGAGGAACAACGTTTATAAGGGAATTTTTACTATTGTAAATGCATGCATGCGCAAATGCATGTAGGGGGCCTCGGTGGCTCAATCGGTTAGGGGTAACACTCCAAGCCGATTCGCATTCCAGCGCTGGCGATAAGGGTTCAAATCCACATGTTTCCATCGTGGACTTTGTAAATCGAAATCGTTATCTGGTGGAGTTGCCAGTTACTCGCCGATGGCCGGTGGTTTGCCGCACATGGTTGACGAGTCTATCAGCCATTGAAATCATGCACTGTTAGATTAGTCGCAAGTGTACGGATTTCCTCCACCACTGAAACTGGCAATGTCGTGATATGGCATTAGTTGCTAAAGCGAAAAATAAACCCAAATCAATCAATCAATCAATCAATCAATCAAATGCATGTATTTACAATTATAATAAATGCCCCTCTGTACGTTATTCCTTTCGTTTGCAAGAAACCGGGGTCGTGTCTATATAAGAAACCGGGGTTGTGTCTATAAGAAACCGGGGTCGTGTCTATATAAGAAACCCGGGTCGTGTCTATAAGAAACCCGGGTCGTGTCTAAGAAACACGGGTCGTGTCTACAAGAAACCCGGGTCGTGTCTACAAGAAACCCGGTTCGTGTCTATAAGAAACCCGAGTCGTGTCTATTAGAAACCCGGGTCGTGTCTCCAAGAAACCCGGGTCGTGTCTATAAAAGATTCCCGAACCGGAGGCACCAAAGAACCCCGGAGTAAATGTTAAAGATTGCGTAGCCCTCTCTTCCGGGCCACAATTACAACAACAACAACGGTTTTTATGAATCCTGATTTCAAGACAACAAATATTTTTTTTTGTGTGAATAAAATACAGATACACCGAAGCTCGGGTATATTGTTTGTCTATAAAGGTACACTCAAGTGCTTTATTTCGATCGTAATGGAATACATAGTTGAAATGCAATTTTCGCGCGTGATTGAGGGTGGTAATAAGATATAGTTCTCCTTCTTGGTACGTTTTTGGTAAGCTCCGAAAATTTTCGCGACTACTTCTGTTAAAAAAATAGCCCTTAAAATTGTCCCGTGGATTTGTTTAGAAATTCTAAATAAAAATTATATTAATTGATAGAAACTTTTCCTGACAGGTGTCCTGGATTCATATAATATACCGTATTAATTTATACCTCAGAATCCCTATATAACACTTTGTGTCCTGGATTCATATACCGTTTTAATTTATACCTCGGAATCCGTATATAACACTTTGTGGGAAGAGATAACCCATATTTAATAAATTGAGCGTCTTGTGGCCGGGGTTCTTGTAGCCCTCGGGGTTTCTTGTAGACATGGTCCGATTTGCTATGATGGCGTTCTCCCAGTTTATTCAATCGATATCAAAGAAAGCTATCAGCAATGGAGAGGTTACATCCTGATCCCCACATATACCTCCTCATACCTGACGTGATGGGCGTCACTATAGACAAAAACAAAACTCATCTCTAACACCGCAAAAAGTGGTTTCCGAGACAAAGATTTATCTCCACTAATATGAAGCGGATATCCAAAGTCTCCTAATTGTATATAATTGGTGTGAGGAGAGATTATTATTGACGGTTTTATTAATTAGGTTCCGGGCTCGTTAAGTACTGTTGATATGGTTTATATATGCCCTCTTCTGGATAACGAGCCACAGTCCTGATAATTTAATCACAGAGTGGGGCCATGTTGCAGCGATCCGCCTCCGTCTGTTGTTGACTGATATCATCATGAAGCAATTATTCAATTACAGACATGCTATTTCTTTTTTGTTAGGTTTGGCGTGATAGTTTATGTGAGGTATATTATGTGTACCTGCTATAGTTCGAACATGCATGGGGATGTATTCGTTCTGTCTTAACGTTGCCTAACATCAGCATAAATATTTCGCAACCGAACGTAATACCGAGGAATGAGTTGGCGAGGGCACCTCATACATAACACTTTATTTATACCAGCAAACGTCCGTCCGTGCATCGGTCAGTCCGTAGCAACTTTTGAGCTCTTTATGTCATGCATCATATAGGTCGGATTTTGATTATCTTTGGTATGCGCTTGGAACAGCACGGGGAAAGGAATCAAAGGATGCCCATATAGAACGAGTTTCATCCATTCATATATAGCAGAGCTATGGCTCTTAAGGTGAAATGCATCCGCGCCAACTTTTGATATCGTATCTCTGATATAATTATTCATGTAATTTATCTTCAGTATACTCACGAGGCAGAATTAGTGGGGGATACCATGAAACAGGTTTGTACAATCATTTTTCTTAAAGATATGTCTCTTAGAAAATAAATTGATAAACCTCAGCGAATTGTCACCTTTTGGGACTACGCCATATGGTATAGTTTAGTGCTTTTCAGCAGAACTTAGAACATTATGTAACTAAATGATGTTTAGTAAGTATGACGACTGTCGCATACAGTGACAGGAGACTCGCTTGATCGCACCATATATACTGCACGGACATTCAGTGGCAGGAGACCCGCTTGACCGCACCACATATTCTGTACGGACATTCAGTGCATGACGGGAGAATCGCTTGACCGCACCACCTAATGCACGGACATTCAGTGACAGGAGAATCGCTTGACCGCACCACCTAATGCACGGACATTCAGTGAAGATAGTCTGTGTGGATGGGACGTGCGCAAATAAAAATGATTAATCCAATCAATCATCGAGCAAAGAGAATCTGTTCAATCGGCGGTATATATCGTCAGTAAGAGAATGCGATTTGGCTTTCAAAAAAGGTTTATTGATTGAAGCAAATTTTCTGCAGATCTATGATCGAAGTGTGTATGCATGTGCATGTACAGTTGGATTGCCATAATACCACTATCGCATTTAATCACTAGCTATTTGTGTATTTCTGAATAAGGCGTCAAATCATTGTGGTGTAACTTATAATCTTGTGGTGCCAAAATTCAAACCTTGGAGATAAAACCTATATGACTAGGTTCGTGGTGCATGCCTTCCGACGATGGGCATGCCGCGTCACTCTTCTGGTTATCTATTTGTATCGGGATTCCAAACGCCCTGGAAACAAATTCCAGCAACCAGAACACACACCAGAACCGATTCACACATTATATTCTGATAATGAGTGTCAACAGGGACCTACTTAAACAATTAGCAGCCATGCTTAATCGCGATAAGTCAGCAACGGCCCATAACTCTCTATGAATTACGCAGGAATCTGATAGCTAATTGGCCGATTAGATTTCCTAGTCAGGTCTTCCCGGGTCTGAGATGAACCATACACCGTCTTGACAGAAATGTGATATGAATAATGTTAAATTGAGTCCAGAAGATACCGCAAGCAGGAACATGACATGGGAACCTTATATTAACCTTATCTATACTAAATGGACTGGACCAGTCAGTTAAAAATCTTCACCGGAATGATATGTTATTAATTTGGAGGGATCTTAAGATGATAAAATCAGACAACATACAACTATAAGTGTAGAAGGAGCCCTATTTATTGAGGGAAATGTTTAGATAATAAGTTCACCAAACGACATTTGTTGAATTTATTATCTGAATGGGATAACTATTCATCAATGATGAATTAGTATGGAAAAGGTTACACAAGACTGAATCAGAACCCTGGTCATGTACACTTCCATAGAACTCTAGCATCAATAAAGTGGCATTAACCCTCCGCGCGGGGGCAATCTTTGAGGGTAATTGCAATGTTAAAGTGATTCCGCGACCTACCATATATATACAATCTCATAGAACATGCGTGTCCTGTGTTAGTTAGTACATGTGTCTGGGCCAATAAATTTAAAGCAAATGTCGTAAATTGAAGAAATATAAGAGCTAAGTATACAAGTGGTGATAACTCCGTGATAACTCCGACATTAAATTAAGTAAGAAACAGTATCATAATCACAGATGGTCAGCCCCCGTCGTGGTTCATTATATGGGCCAAATTTAAACAAACAAAGCAATGTGCTCGGATAAAGTTGATGGAATGGGCATATGGACCGACGGAAAATATGATTGCAGTATACGGTATATAATTATAGATGTGTTAGTTTTTCCTATTTGACATAAGCCGCCACTAAATATAGGGCTGGAATAAATTATATTGAATGCCAAACTTCTCAAAAGATATTTTATACTTGGCTTCAGGAATGAAAACTCGCTTGCCAAATTGTTTACCATATAAGAATATTTTTTGCTAACTGATTTATTTATACATGTGGCAAATGGCCCGCGGCCCGCGTATACCACATGTAAGCAGTTTTCTGCGGGTGCATATAAATGTGGTAACTGTCAATTATATGAATGCGGCGAACACTGCACGTCCTAGCTAAATGTCTCGGAATATCCTGAAGTCATGAAGTAAGAGATAGAAAAAATAGTTCCCGAATACTACGAGAAGCAATTTGATCGCAGCAAGATGGCCGTAATTGCCAAATCCCAAGCGACGGGGCAGAAAGAGTAATTTGGTTCGGGCGACGTTTCTTCTCTGGTTAATCTCATTTGGACAATAAATAACGCCTTCGGAACCGGGCTCATTATGGATTTTAGAAACATTACACCGCAACAAATTACATTGAACTGCATTTAACATTAGTTACGAGGGTTCTGTGTGCAACTTGTTCATATACACCATTATTACGGGATTGTTTATGGCCTCGATCGAGTGACACTGTCGCACCATATATGCAAACGGGAAAGACAATTGCGATATCTGTATTACTGTTAGTTTTTTTCCTTTTATCTCCATCATTGGAGTTACGTCGGTGTTCTCTGTAAATCAAAGATTTGTAGTAAACGCACTATAGCGAATGTTCTGTAGACTGGAAGATCAAACTCACTGAGATTGGACACAATAGCAACCACCAAGGGTGCTTATACCTAAGGCAGGTGAATGACGTCGTATATGTTTTTCGAAATCAGTGAATTTGTAGATCGCGGGTATGGATTTTGGAGAAATTATCACGTGACTTCCGGTTAGCAACAGTGTGGAGATTGCAATAAACGCGGAATTGGTAATGAAGCATCGCGATGAAAATGAAAGTAACTAATTCACAACTTACGAAGAATTCACATGTGATTTAGGACTATTAATTTCAATTAGACCAATTTCTTTGAATGAAAACGAAAAATAAAGACGTCATGACATGGTTTCTGACGTCATTTTGGATTTGTGGGCCAGAATCCAGACAAGATTGCACAATCCACGACACGTCTTGTCATGTTGTCATGCCATCTCCGTCGTGATCACTGTGTGATGTTACATAAATTATTCTTAGCGCTATGTCGCCGATACAAGGCAAATTTGAGGCACAGCATGTGTGGTTGCTCCACTATACGTGTCACGTACGATTCATAATAGTGGGGTCCCATAAGGTTTGTAGTGTATGTAGTGCCTTTGTGTGAGTAAATGTGGGATGCCCAATGACACTTGAGTCCACGACAAGAGGTACCATGTCTTGGACATGAACCGGAAGCTGACATAAGCTAATGACAAGTGGAGCACCATGCTGGAATCGGTCAGAAAGTTGTAATAAAACGAGCAAGAAAGCCGGTGATTCATTAAATTGTCTTCATCTCCTACACAAAGACGACGAATCTTTCCGAAATCAACCTCGCTGGGGTGTCTCGAACGGTTAGAATATTGGTCTACATGATCGCACTATTACCGCTATAAATTACGGTTTGATTAAAACCCGCCAGAACGACTGCTGAGATAGGAGTGAGTATCGTTGCCAGAATAGTATACGGTGAAAGCTCACTAATTCCAGAACAGGCACCACGGCCGTTGAGCATTGACGCCATTAACCACTAACTTAGCATTCTGGTAACATATAATTGACCCACCATGACCTCCCATATGCAGCATGTAGTTTTACGCATGCATGTGGTCGGGACAGGTTTTCAAGATTGTATTCCATCAGGTTATTTCCTAATCATAATACATAAGTGAACAAAAGGCGTGATATCAAGTAAAATTACCGGGTTAAAAGTTTATGTTACCGAATGGGTGATTGATGTTCAGGCAGGCCGTGAACAATTCTCCCCGAAGTAGAGCAACGATGGCGATTACCCCCCCCCTAACAACCAGATGTCGAGTATACTTACAAGTCCAAATATCACGCCTCATAACTACTGCCGGTTGTCTAGCAAAATAAAACTCAAACGTGGCTACAGTGTTGGTTTTTGGTCACACCTATGTACATCAACACTGACTGTAAAAGTGGGGGGATTTCGACCAGCCACCCACTACTGATATATACAACGGCAAAATTACTAATCTTAGAAAGTTATACATGTATGCGTGGTTCAAATCATTTTAGCGGTCACATGCTATACTACCATGCCGTTGACAATGTATTAATTCCATAATTATGTAGACTTACATGAATATCTTCAACTATATATGTACTGTAGATTTCTCGCAGACCATAATTTTGCCTTATTTCAGTGTCCAGCCCATGAAATATTTACGTGCTCGGAATTCGAACTTACATAATTGTTTATCTTTTTTGAAGAGCAGACTGTTTATTTATATATGTACGTCTTATATACCGTTGGTTAAATGAGGGCAAAATCGGCTACCTCTAGAGAACAGACCATGTATGCCATATGTTGAGTCGTAGACGAGTTGTGATTCAAAGTTATCAAACGAGTTTCATAAAATCTTATATACCAACATAACGAGTTGAAGATCTTGTATTTTACATAAAAAAATAGAACTTTATGCCTTTTTAACTGAGTTGCAAAGTGCATAATATTTACAGCGTTGGCTGCAGACGCTTCACAACCGTATATGACAGCATTATGCTCTGGGGCTGTCGATGGAAAATATAGTCTCCCCAATTTGTCTCTTTGTTTTTATGTATATTTTCGTTAGTGCTACGAAGTTGGACAATAATTTCACTTTAATGAACAACGTAATCATTTTTGCATCGTTCTGGCGTTGTTGTCATGCGCGGCTTTTCGAAATAGTATTAATCCGCCTCAATCAATGTAAAGACGCGGCGTGGTCATTTTTTTTTTGGCGCGATGCCAAGTGATATGTAGCACGCGACTATTCATCACTAGTGACAGATAAGAAAATATGTAATGCACTTTTTAATGACATATAATAGCGGTTTCATGTGATCTAAATTATTATCTTATTTCATCTGATATACGGAGTTGTGGCTCAGTCGTTTTGGTGTATAGCACATTAGACTGTTATAAGACACGTGGCGATTATTGCGAGTGGTTATATATGCCAGATAAGCACGTATTCATTGTCCACACCATACGACGTTGTCGGAACTAAACCTGGTTTAATACTGCCATCCCCGAGTATCCAACTCAGGAGAGTGTGTTTATCACATGAATATAAAAAATAAACGTAAGCAGGGGGGGGGGTGTACAAAATTTGCAGGAAGGTATGCCGTTTTTTTTGCATCTGGCATTTTCGGGGACCCACCACCCCCAAACCTGCAAAAAAAAACCTCCCTATTTGTTTACACCCACCCCCCAAAATTTCACTAATTTTGGTCCAAAACCGCATAGAACCATACATATATTGCTCATACCACTGGGAACGTTCACATTTATTCCAAATGACGGTTTAACCAGTTTTGGGACCTATGTGTTAACGAAAAATGAAACAAATGTCAAATACAGGCACAAAAAGGACTTTAGTAAAAAAAATTGCATGAGTTAAAAATGCGTTTTTTTTGGCATCTTGACCACCCACCCCGGCATACCTTCCTCCAAATGTTTTATTACCCCCCCCCCCCCCCCGACGTAAGTATTAATTTTAATCAAACTGCGGACATGCATGAATCCAGGCACCTGAGACAAATTGTACCACATTTCATCACGTCATCAACTGTATTGAATGGTCCATGCAACAATCTCGTATTTATAAAGCGAGTTCACTTGTAATCAACATTTTAGACTCAATGAGACAAAAATAGCTATGCCGTCTAGGTGAGCAATTACAGCTAAAAGTCATGTTTATAGGGAGAATTCCAAGAAGATAATCCAGAGATCACCCACGATATTTTCGGAACTAAATCAACAAAGGATTCACAAAAGAAACAAATCAAAGAAGATAGTTGATGGTGGGTCTCCTCTACCTCGCTGACCTCTACTTAAAGAGTATTAGTGTCAAGCTGACATATTATTCAAGAAAACATGCATTCTGCCGACGCCTTGTGGGTTATTGGCTTCGGAATTCTCTGCTGCATGCATACTGAATGACGATACATATGTGCTTAGGTTTGCAGAATTAAAGGCTCACTTAATTTTCGAACCCCCAGATAATTTGATATAAAAATAGATGCCATATTATATACCATTTGAAAGAGGAAGCTCCAAATCATTAATTGTATTATCAACTTATTCGTTGTACTAAACTGAGCACCTAATGCGCATAAGATTGTCCACTTATAAATGGACAATCGGTACCTAAAATGGTCATTAATAAATGGACAATCCGACAATCCGACACTTCTTCGAATATTTCCGTTATTTCGTCAAAAACTCTTCTTCAAATCTCTCCGTTATTCCGTCAAAAACACTTTTTCTCATACAAATCACCGTTAATAATCAAATTAACATTATTTATAGAGTTATTGCCCTTCATATAGGATTAACAAAACATGTCTTCATTTAGTGGACAATCCCAAGCTCGCGTGCCACACGTGGTTGGATTGTCCATTTATTAATGACCATTTTAGGTACCGATTGTCCATTTATAAGTGGACAATCCTTGAAGAATTGCCTGAACTGAGACCATGTTGTTTTTGTTGAGATACCGACTTCTGTGTTCTGTGTTCAAGTTTCATTATTTTCAATGGATGGGGAATAACTCTATATCTTAAGACATAGAGCTATTCCCCTTCCATTGAAAATACATGTTTAGTTTGAATTCTATTGCATCATGGGAGCCATAACGGGGGAATCTTTCCATTTCAGCTGTTTTCTATTTCTTTATGCATGACAGGGGTAATTAGTGTAATGTTAAGATATATATAATGCAAGTAATTGGTTAAGCGCTATATATACAACCGTTATTATTTGTATATGGATATTAATATTGTAATGTACATATTTGTCAATCATGCAGAGCACAAGAACGTGACATACACGAAATATTTCTAGCCGTAAAGTTAGTCTAGAAATATAAAACTTTAAGACCTAAATCGATACACTAAGTAAATCAGAATAAATTGATACTATATTATACGAGCTTTCATACACGTACATGGGCGGTGAAACAGGTGAGGGCCCGGGACATGTTGGAACACCAGCCCCCTTACCCCCAATTGACGACTTGCAGTATAACTGCTTAATGTATACATTGCGACAAGTGTCATGGAATGTGTGCCCCTTGCCCTTATGTGCTTTCCTCACACCTGCACACACACATATGTGACCATTTAACAATTCCAAGTAGAGTCACGGTTGGTCCAATATATGGACTACTGCACCGTCGTATATAAGCATATCTTCGGGACAGTCCACAAACCTTTGAAAGTCTACAAACCATTGAACCATGCATACGCTGGCATGCCTTCAAAGGTGTCGGCGTTCTGATTTGTCTGATTATTCTAGCCGGACGGCAGCAGGCTGTGTTGGCCAATAAAACATCATATTTATTGCATTCCGGGTGGATCCTGAGATGGAATGATCGACAATATATCGCATTAATAGCTTGGGAAGTTCGCTTTCATGCGAGATGCAGTTTCGTCGGCAATAAATGCTTCAGCTTACGATTTATGCCTGGTGGGATTCGAATATCGTGTGCTGTGTTCACCCACCATGTTGTCGATGAACCGTCAGATATATACCAGATAATCTGACAATATGTAACCCGTCCCTGGTCCTCATAAGTGCATGCGAGGAATTTTGACATAATTCTGGTTTAAAAATTATTTATTTCATTCCCAATAAAACATTATAGCAGATATAATGTGCAATCAGCGTGCATACGAGGAGTTAGTGAGAGAAAAAAAAGAGGATTACGCATCAGGGGTTGATCTGCAGATGGGTGTTTTATGTATATATACTCTCCTCTAAATAGTATTTCCCCGTTGCCATATCGACTATTCTAGCCACAATGTCATTTTCTAAGATAATATGAATATATAGGTACTCATACATAGTTATTAGACATTTTTATTTTCAAATTAATGAATATCTTGTCCGACTTGATGATTTATATATATATAGAGTCTGTGTATACATATATGTAATACAATAGGAATATAGGAGAGTCCACGTTGCTTGTATTGCAGTCGTTAATTCTAGACGTCAGAAGTTACACGGGAGAAAATCTTAAACTAGATGTCATCTTTTGTTGCGGAAATCAAACACAGCCACTCTGTGGTTATATGGGTGAATCGTGCCAGGTTCGGCGACATCGGAAGAGATTCGTAATGTAGGATTAATATTTATATGTGTCATGGTTCTGTCCCGCGATTAATCATATTTCTACTTTAGATCCTCTAAGAATCTTCTGGATGTGTGGAATACTTATCGGATTGTTATCAGAATTCCACCAGAACACGAATTACCATTAAAAACCATCAATAGAGAATATATCTATAAGGAAGCCAATAAAGTATAGGCCATCGTTTCAAACAGGGCGCTGTATATGTCATTTGACGCTTATATAATTTCGTTCTCAAATGAGGCTATAGTATATCGGTAATAGGATGAAACCTGTAAATCGCGATACATCTTATATATCTACGGTATCTTGTCTGAGTATCATTTGAAGATAATATTAACCCACGTATATATAGTTGTCAGTTATGATCATGGTCATGTCTTTATTTATTCCGAAGGTTCGTTGTTCAGACGCCTCCTATATATAATGCCGACATGATCAATAGGTAATTCCTTTATCTTGTATGTTCTTTATTCCAAATGCATCAATGCATGGGATCCTTTAGTTTAAAGGACATTAATATGTAAGTTTCTTCATACGTTTGTTTTGCTTTCAGAGACATAATATGCTGCATTACACTGGACGAGATAATATATATAGTGTAAAAATGTTGCAGATAAGAGTCTCTTCGGTATACTGCAATTAAAATAAAGAACCCAATAAGCTTATTTTGGTATCAAAATTGTTCCCTTTGGCATAACCAATGAAATCGGTTCTTCGCGACGACAGAACCAACTTGTTCTTCGTTCATTGGCCCGGTGTAGAACCCAATAAAGAACCAAATGGTTCTACAACAGTTAAAGAGTAGAACCAAACTACCAACTATAGTTGATTCAATGTGGAACCAACACTCCCACAACAGCTATAATTATTTGTTCACGAAGAACCAAACACTAAATTATGGGTTCCAGAAGTATCCTCTATATGTGGAACCAAATGATGAACCAAACAAAGTGCAGAGAACCAAATTAAAAGCATTCGGTTATATAAAAATTACTATAATTACAATTAGTTCTACAATTTGTCCATCTGGCTGAATCTGATAACCTATTTTATTCTTGACGCGAACCATATGGTTTTTACTAGGGTTTATTCAAGAACCAAACCCATACACATTAATAAATTGTTATTTTACAAGAAATAAAAGGTTCCTCGCGGTTGACCTCCTTTTATCGCTTTTTGACACCACTTTTCTGACAGTGTATCATATTAGTTCACGATTAACCATCACGACATGTACCCATGCATATACATGTCTGTATAATAAATGGTACAATTAATATGCATAATATATGTAAACTTATATATTATAGTGACATTTGTCTAACTGACATGATGGTCAAACCAACTTTATAATTACCTCGTGTCAGAAATAACCGACGTCTGGGCAATTAGAGTATGAAACCTTGACTGGGATCAAGACCAAGCCTTGAAATAGGGTGTCTGTCATTTGCAGAATGAGGTCCCCAGAGGGTGAATTTAGTGTCTGTCATTTGCAGAATGAGGTCCCCAGAGGGTGAATTTAGTGATGCATCACTAAATTCACCCTCTGGGGACCTCATTCTGCAAATGACAGACACCCTATTTCAAGGCTTGATCAAGACAATATCTTAAGTCGGAGAAATCAGTTCAGCCCCCTCCCAGGTAACATATAAATCAGTTCAGCCCCCTCCCAGGTGACATATAAATCAGTTCAGCCCCCCCCCCCACAGGTGACATATATATAACTGGATGGTCTATAACTTCGAATTTCAAATTGCACACATTGTCCTAACGTAAAAAATGAGACTATAAAGCAAAATATCATATTTTTGTTTATGATTTTGCGGGCATTAAATATTTTAAGTTACTGTGAACATTGACTTGTCCATAAATCATATCATCTGAACAATATATTATACGCATTACTAACCATTCAACTATATCGGGAGCTATAAGGTAAACGTGAGAGCTCATTGTGCAGTGTGTGCATACAAGTCCTGACCACGCTACGTTCGCACAGTAGACAAAACTGCCTGGCAAATATTCATGAAATTGTTCATAGTTGGCTGTCTATTGCAGAAGATTAAAATATACTTTTTGGAATTACAAAAACTTGTTTTATCGGTTGTCTGAGCGACAATATGTCACGAGTTATTGCCAACTAATCGGGCAAATGTCAGTTGTATAACAATTTTAGCAATTGCATATATACATCATTGCACATATAATAAACTGTTGGGGGCAGTGCGATTTATAAGTAGTTTGTCGTTCATATCCTAGCACATGCACTGACGGGCCGATTGCAAAATAGCCAGACAAATTTGGCCGCGTGTGAGCGCACCCTTAACGTACTATGTGTTTACTGCATAGCTGTGCGAAAGTGGATTCACTACAGGTTATCGCCGAATGTGTTCACCCCACATATGATATGTTGGACAGGTGGGGAAGGTTGTTTAATGAGATGGATTTTAATTGTCAAGCAAATCATACGCGTGCCAATATAAATAAGTACAACATAGAGATGGATAAGGAGTTGCGTTACAAAAACAAACCTTAACCTAAAAACTCCATGGTGATTAGTGAATGAATGGCGCGATTAACACTTCCAACACAGAAGTGGCAGGTATATAAACCCATAACATAAACAACTTTATAACACGCAGTTAAATTCTTGACGACTTGGTCCATACTTGCATTTACTATTAATGGCATACTCTGGTCAGGGACGTGGAGACATGGGGTTTGGTGTTTCACCCACCCAACTTGGGTAAAACAACATTCAATAGTTGGATATTTCATGTCTGAAACCACATAAGTTGCAAATTTAAGATCAAAGCTAAGTTATTATTCTGGTAGTTTGATTTTCCCAACCAGTAGTTAGTGTGAAATTTGTGGTATGTTGACAAAAATTTAGATACGTCCTCACTTGAGGCCAAATGGTCACTAGTTGCAACCTTAGGGTTGCAACAATATGTCAGGTTGGAAATATACAATAGTTGGAAACCTTGAGGTACCAGTTGGAAAATTCCAACCTAAGGGTGGCAACAGTTGGAAACATTGCGGAAATCTAAGGTGCACCCCCCCCCCCCCGCCCCAACGGAGACATCTAGACCATAACTCCGGTAAAATAGGCGGACGTATAAAACCCAAATTAGAACTGTACCTGTATTTTCATATGATTAAATCAAATCTCTATTTCAAATTTGAAAACAATAACATAACTAAAACTAATGTTATCACCGGAAACAATCTGGGACGGACGGACAGACACCGCTGATTTGTATAGTCCACCGATTTTTTCGGGGAAAAATCAGGGCCTATTGTTTGGCGTTTGAACTATATATACTCTCGGTTTAAACCCCCAAAGCGGATTGAAGCGTAAGATTATGATTGCTCTTTTTACATCTAGGTCTGGTGTCGGTGATCAAAATAGGTTGATAAATACGTTAACCCTTTCTGTGCTAAATGGATTCTCCCATTCAGTTAAAAAAGTTTAGATTGATATGGTCAATTATTGATTTGCAGGAATGTAATATTAGCAGACGACAAATAGATAAATGTATATTTATTGAGGAAAATGTTCAGATAATAAGTTCAACAAACGACCATTGAACTTTATTATCTGAACATTTATATGAGATAACTACTCGTCAATGATGCTTTAGTATAGAAAGGGTATAAATAGGATACCGTTTATATTCCCCAGAATGACTTACTCAACTTAACACAATTTAGAAAGATCCGGTCCCAACATTTCTGCACAGCATTTAAATGACAGTTATGATATTGTAGAAATAAAGAGAGTTTTTCTGCAGCTCTGTTCGAAAACAGCTGGACAATTTATATGATTTTTACAAATAGCGACAATTCCGGAAACAACCAGAAGCCAGTTGCGTGGAATGTGTGGGTGGCCGACAACTGCAATGACGAGATATTTTCAATCAGTCTGGTTGTATGAACTTCGTCATGCAACGGATACACATATACGATTATAGATGTAATCCGCATGTCTGCATGCCCTTTAATTACTTGAACCGATATGCCCATGGGATGGTGGTCGTGGAAAATAAACTAATCCAGCCCGATAACTCATTTTAACATAGTGTGTACTGTATGGGGCCTGTATATATTTCGTGTATTTGAGGACTTATCTCATCCATCCTTCCAAATTTGGAGGTTCAAATTAGACAAGCTCGTTTAATTTAATGGATTGAAATTAAACACGCATGTCCCTTCAAATAGTAAATATGCGAGTGGTTCGATAATAGGTATGTGGTGCATTATATCATACACGATTCTCCGGTCAACCCTTCATAAATATGAATATAGCACACAGAAGTGAGTAGGCAGCTGAAGAAACAAATCGTTTCCACCCAAGATATGTTAGTCAACACACAAAACCCTTGTCTCGGTAGGTGAGCGAAACACTGAGTACATGATTTATTAAAACGAAAGAAAATCCCTAAAACAAATTACATGAATGATTAAGAAATCCGTGTTATGTTAAGCAAACTATGAAAACAGGATTTTGAATGTCTGATTCGTTTTGGAGCACACCACCTTGTAGGATCATGCGGTGTTATGAGAAATCACGTTCTAGCTGCATGTGTTCAGCGTACTGTTAGCAGGATGAAAACAGGTTTATTTCCCCTCATTTGTTGCCCAATTGAGCACAATGTTTGATGAGGGATTTGATGCTATTTTGTTCTTTTCTCGGTAAAGGGGACACGTGTCTTTGTGCACGTGCCCTCTGTGTGTGATCTGGTACAGTTAGGTCGTACATGATGTTTGCCAGCAATGAGTTTAAAATCAGGTGACTATATATAGTTTGGTGGTCTTTACAATTTTGTCACGATAACAAATTTGTTCATATTCACGAAAAAATAGGTACATATAAATTCACTAGACAGAAAACATTAAAGACCCCAGTTACTCAATCAGTAAGGTGTATAGACGGGCATATACTATCCAACAATTGCGATGCTGTTTCGATTGAATTGAATTGACTCCAGGGATGGCCACCTATTTCGTGAATATATGTGAAAACTTATCAGTTGCGTATACTGCATGGGGGTTGGTGGTTCCTACATGTAATATTGTAATTATAACAGACCAAGTGAAAACGCGTTGGGGAGCAGAAATGTCGCACAGTAGAACGTTACTGTTGTTGTAATCAGAAATCAAAAGAAGCCAACCCAAAATCGGTCGATGTGTAACCTATCATGAACATCATCAACAACCATATACATCTTCGCCACAACGATTTCACCAACATTATCCTGTTTATATAAACTGCATCAAATCATTATTATTTTTTTTAGATTGATTATGGCAAGTAGGCCAATAATAAAATTAATTGCTGACGGTCTATACTGGATCAAATTATCGGACCATCTGCGTCAGAGAAGGAATTTTTTGGATAACACTCGAAACATGCATATCAGTTGAACAACGAATAATTATGGAAGTATGCCCCAAATATATCAGTAGTCGTCATAAAATAAAATAACTTGACCAACAGTTGTAATACAGGCATACAATCACAGATTTGATTATATAAGTCATATTTCCGTGTGGTGCGAGATGCCTCAAGGTGGTACCCGCAACACGATCTGCATGCGTGTATAGCTCAAAGCTTTATTTTCCAACTAATGCACATCACTTGGTACTGCACGGAACTGTATAGAGACTACTGTACGAAACGAAATAACATATCTGTAATATGCAATTAATTCTTATCATAAGACTACATAATACATACATGCATCTGATAATCAATAAATATCCTAATATTTTCTTGAATCGAAAGGAAATATAATTTGAACAATGCACAACATGCAGAAGATATACATTCAGATTCACGCCAATTCGACCAATGAGGAAGATACATGTTGGAATTGTTCGTCGGCTTTCGTTGAAATCGACATGGTGACATGTTATGCATTAAATGGACATTGTGAAGTGGACACGCTTCTTCGTCATGGTATCTCAAGCGCAGAGCTCATCCAGCGTCAAGACATTTATTGGTTAATTTCAGCAAAATACTCCAGTTTCACCCTCGACAACATGGAACTACTTTTGAGTATGCTTTGATGTTGATAGTTTATATTTTATAATAGTTTGCACCGAACGAACAGTTCCTTATGTTTTATGGGGGTTTAAAACCGCGAGGTGGTGAACCTGTTTATTTACATTATGAATCTTGGATTTCTCAGATACCCGGATGTTAACCTGGTATATCTGACTATGGTACCAAGTATAGTCTATTTGTAAAAGACGGTTTTCAACCAAGACTAATTTATATTAGGGTCCATTCTTTCGACAAACCGTTGTGTACGGAGTGTAATAATAATAATAATCACTCCACGAAAAAAAGCTGATGTGAATCTTATTTGGTGGGAATCTATTAACTGATTTTGATAAGATTTTTTGTTTAAACCACACATATACCCTCGGGCGATTGGTTTAGCTTTGGTTCGTTAATGACGCTATAGGGTATAATGCATGGTTATATCAAAACTGACAACGGCGTTATATGACATAGCGACCGAAAATACGATAAGCCTGCACAGTAAACCAAACAAGTATATATATAAATAAGAGTTTACTTATATGCCAGCGCTTCACTTTTTGCGCAACGTTTATAATTATGTTCTATTAACTTATATATTTCTTGAAAAATCTAACATGTATACTATTTGCTATGCTTATTGATATAATTATAATAATTCATCGCGAATATATGATCAGGATGATTAGGGCCGTCCAGACAAGTGTCAACACCCTTGTTACAATGGACGAAGGGTGTTGATTTGACGCCTGGTCACCAAACGACTAATATATCACCAACGATATCAGTCGAGTTGTTCAATAAAAATGTCCCACACTTTCGCGCCTCTGCATGAAGATCTGTGTGTCTGATAAATTGTGTCACGATCAGTTCTTATTAAAGGAGACATCTTCTTTGGATCCAGCCATTCCGTTCTAGAAACTGTCAAATTCCTGTGCCAAATACCTTGTCCAACTTGCACCGGTATACTGAAGGATTCCCACGTTACTTTTTCTATAAATCTGATTCTTGGCTCAGTTTGTCATTGTGTCACTTCTTTGACAACAACGACTCATCTTCGTCCGACGATATATATTTTCTTCTTATATATACTGGATCTATATATTTCTTGTGGTTCTTGTCACTGTTTTACTATATGAGGCCGAGTACCAGCTGCTCTGTCGTCTGACTCGTCGTTATCTTCATGTCTGACCTCTAAACTGCATGCGTCAATCTAATGATCAATGTTCATAACCACAAAAACGAGATCATCTCATCTATAGCCTGCAAAAATTCAGCCCATGAATGCTGATGTTAGGTAAGTACATGAGATAATCTATCCTTCTGATCTTGACTTGTCAAAACTTTGTTTTTGCTGTGCGAAACATCCCCCACGGGTTGTTGGATGCACTCACGCGTAAAATACATCGGCGGCAATATCCCAGCTGCAGAATCATTCACAACCGACAAGTCGAGACGGTAGTATACCGAGTTTTACTGAGTAAATTTAATTTTTCTTCTTGTATTCGCCCTTCTTGACGTGGAAATGATTGTTTCAATTAGCGCTTACATCTAGTAGCGCTGCTAGATGTCATTTCTTCAACCAACTCATGCGTCGATGTTTGTTTGCGGAGAATTTTCTACCTTGCTGGCGATAAAAGCTCTACTCAACACGGAGGGATATACCGGTGTAATGTTTGTTATATGTTAGAGACCACCAACATGTGTTGCTCCCTTCAGTCAGGGTACATTATAGTTATGTGACTCCAGCGTGAAGTGTATATAGTGTATAGCGGGTGGTGTAAAGAGGGAATTTATTTTACACGTTATTTTACGAGTATATATATATGAATAGTCACGATATCTTGCTCAGTTTGGGTGAACACAAACTGCTAACTAGACCAGCTATGCGTTTATATTCGGGAACAAATAGTACGGAATCTCCACATTTTAAAATATTACGTGAGTGTTATATATATATAGCCAACTACAAATAGCGGCAATCCCGGAAACAATCAGAAGCCAGTTGCGTGGAATGTGTGGGTGGCTGACCACCTAGTACAAACGCTATCGCATGCCAAATGGGATGGGATGCTGAAAAATCGCAAGCCAATTTGCGCGCGATTTAGTTTGCCGTGTCCCGCGTGACTCAGCATCGCATGCGAATATCTTATACTATGTTTCGATTGTAAAATTCAAAGAAATGTAACTCTAACATACTCGTTATTTAGTAAAAAATCATACCAAAAGAATGACACCACAAAGAGACACGTTTCAAAAACACTATAGGAAAAATCACTTTTAGGGTGGGTGGGCTTGGGGGAGGCGGACGGCACTGTCTAAGACCTGTTGGGAAACACAAAATTCAAACTGTTATTGAAGCGCCGCAGGCGCGTTAAGCAACGTCACCCCTTTTTCAAATTGATATCGAGGCAGTCAGGTCGCGCCAGCGACCGCTGCCGCGGGGGCCTGATGGCTCATAAAAACAACTCTATATATAAGCGCCCGCGGCTACCACTTTATAGCATCAAGGGTAGACTGAGCAAATCGAGACGGGATGCTGGTCCCGCCAAACTCTCCAGACGGCATCGACATATCAAAACGCATGCGATTCTCGCCTATCGTATCCGTATTTGGACGAGATTGTAAGACCATAGCCTGGGCTGACAACGTCAATGGCGAGATATTTTCAATCAGTCTGGTTGTATGAACTTCGTCATGGAACGGATACATATATACGATTATAGACGTAATCCGCGTGTCAGCATGCAACTACTTGAACCGAGATGCCCATGGTGGTCGGTACATTTAGTATTTTAATGGAAAACAACCTAATCCTGAATTGACCGAAATGTTGAAGATTGAAAGACGAGAAAGACAATATGGCAAAACATGGCACCGATGAATGTGTTTTAACGCACATGCGAAAAAAATCAATGTTGCTGCCTCATATATACCTATACCCCTCACAATACAATCGACTTAATGTTTCAATAATTTTTCAATCTTTTTGCAGCATTCAAGTTATCGTCGTTGCTGTTCGCCCTGGCGCGGGTTTCTTGTGGTATCGGGGAGTTCGGCATTGACAAGGGTGAGTGTCCGTTTCATAATACCCCACTCCTCCAGCAGGACCTATATAACTGTATACGTCACAGAGTGACTTGAAAACCCACGGCGGCGACGGCTTGGTGCATGCATGGTTCTAACTTCGAACGAATCGAAGCCTGCAATTAGGTACTTTATTTTAATCCATTCATCAGGTGGTTAAATACCGGGGATCAAGGACCAAGTCGATCAACAGGATCAAGTTATACTCTTATATATACGGACGTTATACCTCTTAAAAACTTATGGAATTAAGAAAATCGTTCAGAGTGGAATAACAAAGAGCGTTAAAATCTGTTAGAATGGAGCAATAAAGAGCGTTTCTTATTAGTATATTACTGTTATGGTAAAAATAAAGAGCGCTCATCTCAATGATGTTCGAAATGTGGAAAATAGCTGGGAAATTGCAATCATGCACGCTGAGTATACAAAGCATGTGGATTTCATGTAGACCAATCTATCATATCCCTTCTAAAAATAAGTAGACTGTGGGTTCAAATGAACACTGTTGACTTTTTTTTTATGAAATAATCGAGAGAAAAAAGAAAGACGAAAGCAAGTTGGGTTGTAGAATGTCACAACAACAAAGAGCGCTCTTAGTGATTTGTTTTCCTTCTTCGGTATACATAAATTAATGAGCGTTCATCTCTCGTATATGTCCGGGTAGCAGAAAATGGCTGAAGCATTTCTGTTGCATTTGATTAGACTTTTCTATATACAGGTTCATATACTATTATACGTGAACATTCCGTGCCTTATCGATCTATTTATCTCTGAATCGTGACAAAAAGAGCAATTACTATGTTTTATTTTTGGCTCGGTAATTATGCGTGACTATATGAACCAGACATACTATAATGTTACTTATTATTTAACACCCCCTGATTATTATTTATAATTTCCGGTTATATTAAATAAATCATATAACCTAGTAACCTTTTCTAACGAGGTGACGAAGTGTGTACAGCTCGTGTGTCGATACAATTAACACCACAGCATGTGATGCATGATGAACGGACGGGGCTCAAACAATATATCATAAAAGAATGTCTTCGTAATTTGGAAGAGAGAAACAATAGGTCGATAAATAACCGACATATCAATATATGCATTTGTATGCTATAAAAATTACCAAATTCATCCGAATTCAGTTTTCCAGCTTTTTTCAATATTTTGAACATAATGCTCTTTATCTTAACCATATCGGGAATTAACTCACAAGGAACGCTCTGGATTATTGCATGGTGAACATTTGTCTTGAATTCTATGACAAGATTATTTATGTCTTTATGTGTCATATAAAGTCCCTATATAGTAGTATTCGACGGAACAGCTAGGGTGGACATTTTTTTAAAAAGCGACCATAATCATCTAGAGACTTCAGCCCGCCACTATAGACTACTACATTTTCAGTTTTTCGCAGTTTTTGGACCAGGAACACGTCTATTATGCGAGGGGCATTGAGTGAACGACATTAAGCAAACGTGAGCGCCACAAAAGTAATGGCAGACGAAAGCTTAAATACCAGATAGCAATGTTCATTCACCGTGCAGGCATTTGTCCCCTGCGACGCTGGCCTGTTCATGGCCATCACGTTTACACATAATGTGCGGGAAATATCTCAGTTTTCATTAAAGACTTGCTCTGATACAATGTCAGATTTAATTACGTAGATATATACGTGATGGCAGTGGTCAGACCAGTATATACATGTATAGCGAGGGACCGTACTCTGCTCTGCAGTTTGACCGTTGTATATATGCTGTCTTCGATCAGGTTTTCGGAACGATAAAGAACGTTTCTTGTTAGGTACAATATTGTTTTCACATACCTGTGATAAACAATTGCAAGCGACTGAATTTGCTTTCTAAATTCTATGAATGAGATAAGTCGTTCTGCGACGTTTGAAGTCCGTATAATATAGTATTGAACGCACGCGTATTCAACGATATATTAGGGCCGGTTTGTAACAATGCACAACTTTGGCCCCAACGCGCCCACAGGTCCCCAGAACAAAAATTGACCCCCACCCCAATAATACTTAATATATTGGGGGTGGGGTCAATTTTTGTTCTGGTGACCTGTGAACGCGCCATGAGGCTTTACATACATTGTATTTCATCAGGTGGCATTGGTCTCACATTCGTTATGTGTGTATGAACGAAAATGAATGTTTATACCAAACCCGTATACGATATACATAATCTCTCACTTCTTGTGTCGAGTTGTTGCGACATGCTACGTATATGTGCATGTAGACTTGCATGGAAAAAATTGCTTTCACGTGACGTACCATGCAATTCCAACTCTGACGTAGAAAGGTAAATCCGTACACCTTTCGCTGGAAGCAATTTTAATTGAAATCTCATCCAATTGTACAGTGCACCAAATGACAGGGAATAACCGTTATGCCGTCTTTGATCATTCTCAAGATCTCGGAATTCGGTGCTTGAGTGTCAGACATCTTATGACTGACAGATGTATTCTCTCTTCTAAACCGCGAATTCCCATCAATTCCCGCACAGCTGTGGCAGTTTCAATCAAGGATTTCAAAAAGAGGGCTTAATTAAGTAGACCAGTATATACATCCATTACATTTGTATGAATTATATCCATATATCTTATTGACTGAAGAGGTGGAATTAAAACATGAAATTCTAGTTCTCCGTGAACAAGTATATTATTCCTTCAGTCGCATTAAAGAACGTACTTCAGCCTTAAGCCGTATCGGTATAATAGACGTTTTGTGAAGTTGGCTGGGTTTGAATATGATGCTATAGGTTTTGTACGTCATATTTGGTTACAGACGAAGCACTCTGAATTTATATTGCCTGGGTAATTTCCAAACACTGCCAAGCAGTTTCAGCTAATGATAATATGATATATTTTATATGCTAGTTCATTACGATAGTTGTGATTCGAGATTTATGCAGAACAACCAGAATATAGTTCTAAGAAACATTAGCTGCGATCTTTTTCGATATCAATGAAAAATCACTTTCAAAATCACACGTATGTTTTTTTTTTTAAAGACAGCAGTACATGATCTGAAGTCAAAATTCCTGTTTTATACCAAAGAGGACGCTTCATCTGTTGTGGAATGTCCTAGGATTTGTTGGAACAGTGGAACTGCATGTATTCATTGTTGAACACAAATCTTTTCTTGCAGCTCTCCTGTAAACTCCTTATCACCCACTATCCATTTCACAGGTACTATTTCCTGCTCAGAAGAAGAACACAATGCAAAGATAAAGGGGCAGAAGGGGGACTTCGGCGCAATAACATCATCGGGGTATCCACAGAACTATACGGCGGATTTATATTTCGGAGTATGGTGTGAAGTGGAGGTGAAATCATGCAGCACGTGCAGACTGAGGCTGGAGTTCTCAGATATGATGTTCCCGTCGTGTGTTCCGCCCGATTTTGACTTGAGTATATTTGGTACAAAGGTCAGGGGCTCCAAATGCATTCCAGGGTAAGTAAAAATAAAACGGTTTGGAATTTTTCAACTGGTATATACCAATAGGCTTTTCAACTTTTGGAAATTTCCAACCTGACTTACTACTGGTTGGAAAAGAAATTAAAAGAACAATCTCAGCCTATTGGTATCTGTTATTTCCAACTTATGAACATGTTTAAAGTTACGGGGGGGGGGGGGGTGACAACATTTCCAAAATTCGAGGACATGTGCAAATTTATAGGCCCAACCCTATAATCCAAAAAAACATGCAAAACTGCATGCAGCGTACAGAGCAAACGCATAATGGACAACTGGGTCGTGTTGCAATGGACTGATGCTTTACATTGTCGGAAAATACCAATAGTAGAATAGCTATAGCAGATAGAATGTCTAAATATTGAGTACCTGAATGTCCCTTATGTTAGGTGAAGGTGTCGTGTCAGTGATGTTGAGGTGGTGGTCACTGTCTCGTGTCTACGGTCATAGGGTAATCTAGTTTCCTACATATTGATATCCCTATATATATGAACACGAGGTTACCTGTAGGATCCCAAGGTCTCGCCGGAAACGGGACGTTGTCGTCGGTAATGACATGGCGAGATTTCCATTTGAACATTATGATCCACGAACTGAAATGTGTAAGGTGGTTATATGGCTCCTTATATACAACTCAAACGGAGGAATTATATCGTAAAGGTCCTCTTAATTTTCGAACCCCTAGATAATTTTATATAGAATAATTATATGCCATATGTGACCCGTCATATCAAATCCAGTCGTAAGTCGGGATTTTTGTTACCCTGTGCCAATGCAATCTCTTATTTATGCGAGTCGACCATAGGTCGCCTCGCATATATAAGAGAATGCATTGGCCTAACAAGTTTTTACAATTTTAATAAATTTTTCTTGTATTCTTTAACAATTTTATAATTTCACCCAATACAGAGCCCCAAACAAACATGAGCAGACGACACTCTTCTATATGCTTCTATATATGTGTGGGGCTCCCTGCAGGGTAATGGATGTTTTTTATGTTATGTCCTAAAAATTGTAAGAAACATTTATTTAAAAAAACTGATAAAAAATTGTTAGGCCAATGCATTCTCTTATATATGCGAGGCGACCCATGGTTGGCTCGCATATATAAGAGAATGCATTGGTACAGGGTAAAAAAAATCCCGACTTACGACTGGATTTGATATGGCGGTTCACATATTACATACCATTTGAAAAAGGAAGCTCCAAAACATTGTATTATCAACGTATTCCGTGTAATAAACTGAGAACATGTTGTTTTTGTTGAGATACCGACTTCTGTTTTCTGTGCTTAAGTTTCAATGTACTCAATGGATGGGAAATAACTCTATATTTTAAGATATAGAGCTATGCACATTCCATTGAAAATACATGTTTAGTTTGAATTCTGTTTCATTCTGGGAACCATAACGGGGGAAATCTTTCCGTAATTTCACCTGTTTTCTATTTCTCTATGAGCATCTTCTGAGACACAGACGTTTCAAATGGTAATGAATTATAGTATATTAATCATATTGTATGGCATAGATTGTTATTAAAACCGTATATCAAGGCACTATAACAAAAATAATCGGTGACTCGAAAAACTAAACGGGCCTTTAAATGTCTTACGGACTAAACCCCTCAGTTTGTGTGTCTCGCTATAGTGAGGTAAATTATTGATATATACAGAGGCGAATTGCTGTCTGGTGGGGATGACGGTGACTTGTCTAAAAACAATAAGCAGCTTGAACCACATATTACAAACCATGTGAACAACTGTTTGATCATTGTTTTTCTTCCTGGACAAATCATCATAAATCAAACGTAACATATAGCAATATGTCTGTTTAACCATATTATCTAACGCATATATACCTTCATTCTTGAGGTCGCGGTAACGGATTCTGGTCGTGGGAGTTTTTTGGTCGAAGAACTCTGCGAGAATTGATTTGAGTAGCATTCCCAGACATGATAAAAACTTTATTATATCACCGCCGTTACATGGACAAGGTATATAACTGGGTCCCCAAACACCATGGTTATCAATGCCTGTCTCCGTCTATAAACATTCCGAATCGTTAACGTGGAATTCGCGTGGTATTCAGCTCGTTTAGAAAGGTATCAACCAAGGCTGCTCAAATGGATTATTACTTAGCGTAGGTCGCAGGGGAACAGTTTTCACTGTAACTACATTTTCATACCAGACCTGAATGCGCGCTTTGGGAATCAGAGGTAAGAAAAATCAATGGCACATTATGATCGCTGCCGACCACCCTGCTTTTTGGGGTCACCTTGTGGCGCTACATAATAAGTACTGGTGTATCTTACGCCGGATATACATATGCCACGAAATTCACGAATCACAGAAGTTTGAGAGCGAAAAGGGTTGTACGGAAAGAATGTCCATTTCGATTAATTTTCCCAAAGTATAAGCTTCATTTATGCCTTATTTTTGTCAGAATATTAAACGAAATGCGCCATTGTTTTTGGATATTTATCATTTGGCAGCCAATCACACCAATTGTGTATTGGTATCTGAATGTAGGAGAAACTGGTCCTGATGTGTGTCTATTGCTTCCTAGACGACATATTCTCATCTTATTGGTATATTGAGAATGTCTCTCAACTCAGATCAAGCTTCAAATCTATCCCGATGTTCGCCATTGTCGGGATTCGAACCCACGACATCTTCGCCATGGCGGTGATGATGGTATCCACGACCTACATGTAACAACAATGGTTGCGGGCCAAATAATTCCTTGATGGTTGAGCATATATACATCGTATATATATATACCTTTTAAGCAGAACAAATCACTTAATCTGAACTTATATACCGTAACCATTAGGTACGTATACTACAACTGGCGGTAAACAACGTTTGTCAATAATTTATAATGGAATGCAATATGTGAGGCAAGGGTATTTGACGTGGCATACATTTCCCACGTCCAATATAGGACTTCTTTTGGGTAGTATGTCTTCATATGGATGTGTGGTATAATTCAAAACCGGTAATTGCCCCCCAAACGCATTCCTCTCCGCCGGGCTACGGTTTAATTGAAAAATTGTCAGTTCACAATAATTTACCGGCGTCTAGCATGCGTACAAGTAATTGAGAATTGAACGAAGGCAGTATTGGTAACGAGTTTAACCCTTCCTTTGTCGAATGGATGGTCCTATCCAGTGTTAAAGCATACATTGGAATGGTCTATTATTCATATCGAGGGATGTTCAGAAAATATAAGTCGATGACAGATAATAAAAGTGGAGGATTGATGGGAAATGTTCAAATAATAAGATAATGGCCGTTTTGATGATTGTATTATCTGAACATTTCCTTAGGGATCGACTACTCGCCAATGAGTGCTATATATAAGTAAATAGAATGTTAACCCTTTGCCCAACAGAAGGGCCCTGTGCCAATGCATTCTCTTATATATGCGAGTCGACCATAGGTCGCCTCGCATATATAAGAGAATGCATTGGCTTAACACATTAAAAATTATAAAATTGTTAAAGAATGTAAGAAAAAATGGTAAAAAGTGTTAAAAAAAGATGTTTTTTAGGCCAATGCATTCTCTTATATATGCGAGGCGACCTATGGTCGACTAGCATATATAAGAGAATGCATTGGCACAGGGCATAACTGTAACTATCACACTGTGGTCAAGGAGCCGGTTCCAATTATATCCATATTTGTATGGTTCTATTGAGACAGACCGAAGATATTTTAGGCTGTTGAAGCTTTATTTGGCCGGTTTTGGCCGGTTTGTTGGGTAAAGGGTTAACCCCACTAACACTGTACCAAACTTGTGTATGTGTATACCGACCACAACGGCCGTTTTGGGGTCGACTTGATGTCTACGTGCATTTACAAGCGATGTTGTAGGTATACGTGGCAGATAAACCAGCAGACTGCAGAACATTGATGTAGGCTCGGCGATATCCTAATTGTTAGGGAATCTCTAGAGAGCTGTTTTGGGTACACATACTTATGTGTTACCCAATTCACGAATTTACCCAGTCTAGAAATAAAGCATAGTATCAGATTGTCTCACTATAGCACTCGAAGAGACTTTAAATTGTAGTACAACTGGCTCATGCGATGCTTCTACGTACATAATACAAACGAATTTAGCAGCCAAAATACGCTTGTGGGTCTTATGTGAAACTCTTTAGCAAGCCACATATATTTCGCCTTGCCCAACCGGTCTCTTCCGAGATAGACGGCAGAGAAACAAGTTTTGAAATAAAATTTTGAAGACAAAAGAAGTTGTGTTTATAAAAACAGAGGTTTCACAGAATCACATTAGCTGTTAAACATTGCCATACTGAATGGATACTCATTTGTAGGGGGTTTCAGGTAATAAAAGCAGACTAAAGACCGAGACAAGAGCAGAAGACATGTTTCATATTCAATGGTATAGGAAATTTCAGATAATAACGAACGTATTATCTGAACATTTCCTATGGGAACTACTTGTCCATTATTATTTAATATAGAAAGAGTTAACACTTAAAAGCATAGTGTACATCATGGGCCCCATCATTCACAGTACACCAACAGCTTGTTCAATCACGAGAAAGACATGTCACTATAAATATGTTCATAAAATCAGTAATTAATGACGTTTTCCTCTCAGTAGTAGCCTGCCTTCTTGATGATTGCATAAGTGTTATGTCTGGTAATGTAATTATGGGCCCAGTGAGGGCAACATGTTTGTAACTGTTAACCTCTTCACTGCTTAATGACGTCATGACGTCGGGTGGGGAAGTTGACGCACTGCCCATTTTGCAGTCGAAAACTATAATGGGAATGTCTCGAAAACCTTACAAATTACTTCATGCAAAGGCTACTATCAATACCAATCCTGGAACACCAGCATACATTGCAATCTCTACCAGATCGCACAAGTCATACTTCCTTTCTGACTCTGTCACCGGCTGGGTACTAGTTTCCGTTTCTATATTTAGCGCGGGGTTTTCCAAACAAAATGGCGAAAACCGATCGCCCCAAAGTCAAATTTCCTATGTGCTTTGAGAACGATTCCCGCACTAAAAACTTAATGACAGAATGGAGGATCAAAGCGGTAGTTTTGTTGACGATATTCGAAAGCAACTCGTCAAAATTGGAGCAAATTATAACTCTTGTGCCTGACTTGCCATGCGTGTTGTCGTGACATTGTCGTCCATGTGCTTTTTGACTTTTGTGTTGATAAAATAATCGGACAACCGAATCACACCGTTTCGAAATATAGTTCTTCGGTTTTATTGGGACTTTTCAAACTTAAGGTTCAAAATTTATACAAATTTTGTTCGATGTTTTGTATGCTTAGCAAGAGCAGCTTGTTGCTCTGTTCGCTTAGTATATATCTTATTTTCGCGGAAGTCCACCAAATGTGGGTGAAATGTCGCCGGTTGCAGCGGTATTACCGAGTCATCAAGGGAGGTAAACCCTGCATGGAGTTTGCATACATTGATTGAAACGTCGAGATAGACTGGTGCAGTGGTACTAATTTCTTAGTTTTTCCCCTTATGAATGACCACCGCCTGCTAGTGTGCGGAAGTACAATGTAGGTCTGTACTATATACGGCCGTATAGCATATATACAGCGTGACATTTTTGGACGTACTCAGTACTGTCGTATAGCAGCCAAGAGGTTAACTGCTAATTGAGTTTGCGAAGACTCTCTACTGTTACACAAATGCTTCGGGATAAGTTAACGTCCTGTGTGATACCTACTTACTACAGAAAGAAGACTTGAATGGGAATTGTTCTGCTATACCTTCCCTTTGTATTTTCAGTTGTGATCATTTGTACGTTGTTGAGACTGACAAGCCGTACGATGAAGCCACACAAAGAGCATATTACAAACAGGACGAGGGAGCAGTATATAACTCCTTGTCATCCAGTGTTGTGATCGTTCATTGTATGTCAAATGCTACAATAGCTACCGGCAAAAGGTTCCATGTGCAGTATGTCATAGAAGGTACGTACATTTATCTTGATTACTATATTTACCCCACGAATGCAGTGAATGGTATACACGTAGCTATGAATTTGGCATGGATTGTTACGTACGGTCCATCGCCAGTCCGTCTCCACACGCCCGTCTAGACTTTCGTCCGAGCAGAAATTTCAGCCACGGGTTATCGGATCTCAATGAAATTTGGTGTGAATATTCACCATTACAATAGGTTTTCAAAACGTATAAAAGGGTTTTGTTGGCATTTTCCGTTCTAGAGTTAATATTCTTTGTTTATGTGCTGAGTTGATCGTGATCATAAATTACAGGGGACATGCATGGTGACCGTCCACCGAAGTCAGAACATGATTAAATAATCAAGGCTCTATTCCGCGTCAGTAGTTTTGAACAGAGCCTTGTTCAAAACTACCCACGCGACATATGACCGGCTGTAAACAATTTTAACTCCACCCAGACGAAACCAATTCCCGAATACTATTGTTCGTTGTCCATGTTCATTAAGCATTTTGGATACCAAAATGTATCTCTGGTTATGCCAACATGCGGTAAAGCACTCGGGCACACGTAAGGCGAAAACCTATAGCATACAGCTCTTGTCTGTTCTGGTATTTTCCCATGCACGGTTAACCCAACAAACATTACATTGCACGTTGCAGAACCTTTGGGAACAACGCAAACTCACACGGATATTCAAGGAAAACAACATGAACTAAAAGTAACTGGTGAAATCTATAGAGCGAATTGTTCAAACTGGCTCACTATGTTAGACTCGGTTGCCTGCGAAACTATCTCAATTATTTAATGAGCCTAAACTTAGACAAGATCAGTCTGCATCAGATTTCACGTTCCCTTAAAGTTAAAACGAGGGAACTCCCACGTGATTCAACGGTATAGAATAGCTTCAGCGTCATTATCAGCTGAAACGTGCAGAATCGGGGACGAACAGTTATCACGTGACTCGAATTATCAACCCAAGCACGCATTGACAGAGATACACATGTTATCATTGGTTACACCTTGCAGTTTTACCATCAAAAGTGCAGAACGATTAGCACAGCTCTCAATACACCAAGGACTTCAGCGCAGATTGCAGGTTTACAAACGGAGTCCAATTTAAGCCACTTACTGGTGTCTCTCTGCGGGACTCGTGCATCAAACGCAATCCCAGCCACGCTCTTCGTGATGGAACAACTGATTCAGTGTTCACTATAGTCAGTCGCAGCCAAAGATGAAACGACTACGGTTTGCGTTACTACACGATATTCAGAATAATGAAAGAAAAAAACAAAGTTTGCCTTCGCATTTATCAATGTGTCATTACTAAAAATTAATGTTTGTGTGTTTTTTGGGGGGCATTTTCGTGGGCACAAGATTCCTCAGTTTTTTTTATTTTTCGCGAATTATATGATTGTACCTTTGATGGTGGGGAAGTGTTGTCTTGCACCACACGTCGCATTGCATGAGAGCTGAATTGTAGTATGCCGACAAGGTGCAGTTTGTGAACTTATACTATAGAGACATATCTTTTACCGAAACCTCAACGTAACCAGTCATATATCGGCTTAGATTTGTAATTATTTGAGGAATTTTATATTAAATTGATAAGTGACTGGACTGTTGTAAACCCTTTCATGACGGCAGCTTCCTGACATTTTTCGAAAACCGTGTGCCAGTGCATTCTCTTATATATGGGAGTCGACCGTAGGTCGCCTTGCAGATATAAGAAAATGCATTGGCCTAACAAATTTTATATTATGTTTTATAATTTTTTAAAAATGTAAGGAAAAATGATACAAAATTGTTAAAGAATGTAAGAAAAAATTATAAAAATTGATAAAGAATTTAAGAACAAATGATAAAAAAATTTATAAAATTGTTAAAGAATGTAAGAAAAAATTATAAAAATGATAAATTTGTTAAAGAATATAAGACAAAATGATAACAATTGTTATAAAATGTAAAATAATATTATAAAAAAAAATGATAAAAGTTGTTAAAGACTGTAAGAAAAAATGATAAAAATTATTAAAGAATGTAATAAAAATTGATAAAAAATTATATAAAAAAAATGTTAGGCCAATGCATTCTCTTATATATTCAAGAGAATGCATTTGGCACAGGGTCTTTAATGTTGCGCCAGCGCAGCTCCCGTCATGAAAGGGTGAAAACCCCAGCTTATGTTGGCAAGGAAAAAAGGGCCGTTGTGGAGGAGGTGATTCCTGTACATGAAATGTTGAGTTATATACTGTGTATTGTTTCTTATTGTGACTTTAAACTCACAATTCCCCAAGTTTCCTGTACTGTGGATAGGTGAATCTGATGATATATAGTATAGATCTTGTTCATATATTCACAAAAGACGCTCAATGAAGGAGACTAGCCTGCTCTTATAGGTACCAGATCGCCGGTTTTAACAGCAACATACAAGATCTAATAAATAACATAAATCACTTGGTTCGACAGAAAGATAAGGTGAGAACCAACATGCGGCTTATATACACTGGACATATATTTTCATAAAGTTTTCCGGGACGCATCAATCCATCTTTAACATATCACAGTCGCACAAAAGCAAACACTGGTTAACCTTGGAACTATAGCCCTTTACCGAGTATGATCCACCATACTGCCCATATACAATATGTTGAAAGTATAACACAAAATAATTTTGTATTGCCTGTTCTAATACTTAGGGATTAACACACTTCTGCATCTGGGGTAAGGATCCGTTAGTCCGGCGGTCAGTCAAGCTAACACAGACGGCACAAGATTACCAGAAGATGTTCACTAATTGGGGGTTTAATTTGGGAGATTATTGTAATCTAGTATTAATCCCGAAGGATTTTGCGCTCATCCGCTGCAAGAGTCGATGTTTTCTGTTGGTCCACGATACATGCATATTTCGAGATTAGCTGCACGCAATACATTTCTGGGATGGTATTTAGATATCCGCTTATTATTTTAAATTATTTTACAGATTTCCGGGAACCTATCTATTGCATGCATGCTGGTTGTAATGAGTTACGACTGGCGATTATACATTCCACGTTGTGTTGTTAAACAGATAACAGAACAATAGGAACTAGAATGCTTCTCATCCCAGGAATGATTCCATAAACTTGAATAGTATTAACATTCTACAGTGATTTTACATTAAAGCCTGTTCTATCATAGCCAAATTGTGGCCCATTAATTCCATTCGATATCGCACTGATCGCAATAAATACATAAATTTCAGCGAAAAAATATTTACACGTATTTTAATCAAGATTGTATACAAAGGGCACTTTGTGTTCCCGTGTGCCACTCCCCCTATACTCTGGCGCCCCTGTCCAGACAACAACAGCAAGAACATCATCATTCGAGCTAAAATATATTAAATAATGTATGTTGGAGGGGTATAATGTATTTTGTGGTGGGATTTTAATTGAAGTCTCACTCGCTTAATTGTTAGTAAGCACACTGTCACTCATTTAAGATGATAACGAAGCATGCCGTACTAGTTAGTTTAAATATATGAATGGAAAGCAGTACTCGGACGCTATTCCATCTCAATCAATCAAGTTTATTGTCTATGTAAATCAATAAATGACATTTAGACATCAATTAACATATATACATATAATTTACAGGTTACACGCGTGCGTTGTAATATGTTTCCCCACAGCAACAGGCAGCCTTGAGCATATTAAAGCCGCACACATTTCTTGGAAGTCCAAAAAATGCATGCAGCTCCAATCTACCCACGACTACCAACCACTGTGGTAACACCCTCATTCCCACCACCCTGCCATACCACTTCACCGGGCGCCTTGGTGGAGCACACCCCGCTCCACGCGAGACAAATGCACCGCGTGGAGCGGGGCCCGATCGGCTATCTGATACCTGACGTTCGTTGAAGCAATATCAAACACCTTAATTGATTCAACCGATTTGACGGACCCAGCTGATAACAACAATACTGTCTAGTTATGCCCAAAATTCAGTTAGGCCTCATTGGATCTTTAGTTGATGCTAAGTGGGGTGACCACTCCGGCATCCCTGGACCGATAGCCCTGCATGGTTTTAATCATCGGAGTAGAGTATACTACCATGATAAGATATAGAAGAATTTGATTGACATGTTTTGGTTTTAATGTTTATCGGCCGAATCTTCGATGGTGAATCTAACGCGGAGGTCTAACCACAATCCGCGATATGCCAACATATCGTCAAATTGTCTACGATGATATAGCATGATTGCTTTACTAGTAAAATCTGCGCAATATCACAGTTTTAATGTGCAGGTTATCGCGGGTGTATATTTATTCAAAAGCGTAGCTATACCACTAAAAGGTAACTCTAAACGCAATGGTATCTCACAGTTATCTCCCTCTTGGTTGTCAGTCCGTTGGAACAAGGTTATCTGCGGAGCAGGTAGATGTTGTCAGTGATTTGTTTAACAACTTCACTGAACATGATACCCTGTCCGATATCAATCGGTAGAATCCCCGGCTGTCGAAATCTAGACTTCAATTAAATTCATAAACTTTCATTCTCCCATTCTTAGATAAACTTATACTGGCCTCCTCTGAAAACTGGAATGAATAGGACTCAATAGTGGTATATCTGGCGCCAAAATTTTCATATTGGCCGCATTGTTCATATATCTACATGGCCTGCACATAACTAAACCTAGTACTTATTCCATTGTGTTAGGTTCATATGAACAATGCCTTTCAATATATACGCACAATATACTCACTATGTATAGACTAATGGTATATAAAGTCATTTATTTCTTTCTGATACGATTCAGTACTTTCACGCGTCAATCGGTCTGTCCCCGAGCATATGTAAAATGTATAAAATTGTTGAATTTGCATGTATTTGGATCTCCGGAAGGTGGTAAAATCATAAAAGCGAGTAGGTCACCTCGGTTTTAATTGAGACCTATAGTATTATATAGCTGGAGATCATGTACAAGTACCGTTGTATTATTTCTAAATTTCTGCCACGCACATGCTCCCTGTCACCTAACATTTTCTCGCCAAAAAGGTTCTAGTTTGTTCATTATCTTCTTGTTGAAATCCAATGGAATCCTTTCTATTTTAACAGACAAACAAGAAGCTTTCTCTGGAACTGTTGCGTCGAGCCCAAACTGGGGTGCCATCACGTCGCCTAATTTTCCTGCTGGATATGCATTGAATGGCGAGACGTTCACATACTTCATCCAAAACCTCGATCCTTATGGACACATCAAAATAGTGTTCGATGATTGGGATATTGATGACGACAGTGAAGTTCAGGTGAGGACATATATTTTATTCTGACGCTGGTCTTCTTCTTTTTTTGGGTCCATTGAATATAATGATACATAATGTTGTGAATGCATAGTATAAATAGCATCATAAGGGTATAGAAAATGTGTACAAATCGAACGTTTATATGTATATTTATTTCGCGAACTATAGAATGTTATTTGCTTTCCGTTGTTTTAATATCACCATGCAGACTGTTGCATATACATGCAGATATTTAATGCTTGAGGTTTGAATGAGCTATACGCGTTATAGAGCGCCGTGAGTTGAGGGTTTCTTTGGGTGGGGAATAAAACAATTTTGCCAGCTAAATTACAGCCAACATATTTGGTTATATCAACTACCGGTATTACAATTCAAATATACCGTGTTTCTGCAAGCGACCTTTTTTCCTTTTGCAATATGTGCATGACGTACGTGATTGAATCTGCGACAAAACTATAATTCAGAATTTTATTTAGATTCTATTTTCTTTTGAGAAGGTCACGTAGTATAGGCACGAGTGTAATTGTTCATGTTTCCCCAGGTGTATGATGGCCTGATTGAATCCACGCCTGCTGTGACATTGAGTAGGTCGAGACGTCCTGCTCTTGTATCGGAATCAAACAAAGTTGTGATCGTGTTCAACACAGGCACCAAGAGGCGCGGTTGCTGTGGTAACGCCGGATTCAGAGCAACTTACCAATACATCTCAGGTACCATACTATTCTACCAGATGCCCCCGTTGACATTAATTCTATAGATACAGAGAAACTCACCGGAAAGAATAAAACATATCAAAGTTGGCTTTGCGTGCGTGTGCCTATATTTTTACAGGATGCATCGAGCCGTATTCAATCAGTGCGCCAATCTATTCGCCTTATATCACGAGAATCATGGGAGAAAACAGTACACTATATTTCTCGGTTGAAGGGAACAGTTTATATTACACGGGAGGCACTTAATTATCTTATTTTAAATGCTACAATCCATATCAAGTATTTCCTATGAAAGTTGACCAAACTCGATTTTATTAACATTATCAGAAGAAAATGTCTCATATATATACGTAATATATTATTTCACTCATCCACTGTTTTTATTTTTCTTCAGACAAATCGGCTCAACAGAAACCACGAACAGGTAGGCGTTGTGTGTTAAAAATAAATTACGCATATGTTATAATCAATGGTAACTTGCTTGCGTTTATCTAATTTACGATTAATAAATATAATCATATGTGACCCGCCATATCAAATCCAGTCGTAAGTCGGGATTTTTTTACCCTGTGCCAATGCATTCTCTTATATATAAGAGAATGCATTGGCCTAACAATTTTTTATCATTTTTTTAAATAAATGTTTCTTACATTTTTTAGGACATAAAATAAAAAACATCCATTACCCTGCAGGGAGCCCCACACATATATAGAAGCATATAGAAGAGTGTCGTCTGCTCATGTTTGTCTGGGGCTCTGTATGGGTAAAATTATAAAATTGTTAAAAAATACAAGAACAAATTATTAAAATTGTAAAATATTGTTAGGCCAATGTATTCTCTTATAAATGCGAGGCGACCTATGGTCGACTCGCATATATAAGAGAATGCATTGGCACAGGGTAAAAAAAATCGCGACTTACGACTGGATTTGATATGGCGGGTCACATATATACTCATTGATGAGTAGTTCCCTAAAGAAATGATAAGATAATATGTTCAACAGACGACCATATAAATCTGTATTATCTTTTCATCTGACTGGCGTCTGCTAATTTATCCCGAATACCCCTCCAAATGAACAATAGTCCATTCCAATGTGTATACCCTTTTAACTGAATAAGAGAAACCATTTAGTATAAAAGGGTTAAGGGTCAGGGGACCAAAATGTTTTCCTGGTAATTCTCTCAAACATTTAAAACAAAAAGTCTGTCTTTTCTCTACTGAATGAAATTATTTACATATTTGTTGGTTCAAATAGTATAACGATTTAAGACAGATATCATTTTAACAATCAGCCAAGCCTGCATCTCTGTGACATAGTAAATCCATGCTTCATCGGGACCTATATCATTGCATTGTACGATATCTTTCAGATTGTAGTTCCATATCGATTATGAAGAGTGGCGGTACAATTCTGTTCAGTGGGTCACCCACAAATATCCCGTTCTACTTTGACTGCATCTGGGTCATCAAAAAGGATCCGTCAGTCAAGAGAGATGGGACCAAGCTTCGGCTGGAAGAAGTAGTGCTAGGTAAAGGTAGGTTGGTTTAATAATATTTTATTCTATTCCAACAAAATCATATGTGATGCAATATAATATAAAGTTATTATACAATGTTGTGTACAGTATGTAATATTATTATCCATCCCTTTACTAACACTATTTCTGCTTGGACAAAAGCCGTCACATGATAATCCGGTAACAGGTAATACTGGACTTCGAAACTGTCAAGACTACCTGACTTCACAGGAGTCCCGAACGTCATATTGGACTCGCATCGAGTTTTTTTTAACTTCCCTGTTTTCTGTTCCAATTTCCAAATGCTTTCTGAGGATCAAATACAGGATTTTATAGACAATCAAGTGCCGACAAATACTCCAACCCTACCCCTACCGCGATCGAGTTGGAGTTTTGCAACTGAAAGTTCCGATCAGACGATCCCCATACTATATAGATACAACAACAAGATTTCTTCAAAATACGCTTTAGTTATCAGAATCGATTTAATGCAACAAAATAATGCTAACCACTGTAAAATTTCCCAAAACTAAAGTATCACGAAATTTGACAGTACTACCACTTGATTTTAGAGTTATCCATCCTCATCCGCAAATATGTTTTACCGCCAAAGCCAAAGAAATAGTAGTTTAGGAGCGTCTGATCGGATTGAGCACCTTTAACGAAAGTCTCTTTCTCTATATAGGTTGGATGACCAGCGTAAACAACAGTCTGGAAATCAGAGAAGGAGTTACTTCTCTGTCGCCGTTGATAATAAAATACACATCAAAGAATATAACCCACGACAAAACGTGGACTTCACTAGACAGTGGGTACTACATCAGACTCAGAGGAATGTTCAGCTCAGCAGACAGGATGAAGATTATCTACACCTCCTTCAATAATATCACAGAAGGTGAGTTTAGTTGTGTTCCTCCGTTTTCGCAGACATGATGCTATAATTGTGTAAGTGGTCTAGAGATGTTGTTAGCGTGATATAGACTACATATAATATGCTAGGAATGCATGAGCCAAGACCCAATTTTATGGTTTGTAAGGTCTCGCAAAAAAGACATGTTTAATAAAATAGTTATTTGAATCAATAATATACACGTATGTATATATAGCGGTTTCTTTTCACTGTGCACGTTGAAACAACCAATGCAAGTAAACAAAAAGCATGTTCTCATCCGTATAATGCGCAAATCCTCAGCCATTCTATATCTGTATACACGAACTACCCGTTCATACTGATCTGGAAATATGTGTAAGTCTCACCATTTAAAGGACAGCGGAATTAACAACATGTCAAACCTTTCTACCAGGAAACCGAAAACCGAACGGTGTCATGCAGCATGTTCCGTATTCAATGCGCAAGAAGACCGAAGCAATAAGTACAATTTGTGTTACAAACATTTATAACCCATGCATACTCAAATATACATAGTAAACCATTCTATTTAAAATACACATTGTTTGTTAATTGGCTGATTTGATTGATTATCAATTAGAACTATTATCCAACTTCCAGCCAGGTGTCATATACACGTATATCTGTACACTAGACTTTGTAGCTATCCACATGTAGCTTCGTGAAACACAATGTGTACATAACTAAATATTCACTTGTTTCCAGCAAATGGCTGCCCCGGATATTTCGAGTACCTGTGTCACAACCTGATGTGTATAGCCCAAGACCTGATGTGTGACGGTGTCAATCATTGCGGAGATGAATCGGACGAGATGCCTAATGTAGATTGCTCAATGCGAGGTACGTTTTTCGTGAATCTATTGTAATATCATCTAAATTTAAGGATCCGGGTACCTCAATATATAGTTACCACACTACTGATTTGGATCACATCTGAATTGTTTATACAAAATGTTGTTGGTCATTCTGTGTTTTGAACGATTTGTGTTAACCAATATTTCCATTAATTCAGCAATATACATAGCTGGAACATGTGATTAACATTACTTGTGTGACTTCCTAAAAACAATTGGACCCCCTGATATGTAATTATCCCCATGTTATTCTGACTAAGATACAATTCATCTACCAACTGGTTTGGTCATTTTTCTGTTCTTGTTCTTTTATGTCTCCATTCATGTACGTAGAAATTTGCATGTATGATTCTCACTTGAAACAATATGTTCCCATTATTGTTTTATCGGCTTATATACATGGACTTCGTCATTTAAAATTTTCAGATTTTTCAGTTGCCATATTTTCCTAGCTTCATTGTGCTTCACAAAGTTATTTTATTGAATTTTTTCACATGTTAAACCCGTAACAGTTAATCACAAAAACATCTAAATGCTCTCGCCAACGTAATAATGACAAAATACAAAATGTAAATCGCCCTTTCACATTCGTTTATTTTAGATTTATGGAAGATGAAATTAGTATGGACGTTACCATACAATAAGGACGGTTAGTATATACTATATAGCAGCACTGCCACATTATCCCAATATGTATATGTAATAAACCTGCGGGCGTAAACAAAACATAGTATTACCGTGGTGCGTTACGGTAAAACTGTAATAATATAATATCATAGTTATCGTATATAGTAATCAGTGATTTAAATAATTATGTTTAGCAGTAGCTCACTCTATAATCGTGGTATTACATGTTCAAATCGCACATGGTAAATTATAATCACAGTACAAGCAGTCAAGCATGGTCACTAACAAAATAGTAGTTTCACTACGCAGGCCTGAGAACATGGTGCCTGTCATTTGCAGAAAGAGGTCGCCAGAAGGTGAATTTAGTGACGCTATCCCGCATAGCTGGTAGCATCACTAAATTCACCCTCTGGTGACCTCATTCTGTTAGGCCTCATCTTCTCTGGATAGTTTCTTTATTATCAAATGACGATAGAAACTTCTTCACACAGATTATATTTATTTTCTAGTTTAGTGTCTCCATATTCCCAAATTAATTGGCAGTCGACGCATTGCATAATCGAGGTTCCCAATGGGTGTCATTACAATATTCGCCATTTTGGAACTTTAATCCCCCATAGCAGATGAGGCCATGCAGAATGAGTTCCCAAGAGGGTGAAATTGGCGATGCTAGCCCGCTGTGTGGGATAACGTCACTAAATTCACCCTCTGGTGATCTCATTCTGCAAATGACAGGCACTCAGACCTGTCACTATATATGGTAAAGCTACGACTCGTGTGGAGTCGCTCATGTTCACGAGAGTTCTAGTAATCGTAAACGCATGCATGATAAATAAAAACTAAAGTAAAACCACCTAACTATAGTATAAATATGATTTGCCATAGTTAACAATGGTAAGGTGTTGCAATTTTAAGGGAAGTATATATTTTTCTAGTACCTATAACAGAAGATGCCAAAATATCTCTTTTGAAAGGCTATAATTGACCGTGGAATCGTCCAATTTTAGTTATAGGTTGTATGTGATTGTTTTCGGGCACAGTAAACGTACACATATATAGCCATCATGGTGTCAACTTGGACGGGGCATTTTAATCTGCCCCCAGTTTTACGTCATATGTGAGACTGCCTGCGCATTAAACATATATTTTTTTTCTGCAGATGGATCGGTGTCAGTTGATGAAGGTTTGGTTCCCACCATTGGAAATGCATGCGGAGATGACTTCCAATGTAAAGTAGACAACCAATGTGTACCTCAAAGCAAGCGTTGTGATCAGACGATTGATTGCTCGGACGCTTCCGATGAATATCAGTGCTCACAACAAGACTATACCAGTAAGTTCGCACAGCGAGTGCACGATATTTTAAACTACCATGTCGGTTTGTATCATGAAATTATGCTCTCTGTTGCACACCCGGTCTGGTTCCGAGAATCAAACTAGATCGACAAATATTTTAACATTTGTACAAACTTCAAATGCCTCAGAAAGACTTGAGATTCGTGTCATAGAAATAAGAAAAGTGAGGACCTGATTTAGCATGGACCAATAAAGAGTGTCTCTTGTCAGTCTGTTCCTAAATAGCGCGTGTCTGATGAATTTTACAAGGCTTTTTCTTAGTATATAAAGAATGTACATGTAGATTATTATGGGTGTTTTATCGACCTATTACGTAGACATGTAAGTTGGAGTTTCAAATTAGCCATGTACCTTTAAGCATCTTTCGTTTTGGATAAAGAATTTCATTGTTGTCATACTTTATAAAATGTGTTGTTGCCTCACATCATGGCACCAGTCTGGTAAACCACATATTATCACATAATCATGTTACATTTCCGAACCCTAATTTCAGCAATCTAAAATATCTCCATACCCAAATTGTATGTAATTGTGCGCACAAAAAAAAACAGTTTTCATTACAATATTACAATGGATTACAAGCACCAATCTCCTGTCAGATTTTTGACATGATTGTAGTTTCCATTTGCAAATACAAGAGATGTAACTCTATATGTTAAATTCATTACAACCAAACTGGTGGAAAACACGTTTCACATAACCATTTTTACCCGTATAGTTGTATCATTATAATATGTTTTAATGCATCTAATTATAATTCATCAAATTTCTGTCTTCCAGGTTCCGAAGAGTACTGGAACGGCTATAACAGAGAGAATGTTGCAGGAGGCTCCACTATATTACACAAGTGCAATATATATGTTTATGTTACGATCTATGTGTGTTATCATTGGCTGTGATATCGTTCAAATGTAATCAGAGTTTATGATTGTTTAGTGCGACAGGTTGTAAATTTAAAAACTCTACTTTGTTCTGTGGTACACGATGGGTCGCTAATTTTAAATAAGAGATGTCGCCTGTCAACTAAATCCAAAATATATAGGTTTATAAACTTCACCTACTTCCTAAATATCTCCTTATTTCAGCATGGATTATCGAAAGACAAATAAGTGGTATAGTCATTAAAAATTGTGTTATGAATTATACCAGACTGTGTGTCAGATTTTTGAGAGAAAAAATGGAGTCCCGCATGATAAGTGGGTGGTTCTGGTTGCATGTTATTTGTATCAGATAACAATAAAGTGTCACGTTACGGGGGTGCATTTGTGAATTAGAAACTACACATGCAGACATTCCCAACAGAAAACTCTAGTTTCGTCTTAGTTTACTTTAATCATATTTTAATGTATCTCAACAATATTTACAAATACAAATGGTGGATTGAGGTGCAAGTTTTTACAACTTACATGGATCCTCGTGATGCATGTATGATAATAAATGAAGTTTGGGTTTCCTGATGAATTTTCCAAACGATATATGGTAATTTGTGTGGATAATATAGTAATATGTTCAACCTCAAACGACATGTCTCGCAAAAAGATACCAAAATCTACCACGACATTATTTCACATCTCGACTAGAAATGTCATATAACAAAATATTAAGAGGCCCTCTCCCTTTCAGTTGTCACTTAAATTGGCATATACGCAGCTTGTAGTTTATAGATATGCCTTAAATTGGTAAATCTGCCATCCAATCAGTTTATAAAAGATACAAAATATACATGTAAATATACATGTGTGCGTGTCCTCTTGATTGTGTTGTTGGCAGGCGATGTTTGTGTTCAGGCAAAACTTACGTATATATACAAGCCATCTCGTTTTTGCCCATATTGAGATGATGTTTACTGTGTTCAACAATGTTTGCAATTGTTCATCTTTGATACCCGTCATACATGATTACTGTAAATTTGTTTCTATATTTATTTTGAGACCATTGCATTAAATATTTATTATATGAACATGTTCGTGTCATCAAATACCTTAGCTCAAATGTGTCCCATCATATTTAATACCGCAAAACAACTATATTCAAATTCAAATTATTTATTGGTAAAAACAAACAAACATTTGGTTATAACTAAGAATGACAAACAGAAAAAAGCAACAACAAAAAAATACGATTTTTATACACAAATGTCATGATCAATATATTTCAAACGGGTTGGGACAAATGAAGCTCACACATTACAGTTACATAACTGATATGGGCATATACTTAAAAGGGAAGCTATAGGATTTAACTTACTTGCACACTGTACATATTTGTATACGTTTCCTATACCAGTGGCAGGTCCTATACAAGAAAAATAATTAGAATGTACTCATGCATGAGTCCGTTTATATTAGAAGTTTTGCCTGTGAGTTATCGACTCTTAAACGAGTAAGATTTAATATGTTTTGCGTTTTATCCGTGGAGCAGAGTCCAGTTATACCGTCTATAATAAAGAGCGTTTATACTTTGGTTGACCAAAAACAGTAGCAAACAAAGGCCGTTCTCAATTAACAGTTTTATGTATGGATGTTGTATAGGGGAGGGAAGGTCCGCCCACTTACCGGAGATATTGTCCCTTTCGACTAAGAATTTGCCGATTGTTTTTGTTTCCGGGTGATATCTTTAGTTTCAGTTATCAGATTATCTTCAATGACTTGGTATATTAATGACTTGGTATATTAATGAAGTATATGAAATGAAAATACAGGTCAACTTGCCATGTTCGAATATGGCGTAGGTCCGCCCATTTTGTACCGGATTTTTACCGGAGATATGGCTCTTGTCGACTTCGAATTTGCCTATTGTTTTGGTTTCCGGATGATAACTTTAGTTTTAGTTATCAGCTAGATTGTTTTCAAATTTGGTATATGGATTACTCGCATACAAATTCAGGTCGTTCGAATTTGGGTTCAGTCCACTCATTTTACCAGAGTTATACCCTTGGTTTCCGGATTATAACTTCATAGACTTATATAATTTACTGATTATGCTGGTGTCTAATCAAATAACACTAGACGTGTGAAAGGAGATGATTACGATGATGATATGTATGATTACGATGATGATGACGACGACGATAACGACGGCGATGATGGCAATTGCGACGATGATGATGATGACGACGACGGCGACGACGACGACGATGATGAAGATTTTGATTATCATGATAACGATAATGATGACGATTATTATGACGATGATGCTTATGGTGATGCTTATGATGATGATGGTGGTGGTTGTGGAGACTATGACGACGACGATGATGATGAGGAGGACGATGACGACGATGAAGATGATTATGATGATGATGACGATGATGATGATAATGGTGATAATGATAATGATGATGATGATGATGATGAGTGTATAAATATACACTTCCGCCATATGAAAATGGCAAGCCAGACAACAGTGGCCCCCTTTTGTAAATATATGTATATATGTTAATTAATTAGTACTCTGTATTCGCCACTTAATTGTGGCAGTGAGTAAATAAACAATCAATCAATCGAGACAGTTGGAAGCAAAGTTGTATTCAATGCAGGATTTTTACCAGAAAAAGATATTCATTTCTAAATGCCACCGGTGGGTCCAATAGCTGAATTATCTCAAAATATAGCATTCAAGTCGACAGTTGCTTTTGGAACTACAAAACTGTTTGTAAAAAGATCGATACTTCACGGGTTTCAAAAACCAACAATGGTCGTAAGTAAAATATGGACAAAACACGCAGTTTTCATGTGGGTATCCCTTTCCTCTAGGTCATGCCACGAATCTCTACTATGACCCTACATACCGCATCCCTCATCCGATCATCACCAAACTTCACATGGATATTCGCATGACCTCTAGATTGGAGATTTAAAAACATGGCCGCCATGCAGCAGCCATTTTGGATTTTAAATTTGAATCCATCGGCACACCCTGCATATTGATATTTTTGGGTGACCACTAAATGGGAGCCATCAATATTTTCCGAATTTCGTTGAAAAATATGGCCGCCAACAGCCATCTTGGATTCTACTTTTGTGTGACTAAATCCTTTGGCACACCCTACATGTTACATCTCTCACCCGATCGTCACCAAACTTCATATGGATCTTCGATGTGACCTCTAGATGAGAGCCGCCAGCAGCTATTTTGGATTTCAAATTTGAATCCATCGGCACAGTCTGTAGCCCGAACGTATTGGAGAATTGGTTTGAAAATTTGCTAGCATGTTTAGGATCACTTCTAGATGGGAGCCATCGAATTTGAACAATTTTCGATGAAAAACATGGCCGCCGGTAGTTATCTTTCATTTTACCTGTTGCATGACTAAATCCTTTGGCACACCTTACAGACTACATTCCCTCATCCGATCTTCAACAAACTAAGTGGATCTTCAGTGTGACTTCTAGATGGGAGCCATCGATTTTTTTTCCCGAGATTTTTGGAAAAAAACATGGCTGCCAGTGGCCATCTTGGATTTTACCCTTTGCATGACTAAAACCTTACATACACCATACAGGCCACATCCCACACCCAATCGTCACCAAACTTCATATTGATATTCGAGGTGACCTCTAGATGGGAGCCATTGATTATTTCCGAAATTAGTTATAAAACTTGGCTACCAGCAGCCATCTTGGATTTCAGATTTGAATCCATCGCCACACCCTACAAGCCACATTTATTGGTGAAATGTTTGAAATGAAATAATGTTATCGACACAATGCAAGCCCTTTACTGTAACATTTTTGACTTTAATGCTTCTTTGTCATTCTATTCGTTGTTCAGCAAACATTAACTCCTTCCCAAGTTGAGCTACAGTGTCATTGACACTTACATTTTATAAAAGCATGAACTGACACCTTACTGATCATTATAAGATTGGGAGACAACCCCCAAATGTCCTACCTTAACAGTTGTCATGCATCTCTTTCCGCCTTAGCAATGAAATCACCATATGAACGGGGTGATAGGGTAATACAAATCTTTAAAATCCAAACTTCATAGTGTACATGGGATCCAACTTATTTTAAACACACATTGTGAAAGTGTGTATTATTTTTCGCCTTATTGGATAGAAAACCTGTCTATAACTTTAAGTATTGTTACCATGCACCACATATCTATTTAACAAAATCGAATTAAATGACACATAAACAGCGTTTCGTGAGTTTTTCTCAGTGACAAATTGTCACACTAAGAAGCTTCTATTACTGCTGGACCGATGTAACAATATTATATAACACATGAACCAGATGCTTAGAAGATTCATCAGTCTCTATCTAAAATCAATATGCGCAATGCACAACAAGCGGAATGCTGAACTCACAAAGAGCGTTACATGATAATAAATACATAAGTTTTTTTCTCGAAATATGATAATTCTAGTCATACTTATTTGATGTTCAACTTTAACTACAACCCTTCCATTCCAATAGCATATTGATACAACATGACATGTTTACTGAAAATGTTCAGTGTTCCGTGTTGGTCATTTAATAGCAATATTGCGGGAATGAAGTTTCTTGATCATACACTTTGAAATTGAACGAATGAGAGCCATTTATAATCCACCAGTTATTACCTATCGACTGGATTACTATATTCATTGTACCAAAATGTGATGATATACAATGAATGTTTGTACAAATGATTTAATTATAGCGACGTTATCATTTTATAGTGGGGAATATAATCTGTTTCATACTTTTTTTCGGGAAATATATGAGTGAAGGATTTGGCCCGCGTGTGTCCTTCAAAATCGAAGTTTAAAGTATGTGTTCTAATTTACTATATTATAAATCTTTATTTTAATGTCCAGAATCGAGCACCCGCGTGTAATGAGTACCGAGTAGATGCCAGATATGTACCACCATTTGAGTAGAAATGAAGCTATCACCATCCAAAATAGCGGACAAAATGGTGACCAAAAGTATCGAAATTTGGCATCATTTCCTCAGGTCGTCTCCATTTATACCTTAACTATTCTCAAATGAAATACCCGGATTTCAACCGTGCCCCAAGCCACACAGCCAGTGTTACAAACCAGCCAATGAGGGCCGAATCTATCCATCCAACGGGTGTAACAAATAATACAATTAGTGTCCTATACCAAACAGCAGGTGTTGCAATTTCCAAACAACCAACTGGTGTCTAAATCTATCCAACTAGTATCCAAAATCCACCAAAGTGTGTCCCATACATCCAACTAGGATCACAAACCATCGAAAGGGTGTCCCATATTCACACACCGATTGCGCCAAACCAACCAACGAGTACCCCAAACCAACCAATGGGTGCCCCAAACCAACCAAGGGGTGCCAAAACACCTACCGAATAATTTAAATCACCATGAATGTCTAATACCATCCAAATAGAGACTCAAACCTTATACTTACTGCTCCAAACCATCCAACGAGTGCCCAAGACAATCTGACAAGTCTTTTAAACCATCCAATGAGTTTTCCAAACAACGGGGTACTCGTTGTGTGGTTAAGGGAACCCATTTGGTAGTTCGGAACACTATTTTGGGGTAGCTATGTGCACCACCGTGGTTAAGACACTCGTTGGATGGTTTTAGAAATACACTCAACTGATGCTTTCAGACAAAATGTGATGGTTTTAGAAACTCCCGATGAACTGAAACAATTATGTGGTTTGGGCACTCTTTGGTTGTTTGTGACACACCTATGGTGGTTTGGGATACCCGATGTGAAGTTTACGACACCGGTTGTGTGTTTTGGGACACCACATGGGTGGTTTGAGACTTTGGTGTGGTTTGGGACACTCATTTGATGGTTTGTGTCACCCGTTGGCTGGATTGGGATACTATTTATGTGGTTTGTGACACCCGTTGTGTGGTTTGGAGTATTCATCGGATGGCATGGAACTCTTATTGCGTAGATTAGGACGCCCGTTTGGTGATTGGGACAATACCTGGGTGGTTTGGGACACCAGGTGGGTGGCTCGTGCAATCCTTATAGGGTTTGTGACACCACTCGTGGATCGGGCTATTCATTGGATCGTTTGGAATGTTTTGACACCCGCTGTATGCTTTGGGACACTATTGTGTGAATATGAACAGTCATGAGGTGGTTTGGGACACTATGTGGGTGCATATGAACAGTCATGTGGTGGTTCGGAGGACCTTAGAGGGTTGTAACCCAATCTTAGAATGATCAGTAGCGTGGCAGGTACATCTATATGTAGAAAATTTCATGTTTTTTGTTATCACAAAATGCGCAAATTTGGTCATAATAGCCTGGACTACTACGCCCGTAGCCGTGGAGATTCTTGACAAGAGCTACCACGTCCTCAAGCTAGCTGGGCTGTCGCCATACCAAAGGACAAATTCGATATGCCACACCTGAGTTACAAGATGAAATATTCATAACGAAGGGTTCTACTTAATCGGCGGACTGGGTCGTCATCTGATCGCCCGATATATAAACCTTCTCTCTGTGTCGTGGGCATACTATGTCGAAAAAAGCGACATAGCGGATTGAAGACTCAAATTGTTATTTTATTATTATACTCAAATGCATTTTTTACATCTTTGATACATCCCATTATGGTTCCGGGGATTAGAATATCACTGTCGGATACCCGTTTAGGTTCGGACATTCCAAGATGGCGGCGCCCACTTAAGCAGATAAACGGTAAGTGTATATATTGTCTCCAAGCAGCAATCAACGACATCTTTCGGTGATACACCTTGAAACAGTTATGTAGGAATTTGTATGCCCAACACACTCGTAACACGCCTTTCGCACGACAGGCATGTGAATTGTTGTATTTGGCGTGTCAAGTCGTCATCATTTTTAGAAATTTTATCGAGGCGGCGAAATGTTCGCTTTTTCGTATTGTTCTGGCCCTGGGCTCATGCATCCGCAAATTTATGTATTGATGTGGGTAGATTAGGTCACCACACATCTTCGGAATACAAAACCGGCGATATTTTCATTGTCTAACTCCGAAAAACGACCGTTGACAATTTCAAAATGTTCAGGTTCGGATTCGCAACATTCGTGATGATTTTGTTCAGGTTCAGACACAATTTTCGTTCAGGTTCGGACAAATTTTGTTCAGGTTCGGACAATTTTAGTTCAGGTTCGGACGCAGCAAAACCTTACCTATAAATGACATGCCGAGGTGCAGTCGCGATCTTATTGTGCGTGTTATTAAATAACATGCATTGTTAATTTGTTATATCTAAATATTTCAGCTGAAATTTCCAAATATAGGTGGTAAATTCTCCGAATTGATGGGAGAAAAGCCACAGTTGAATATTCTCGAGCAATGTCTATTATAAACCAGCTAGTGGGAATTATTACATTTTACATATGAGCAACAGTGGTATTATTACTTATCTTCTGAAATATCGGGGATACATGGATATTTAATACCTGGTTCTCGATTTTGAACCCCGAGGCGGAGCCAAGGGGTTTCAAAAAGAGACATCCGGGTATTAAATCTCCTAGTATCCCACGATGTTGGCGGAGCTAACGATTTTGTCCCACATGAATAGCTACCATGTGGTGTGCTTTTTATAGGTTATCAGATAAATTCACACCAATCAGCACCAATAAGAATAATTCAGTAGCAGACATATCGATCCTGTTTTAGGTGACGTCAATTAAGCTCAGCGCGCTAGAACAATGTCACGATTGGTGAAACTGCTAGTTCAAGGGTAATTCATAACACGATGTTTCACGTGCTTTTATACGCCCACTGTCAAGAGTTACAGGGACATGGTGCATGATTTAAACGTGACGTTGTTGTCAATCAGATTGTTAGTTACAACAGGTTGTGGGGACAAGCGTTGTTTGTTATATGTATCCCTATGAAATAGCTGTAATTTTAAATGACATACGATGCGCTCTCTTTCGTCAGGACCTTGGCATGGATAATAATTTTCAAACGTTATCTCACTGTAGATACTTTTGTTTTGAAAAGGGTACACAATTATTGACGCGTGTATTATCAATGGAACTACGCGAAATTCCGCGGAAGACTGAAAATTGTTTATTACTGTGATAAGTTCTAAAGAAAAACAAATGATCCCGTTTTATTACGTATTCAGTTATTTGTTAATTGGGTTTCTGTGTGTAATATTTAACCATTGGGTAGGCACTATTCTCTTAAGCGCATGAAGGAAATTTTCCACCAAAATTTAGAGATGCTTAATTTGCCAACGGAACAACTGATATTGTTTGCACGAGTTTCGCTACTTCGGCGTCTAAATTCTTGTTTCGATAAACAAATACTTGTAGTTTTGCAGAATTGCTTACCATAAGCATAACACAAAGAGAACACATATGGTTTCTCGAATAATATATTCCTGAAATATCGTCGCTAGTGAAGATTCGCATATTGCAGGTATTATTCGGCAAACCATAGGTATTCTCTATGTTCGCATAGTGCTGAATAGAACGCAACATGTTCGGGCTCTAATTAATAGTCCTGCATAATATAATAGCCGTGTGACAAATGGTTAACTTGTAACTGGATTCAACATTTAGAAATGAGGCAAAACACATAAGGCTTATATTGAAAAGAATATGTTTCGTGTGAATACCCAAATATATCATCCAATTATTGATACAATACATGGTATATATTGTCTATCTATCAGCAAGTATTTATGGGCAAATTGTGGGAACAGCTATATAATCACATTCATCGTATATGCAGTCTAACAAAATAGAGTTACTGTTCGTGGCTCGTTTCTGCGCTTTATGTCTGGGAATATATTGTTATGGGTCAGACGCACGTTTTGCCAAAATTTCTTGGTATTTCAAAATGTATTTTCTCTAAATCTATCAGGAATATCTTTGTGAAATTTTGTACAAGAGATTATTGTGGTACCATACATAAGAACCATTGGACATTTGGTTATTATAATCTCATTTACTTTACTTTTATGGCATGAAAAATCTTTAATATTTCACTGTGTTCAGGTACCGAGAACTACTGTAAAACAGATTTTTTTAGAAAGTGCATTTCATATATACATGATATCATATCTGAAGACCATGAGAGGAGACTTAATTTTTCTTGATTCATGAAATTAAATGATTATTTTCATTCAGAAAGAAAACTACCATAAATAATTTTTTATTATTGAGAATTTTCATGCCATGCTTGTTGGTCATTGAAAAATTGGGCTCAGTTGAGTTCTGGGTCATGGGTTCATAACCAAGTTAAATCTGACCACCATATCTCTTAACATTGTGGCCTAATTTATGTTGATTGCTCCCTGCTTGAGTGGACAGCACCACATTTGAACATTTGTTTTCATTGGGCTGGTATATTTGTGACTGCTTTATTCTTCATTATAATACATGGGGTATGATGCTATAATATGCAATTAAAAAGCTAACTCAACATTATGATACAAATGAAGCCTCCTCTCATGGAGTCAAGACAATAAGCTATTTGATGGTTGACAGGTTGTTTCAAATTATAAATGTTTCTTGCAGTTATCGGTACCTAAAGGGACAAAAACGAAACAAATATGTTCAACCTCTCAAATGTATTAAAATCCATTATTGTTATTGTCTCTTTATAATTGCTCTGATTCTATATATAATGAAAATTATTATATGTAAAATTCAAGATTTTCACCAGGTAGATCCAGAGAAATTCTTTGTTGAAAATCATTTGCCATTTCTGGCTGGATTTACTGTGATTTATGCAAACGTTCGTCTCCCCCTTAATAGAGACTGGGGGTAAATACATCATTACATGGCTTGTTGAGGGGGGATCGCCTCGGGGGTTACGACCCTCTACCGGGGCATACCACACAGTATCCCCATCAAAAAGCCATGTAACTTATATTATGGACAGTTATCTGCTCATCTACGTGCGGCGACCTTCGTGGCATCGTATGTGGATGTGGAGGGGAATCACGTGATCGCATACATCTCACACGCATAAAATAAGAAAGTCCACCCAATTAAATTATTCACGAGTGGGCTAAAACCATGCCTCGTGTTCCCCATTTATCTTTTCTTTTACGAATGGAAGATAACCGAATGCACAAAAACGCAATAAGAACGCGACTGTACCTCGGCGTGTCATTTTTATGCGAAGTTTTTGATGCGTCCGAACCTGAACCAAATTTGTCCGAACCTGAACGAAAATTGTGTCTGAACCTGAACAAAATCATCGCGAATGTTGCGAATCCGAACCTGAACATTTTGAAATTTTCAAAGGTCGTTTTTCGGAGTTAGACAATAAAAATATCGCCGGTTTTGCATTCCGAAGATGTGTGGTGACATAATCTTCCCACAACAATACATAAATTTGCGGATGCATGAGCCCAGGGCCAGAAAAATACGAAAAAGCGAACATTTCGCCGCCTCGATAAAATTTCTAAAAATGATGACGACTTGACACGCCAAATACAACAATTCACAGCCTGTCATGCGAAAGGCGTGTTACGTATGTGTTGGGCATACAAATTCCTACATAACTGTTTCAATGTGTATCACCGAAAGATGCCGTTGATTGCTGCTTGGAGACAATATATACACTTACCGTTTATCTGCTTTAGTGGGCGCCGCCATCTTGGAATGTCCGAACCTAAACGGGTATCCGACAGTGAATATGTCGAACACTAAATGCGTTAAATACTTTATTCGGATGTTCTATATGCCACATGAAAACATGTTCAAGTCACAGCATTTAGAAACATCGGTTCCGACTGTTCTTCGGTTTGAAATAAAGAGCGTTCCTTTGTATTATACTCCTGATACGGTACAAATAAAGAGCGCGATGTGCGAACATTTAAATTAAAAACAGATGGAAAATTACTATGACTTTGATAAGTAGTCCTTTTCAGATTGAAGTCTGTATGTCGATACATGTATTGTGTGAATTTATCGACATATCGTATACACACCTCCTTCCAAATTACGTACATGTATACATACTAAGCTGGAGTCTTCAATGAGCCATGTTTGTTAAACACTACATTGTGGTCCATTTTATGTCAAATAATTAACTATATATATAGAGGACATAGATGTGGTATTTTGTTCCAAAGAGTCACCACCACAACACAAAAGAAATTGAAGACAAAGAAAATATCTCAAAAAAATGTTTTTTTTTCTCTTCTGTTTGTTTGATTCAATAAAAGCTTAAAATGAGGGGTTAGGGAAAGGGTCATTCGACCCTTTCAAGAATCCCGGGGTTAGCCCCCCCCCCCCCCCATATCACATTCCCTGCTGGTATCGTCATTCGCAGTCGGACCTCCAGAGAGCTTTGATCGCCACCTCTCAGGATGAACTCGCCACCGCTAATCCCAATTAGTGTCACCAATATGCTGGACGCCATGCATGTCACGCCTTGTCTGAGTTTGTCACTCCACGCTCACCCATATAAAAATCCCCCTTGGTGCCACCATGGTAAAACACCACGGTAAACCATGGTAAAAAAACCGAGATATTTTGGCCGCCCATCGTGGTGTCACCATGGTGGTTTACCATGGTTTTACCGTGGTGGTTTACCGAGGTGTTACCATGGTGGTAAACCACCTTGGTAAACCACCATGGTGATACCACGATGGGCGGCCAAAATATCTCGGGTTTTTTTTACCATGGTGTCACCATGGTGGTATACTTTGGTTTACCGTGGTGTTACCATGGTGGTGTACTGTGGTTTACCGTGGTGTTACTATGGTTTACCGTGGTGTTACCATGGTGGTATACTGTGGTTTACCGTGGTGTTACCATGATGGTTTACTGTGGTGTTACCATGGTGGTATACTGTGGTTTACCGTGGTGTTACCATGATGGTATACTGTGGTTTACCGTGGTGTTACCATGGTTCACCGCGGTGTTACCATGATGGTATACTGTGGTTTATCGTGGTGTTACCATGATGGTATACTGTGGTTTACCGTGGTGTTACCATGGTTGTATACTGTGGTGTTACCATGGTGGTATACTTTGGTTTACCGTGGTGTTACCATGATGGTATACTGTGGTTTACCGTGGTGTTACCATGGTGGTATACTTATGGGAGGCCGTTTTCACATTTATTCCTGATTTGCACTTAAGCGCAAATAATTCTTGTTATTTGCGCTTAAGCGCAACTAAATCCAGTTATTTGCGCTTAAGCGCAAATAATAGAAATCATTTGCGCTTAAGCGCAAATCATTTGCGCTTAAGCGCAATTCATTTGCGCTTAAGCGCAAATAAATATCAATAATCTTTTAGGGAAACTATTTGCGCTTAAGCGCAAATCATTTGCGCTTAAGCGCAATTCATTTGCGCTTAAGCGCAAATAGATCTTCCTTTTTAGAAAAACCCCCTTCATATCAATGGCTCAAGCCTTGCTACCTACCATGTGATCATAAGGGGAGGACTTCCAGTGATGCTTTGCCAAATAAAAATGAATGGGAACAGTTCATCGTGCAACCATGTCCTACTCCGAAGGCTATGAAAGACAGTTTTCACATTCAGGCTATCACCCCCCATAAGATTTTTAGGAAGGTCTAAACCAATTAAGTTATCGTTTTTCATTAGGAACCATTTTCCCCTCCTTTTATCATTTGAACTTGAGGCAGCTGGGTGTACATCATCTATAAGTATTACAATGCAAATATCATTTCTAAATAATTATGGATGTTGATCTAACTATGACAACATTGAGCAGGATTTTGCGAACAATTTTTAATTTATGATGGATGACAGGACTGTTCAGTCAGCAAAAGAAAGATACTCATTAAAGTCTGAATTGGATCAGTGTATTTGGAGAGGATTAAACCTTCAATGGCTTCATCATTCTGTTCATTGAGGTGCAGTCTCCATAGGATAAGTTGAAGGCTTTGTTTGGTATTTAAGACATTTTTCTCCATTAATCTACAATGAATCAAGAGTTGAATCAAGAACAGAAGATAATTCATTCACAGAATCAATTGCCGGAGGAATAGGTTAGTATCAATTTAACCAATGATTGGATTTTAAATTAATTAGATCGATTGGTCTTATTAATATTAAAACCAATTGAATTGGTCTTTTCCAGACTTGCATGTACGGTAACTGGAATAAGGGGAATCACTTTAAACTGTTCTATAATTAACCCAATTGTGTTGTAACATCATATAATACATAGATCTCTGTCAATCTGTTAGGTTTCTAGATTATTTGCGCTTAAGCGCAAATAGGTTATTTGCGCTTAAGCGCAAATAAGTTATTTGCGCTTAAGCGCAAATAATATAATGGTTACCAACGCTCTCAGTCTCCATTAGATTATTTGCGCTTAAGCGCAAATAAATTATTTGCGCTTAAGCGCAAATAAAGCCTGGCATCTTCATACCATATCAAGTTTTCATTCAACACCGATATGGTGCACGTGGTAGTTCTGTCATCGTACCGTGATTAACCCTTTCATGATGGGAGCTGCACTATTGCAGCATTAAAGATCCTATGCCCATGAATAATTCTTATAGATGCAAGTTTCCCATAGGGAGCCTCGCATGTATTAAAGAATGCACTAGCTTACAAGGTGAATATTTTTAGGCCAGTCAGGGACGCCGGAGAAGGGGGGCATGATGGGGCACTTCCCCCCCCCCCCTTGCCCTGGCCCAGGGTGTCTAATTGGGACCCAAATGGTGCCCTAATGGCTCGTTTGCGCCCCTTGCCCTTTCGTGCTTCCGGCGTCCCTGAGGCCAATGTATTATCTTACAGGTATATATGTGAGGCTCCAGGGGTCGATTTAATTTTTAAAATTTGTATAGCATTTTGCAGCACTTGGTAGATTTTGTATAGCATTCCCTACGATACCAATACATGTTTTTTCATTGTAAATAATTGGTAAGCCAAAATTGGAAATTGCATCGCGAATTGCGATTTGAATCCAGTTAACTCAATCCATTTGAGGCTCCCTATGGGAGACTTGCATATATAAGAGAATACATTGGCACAGGGTATTTACAAAATTTCAAGAAACTCCAGTCATGGAAAGGTTAATACATTTGAGAATTATTTGACTACTAGCATGGACTAGTGTATGTTGCAAAGTATTTATAATGTGGTGGAGGTGGTAGAAAATATAAATTGCAGGCAGGTATGCTATGTTTTGTTTGCATCTGGCAATTTTGGGAACCCTTCACCCCAAGCCAGCAAAAAATATTTGTTTCCACCAGATTTTTAGACACCTACCCCCAAAGTTTCTCTAACTTCCATCTTAATCAGTATACAACTCATAGTTATAGAGCTCTAATATTACATGGCTATTTCAGTTCCAAAACATGGAATATAACAATTAATATCTTTGAACATTATCAAGCTTAGATGTTTGTTCATGAATCAGTTAGATACCAGTTGTACCATAATTCCAAAACTATTCCCGACTATAATGCTAACCAGTCCATCATCCACATGTATGTTGTACCGACCCATACCATTTTTTACCATCCACTGGAGATCAATTTATGATAGGCTATGAAGCAGTTTCCGAGTGTAGTTAGACATTTATCACAAATTGGAGGAGTAACAAATTTATTCCTGAGTTCATTAACATAGTCTCATTAGGATAATATGTTGCCTACTCATATTTATGCATACAGAATATCAATATCAACCTCCTCATTTCTTTGAGGAAGAGGTTAGTATCAATTTAACCAATGATTGGATTTTATATTAATTAGATCGATCAGTCTCATTAATATTAAGACCAGTTGAATTGGTCTTTTCCAGACTTGCATGTACGGTAACTGGAATAAGGGGAATCACTTTAAACTGTTCTATAATTAACCCAATTGTGTTGTAACATCATATAATACATAGATCTCTGTCAATCTGTTAGGTTTCCAGATTATTTGCGCTTAAGCGCAAATAAGTTATTTGCGCTTAAGCGCAAATAATCTAATGGTTACCAAAGCTCTCAGTCTCCATTAGATTATTTGCGCTTAAGCGCAAATAATCTAATGGTTACCAAAGCTCTCAGTCTCCATTAGATTATTTGCGCTTAAGCGCAAATAAATTATTTGCGCTTAAGCGCAAATAAAGCCTGGCATCTTCATACCATATCAAGTTTTCATTCAACACCGATATGGTGCACGTGGTAGTTCTGTCGTCGTACCGTGATTAACCCTTTCATGATGGGAGCTGCACTATTGCAGCATTAAAGATCCTATGCCCGTGAATTTTCTTATAGGTGCAAGTTTCCCATAGGGAGCCTCGCATGTATTAAAGAATGCACTAGCTTACAAGGTGAATATTGTTAGGCCAAAAAATATTTGTTTCCACCAGATTTTTAGACACCTACCCCCAAAATTCTCTAACTTCCATCTCAATCAGTATACAACTCATAGTTATAGAGCTCTAATAGTACGTGGCTATTTCAGTTCCAAAACATGGAATATAACAATTAATATCTTTGAACATTATCAAGCTTAGATGTTTCTTCATGAATTAGTTAGATACCAGTTGTACCATAATTCCAAAACTATTCCTGACTATAATGCCAACCAGTCCATCATCCACATGTATACTGTACCGACCCATACCATTTTTTACCATCCACTGGAGATCAATTTATGATAGGCTATGAAGCAGTTTCCGAGTGTAGTTAGACATTTATCACAAATTGGAGGAGTAACAAAATATAATTCTGTACAGTACAATCCTCAATATATTTGATAGATTCAGCAGAATTCACAGGTGATTACAATCCTGAAGAAATTAAGTGATTACTTTATATTTTAGAGCCTGGTGCCATCAAAACATTAACATTGCATACCTGAATTCAATATAACACCATAATCTTTGACTGATAAATTTGTTTTGTTGGAGAATATACATGATCATGACTCGTTTGTCAATTTTGTATACAATGTGAGAGTTGTTAATGGCCTTTAAAGCCAGAGTAGCCAGACATTTGAAGGAAAGTGACATTCTTTGTTAATTAACTGTCCTATCTTTCAAATTCAAATATTAATTTTGTATGGAGTGTTAATTCAAGCCATGGAATATGGGGCAAACCTTGTCTTACAGGTGGACAGGAATTTCGTTGGATTACTTTATGTGTATATAATTGACAATAAAACAATAACTGTAATCTTACCAGCCAACCCATGTTTCTTATAAGATAACAATCTGTATACGAATGGAACAATATTACAACATTCCCAGATTTTCATATTTAGAGTGAATTTCTCACAATAAAAAACATACTGTCAGGCTGCAGCTGCTACTGTTATCTATAAATTGTCATGGTGGAGTAGATGGCTCCTGCTGAGTTTATCTATCAATGTAAGGCCAAACTGTTTTATTTTTCTGCTTAATACAGATTTTTTAAACCTTGTTTTGGTAGGGTTGGTCTGAAAAAAAAAAAAAATGCTTGAATAACTTTTTTTTTGGACACTCACTAAGGCGGTAATTGTGTCTTCATAATTCTCTAGCAGTCACTTACAGAGAACATGTTTCCGAAGCATATCACAAAATTCAAATCCAGTACTATTATTTGAAACAGCTATAATAAAGAGTTTGTTTTTGTTCAACATTTTAATTATTAAATAAATGGACTCCCCCATTATTCATCTGGATGGATGTCATGGAAAAATAAGTAGCCGACAGATAATATATCTGCAGAAGCATTCCTATTAGTTGGTTGGAAATGTTCAGATAATAAGTTTAGAAAACGGTCTATGGCCATTTGTTACTTATTATCACATTTCCTAAGGAATCTACTTGTCTGGTCAATGAGTATTTAGTATTATACACACATGGGAATGGTGAGATTTGTTGTCATAAAGATCACCATAAATTCCCAGGAATACATTGACTTGAACATATTTCTTGAAACGCATCAATACAGTACAGGCTGTCAGCAATATACTACACCTGATAGTCAATTATTATCTTAAGGAGGCACCCATCGAGAATTTTCAAAAAATCTTGATTTCCAACTATCAAATTAAGTGGAAAATCATTATCATCTGTAACCAATGTATGCTATAGTACTATAACAACACCTTTTCACCCTCACAATATAAGAGATATTTTCTAATGTAAAAACATGTTTTTAAAATAATAAAAATGTTTGTTGAGGAGGTCAATAGAGTTTTTACAGGAAATAGTTGTAAAAATCATACTGCATTATCGAGCTTATGAACCCAACAGTCTACCATCTGAAATCATTGCTATTGGCATGAAAATAAATCAAACATTTCTCATTGCATATTTTAGTCTTTTAGTGCTTATTTGCTGAATTATTTTCACAAATGGGGTGCTTTCTTAACATCCTTGACTTCAGTAGTCATATCCTAAAATGGCTGGTACATTCAGGCACATTTGATTAAGATTTGAAACATTTTCCAGGTGTCATCGAGACGATACTTTGTAAAAAGTGTGCGCCCTCCACTCCATTGACAGTAGAATTGCTCTACCAATGCTTTTCATTTAAAGACTAGGGTGAAGAAGGATCCAACAAAAGATCTCAGTCACAAAAGATAACTGGATTCCTTGAATCCTTTATCTATGATGTGGAAGGTATGGGCTATATATACCATACAATATTGATACATTATTTAATGAAAATGTCATTGACACTTTAGCTTAACATGACCTTGACTATGATGGCAGTCATGACTTTTGTCCAATCAATCACAATACAACCTATCTGTGTCAATGGTACAGTATGTAGTCTGTACTAAAAGATTTACATTGTACAATACGAAAAGTGGCATAACTCCATCAACAATCATCGGACCATGACCAACTTAGAACCTGGCCTGAATCTTTTCAAATATGAATCATGTACCAAATATCAAGAAATTCTGTTGAATATTGCTCAAGTTACCATCTGGAAAACCCCAAAAACAGTGATTTCTAAGTCGAAAAAGTGGCAAAAATTATTGGACCGTGATCAAATTCGAACCACGTACAAAATATCCAGAAATTCTGTTGAATATTGCTCAAGTTAACATCCTGACACCCTGAAAACAGTAAATAAAATAAAAGGTCACAGACCCCACATCCCCCGAATCGAGGTAGCTTTTTGAGACATTGGCTTTTTTTTAAGAACCAAAAATTAAAATTGGGAAATTTTTACTCCAACTAAACAATGACCTGCGTGTTCTCAAAGGTGAGCCACACACAAAGTATCAAGAGATTCTTTTGCAGATTGCTCAATTTATCGTTTAGACAATAAGCACTCTTACTATATAAATGAGCCTTGAAACAGTTTGTGATAAGTGCACTATATAAATATACCTATCTTATATTATATTATGTGAATGTAACAATAACATCACAAATCAAAGGGGTTCCCCTTACATCTACATCTACTTGGTACTCCATCGCCCTCAATGTGCTGAGGATTATGTGGAGGCGCATGAGATTTAAAAACATAAAAGCATATTTTTTTGGTTATTTTGATAATTTATTAAAATATACTGGAGCTTCATACTATTTAGAAGCTGTCTGTTTGTTTACAGGTGGGAACATGTGTTTTGTGAGTTCGGATTTGAAACTGTCCGTGTTGTGGCAGTTTAAGAATATGTCACGGGGGAGTTTGTTCCAATTTATGATTGTGCGTGGAAAAAAGAAAGCTTCGAGATAGTTTCTGTCAGCTTTAGCAGTACGGAGGAACTTGTGGCCCCTAGTAGGCACAAATGGTAGGGAGATGTCTACATCTTGATGGCGGATTTTGTAAAGCATGACTAGAGTGGAGAATATTCTTCTTTGTTGGAGGGTTTGCCAATTAAGTGTGTGGAGCAGATCAGTTATGCTGTCTCTGTCGTCGCTACCATATAAGTTGTATCTATTTAGAGTGTAGCGTGCAGCCCGTCTCTGTACAATTTCTACTTTCTCTGAGAGGTACTGCTGCCATGGGTCCCATATTGAGCTACAGTATTCTAGTTGTGGTCTAACATATGTTTTGTAGGCAAGGGCTTTTGTTTTGTAGTTTTTTGTTCTTACGTTACGTCTTAGGAATCTGAGGGTAGCATTGGCTTTATTTGTGATGGTAGTGATGTGGGTTTTCCATGATAGGTCATTTGAGATGGTTACGCCGAGATATTTTGTAGTTTCTGTTGATTTAAGTAATTGGTTATGGAGTGTGTAGTCATGAAGAATAGGGTTTTCTTTACGAGCGATTCGTATGATTTCGCATTTACTAGGGTTGAATGACATAAGCCATTCTTTCTCCCAGTTTTCAAGTTTGTGCAGATCATTTTGTAGGATAGTACAGTCATTTTTAGAGGAGATAGCACAATACACAACAGTATCGTCTGCGAAGAGGCGGGCCTGACAGCTGAGGTTTGTGGGGAGGTCATTTATATAGATTAAGAAGAGACAAGGGCCAAGGACAGACCCTTAATTGGGGGACACCTGATAGTACGGGAAGAAATTTTGATTCTTTTCCATTGACTTGGACTTTTTGAGTCCGATGTGATAGGAAGGCGGCAATCCAATTTGTAACAGATGTGTTTATGCCAAGTCGTCTCATTTTAAGAAGAAGTCTGCTATGGTCCACTTTATCAAAGGCCTTGGAGAAGTCCATGACAACTACATCGGTTTGAGTCCATTTTGTCATGTTTTCAAAGATATCATTCATGAATGTGATAAGCTGTGTTTCACAGCTTAGTTTGGGTCGGAATCCATGTTGGTTTTGATGTAGTAGTTGCTTTTCGTTGATGTGGGACATGATGTTGGATACTATGATATGTTCAAGGGTTTTGCTAAGAATACATGTGAGTGAGATGGGGCGATAGTTTTCAGGTTTGGATTTGGAGCCTTTTTTGAATATTGGGGAAACAATTGCTACTTTCCAGTCAGAAGGGACAGTGCCTGAGTTCAAAGAACTCTGGAAGAGGTCTGCAATTATTGCAGAGATTTCGTCTCTTACCTCTTTGAGGAAGCGGGGTGAAATTTGGTCCCCTTAGCAGTGGGAGGTGAGGAAAAGTATTGACTTAATAAGCTATATATCTTGGGTATTTGATATTTGATACATATGTATGATTCTAAGTGGATAGAATTTTGCTCTGAAGCAGAAAAAGTCAAGTTAATTTTTTATATGAAGTCTTAGCACATTTTAAAGCGAGGAATAGATTATTTTAGAATAATTTCCTCATGTGAAAGACACAATTTCAAGTTTATTATTTGCGTAAACCTAAGAATATATTGAGTATATTTGTTTTAAATTCTGCATCAATGCACAAAAGCACAAATACGAAGCACTGTTGTCCTTTGATGACCAGCATTGGCTGCTATATTTTCAGATAAGAAAATTTCATATGACAGCAGCAGACAAGTTCTTCTTGAAGACATTCTGCAATATATTACCGGATGCAGAACCGTAGTTCCGGGAGGATTTCAGAAATCATTCGAAGTCCATTTCTCACAAGAAGTGGATACTGATGGCAATACTATAAAAAGATATCCCTTTGTATCTACATGTGCCGATTACATGATATTCCATCTATGGATGTCATGTAGCTATGAGAGGTTCAAGGAAGTATTTATCGAAACCATCATTGGGAGCAAAGGGTTTGGACATGTATAAGAGGCATTCAGTGTAAAATTAATGGCTACAGTTTACTATTTCTGTATTAAAGATTGATTATCTCCTTATATAATAATTTTGAAATAATTTTATGGGTATAAAATAAATATATGAATTGAAGACCCACATCTGGTAATGCTTCTATCAATTAATATTGATTTTATTTCAAATATCTTATTATAAAATGACCAAGCCTTGAAATAGTGTGTCTGTCATTTGCAGAATGAGGTTCCCAGAGGGTGAATTTAGTGATGCTACCCCGCATAGCGGGTTAGCATCCCCAAATTCACCCTCTGGGAACCTCATTTTGCTGAGATGTAAGCAGAATGAGGTCCACAGAGGGTGAATATGGTGATGCTAGCCTGCTATTCAGGGTATCGTCACTAAATTCACCCTCTGGGGACCTCATTCTGCAAATGACAGACACGCTATTTCAAGGCTTGACAATGACATGATTATTAAAGTGGGACACTTTATTAATCTATTTTTAGAACAGACAATATCGTATAGCGATAGAGATCACTAGGGTGTTCCTGTAGCTATGCACAAAATGTCAAAAATCCCAGGTTGCTTGTTTGTATTGTGTTATTACATTGTTATAAGCGATAAAGAATCTAATTAACTTTTATTTGTGACGAAATTACACAATAAAAATTCTGGTCTCTGTTAACAATAACCACTATTGTTCGTTCGCTAAACTATCACACGTTTTTAGACCCGAAAATATTTGAAAAATAATGAATATTAATCAATTTCCGGACAGGGATCTTTGATTCATATCTAATATTTTATACCCCGGTAACTATATTATATAATATAATATAACACATGTTTACAAAGAGATAGATCATCTTTAAGACTTCGTTCCTTCCACCAAAAACTAGAACAATTTAATGTCACTTTCAACAGCTATGGTCATGATGTGAAAGCTAGGACACCTATATTCAGGAAATGGCATTCGTTGATCTTTACTTGTACCCCATGCTGTGTCCCGAGTCCTAGACTATACATATGTCCCATCTTGTTCTTCAGGGAACAATACAGGGGTAATTGGGTAATTTGAGTTAGAAACTGATTGATTATTCAATATTATGAAGAAGTATTATACAATAACTCAATTATACCAGTATCTGGAGCCATAAATTTTTTACAGTGAAGCCTCTTTAAATGAAAAATGACACAAGAATAAAGAGATAGTAATCTCTTTGACCAATTTATTTCATCACTTGCACCATTAGCATTATGTGAGTGTCCTGGTAGGGACTATAATTATGTAGACTGTGAATGTTTGCAATACATCAATAGTTTCAAGCTACAAATATATCTTACTAGTATACTAAGTACACATATGATTAAGATATACAAAGTAAATTAAAGAATAAAATATATGCATACTGATCGGTCAGTCATTGGTCAATATGAGAATATGTAGCCAGGGATGAATCGCCTCATCACAAGTATTTACAAACTAGTACTACAAGCACGATTTTGCACTGTCTTTCACATATTATAACTGGGTGAAGGACAGAGTACAAATGCAGCAAAGCCCTGTTGAAATGCAATAGAATCACACATTGACGATTAATAACTTGTTAATAGGCTATTGAACAATGACTATTTATCTATTCAGGAAAGCTTGGCATATTCATATCGTGGAGCTAGCATTTTTCACATTTTCCATTTTAGAGTTATCCTTCTTTGCTATCTGACAATCGTTTCTTTTGCTTTCAAAAGAGTGCCAAATGACAGAGTATGCATTTTCATTTTGTCTGAGTTATCACCCTTAGTTTGTAAATTTTTGCTGTTTGTCCACCTTGATAACTCAAACAAATATAAACCAACTTCAATAATTGTTGGTAATCATGCCAGTTTTATTCAGTCATCACAGGCCAGATTAAGACATCTTTCAAATTAAGACACATAATGAAATGAATGAACTTCACAGGAAAGTCAATTTGGCAAGGGGATGGTCTGGGCGGTGCACTTGTTGGAAGGCATGGACGGCCTTGTAGGTTATAATTTTATAAACAAGTTTCCAAATTATGAAAATGTCCTTAAGAATATAGTAAAATAATATAATGATGGTATAAATGGGATATTATCAACAAAACACCCTTTGTGTGAGCTGAGAATTTGTCTATATACAGCACATCAAGAGTAAGCAAAAGGGATTTTTTTGAGAGAGTGATTCACGGTGACCCATTCAACAACAAAATCTTGAGTGGCGAGGATAAGAAAGTGCTAATGCTATACAGTTTGAACCAAAGTCCACTTTGTGGTGTTGAGTGTTTTGCTTTCGTATAATCTTTACATACTGTACTTTAACAGAATTTGGCTTTCTTTTACATAACACTGCATACAAACTTGACAAAATCATATTATTTACACAAAATTTATGATTGGTATAAAGAACAAAATCTGTCTATATTTTAATATTCTTTCTGTTTAAGATGGTTTAATGGATGTAACTATTTTAACAGCAATACCACTGTGAAGACACCCATGCCTTTATGCCTTTATGCCTTTATGCGAAACATAATGTTAATCCGTAAAATTTCAAAAGTCTTAAAACTTAAAATTTTGGTACGTCACTTGAATGTATCACAGATACAATGGTAATATTTCAAATGTGTTGATAAACAAATATCACTGATACACACAATTACAGTAGTCCCTGCTGCCAACCAGCAAAATGAATTATAATTTATTGTTTATTTAATCTGAGAGACCAAGTGTATGATGATTGATGGGCCAATTCTATACCACCCAGATGATGGATCATTGATGGACTTGATGGGGTACCTACTCAGGTGCTATGCCAACCTGGGGAATGTAGCATTCTAATAACATCACCGAAAACTTCAAAGAAATCGACCATACCACTTCATAGAAAACATCATCTGAACTACGCCCAATTTTAAATATTTACATATTGATTCGGGCGGCAACTATCAGCAATAATCTAACACAAATAATTTTGCCATCGATAGTCATTGCATTTAATTAATCTATATATATATATAACCCGTCATCTGTGTGTGTCTATCTACGTGTTTATATTTATGTCACGCTTTTGGCGCATTTATAACTTTTCAGCAAATTTGGAACAAGGCCTACAGTTAATCATAGAAGACGACTTAACAACTTTCATGCCGATTGGTCAAAGAGAACCTGAGTTCAAACTTGGTCCCCCCAAATGCCGTATTTGCATTCAAGTAGACACTATTAATTTTGTTATGACGTACGTTTGTCCAAATGACATCATGTGATGTACACAAACCCACACTTGCATTGCTATTGTATTTTGACAAAATTTCCATGCGCTCAACCCATTGTTGGAAATGGGTGATATAATTTAATTTGTCAGTTCAGGTTGAGTGTGAATAAAAGTTGAAATGCATGTTGATTTTGTCATGGAGGTGCATGGGGTTTAGAGTGGAGACTCAAACTTTCTATGCCATCATTGAAAATGGGTGCTAAATGGTCTTTCCATTTGCCACTTCAGTGTGAATATAAGTAATGGATGTTGTCTTTGAAAGTTGTGCATTGAGTGTGGATTCGAAGGAGTATATATCTGAGTAATGGCAAATTTTTATGTATAAAATGTTGATACAATACCAAAATGGGCGGGAGGTGCGCAAATGGGCCGCAGTGCAGGGCCCGATGGTCTTATAGGCCTATATATGCTGCTGAGTAAAAGCTCCAAAAGGGAGCCTGTTCAAGATCGTAATGCATGTGTGCGAAGGGTACTGATGGCCTGCAGGCCACACCTTCACTGAATAAAGGCCCTGTTTCAGTTACAGTAGTACATGTCATATAGTAATAAAATAATATATGTTGATTTTGTTGCATTTCATATTTGCATGCATATATGTGGGTGGTGATATAGAAATACAGTTTTAGTGAACAAAAAGTGTTCCCGAGCCATAGGCTTATAGCCGCGGAATAAATGCTGCCAAATGGAGTCTGTTTTCTGTTTACTTACTTATAATTTGAAAGTCTGTTCAGTATGAAGTAATATTATATACCTTGTGGATGGCAAGATTACATACTCATTTAAGTTACTGCATATAGTCCCTAGTCATTGAGTGGCTTCAGTTCACGCTCCGCGTCAATATTATTTTTTACATGATCATGTGTTCCACGTGTTGCCCAATCCAATTTCTGTCAAATTAATTTGATTTTCTATGTATTATTGATATTAGATCATTGTTATTACTGGGGATTTATTTAAATTGGTGTACAATACTCCTTTAAGATTACCTACGAGACTTATCATTTATTATTCAGAATGGAAATAATGATATATAAGAGAATATCTAGTTTTTTGAGTGCATACAGCAATTATGTCATGAGTGAGCGAGACAAATGTTTAGTTTGGTAAAATAAACATTTGTCTCATTTATGAATGACATAATTGTCATTATGCATTAATAAAACACTAGATATTCTCTTTATTATATGCATTACCAAAGAAATTCACCATTTCGACGATAAATTTTCTCACAATCGCCTTCAATAGATGTATCAAAAGCCAACAGCTGATCACTGTCTGTTCACTTCACCATCCGCTGAATAGATAAATAGACTTCTGTATTCGAGTTATTTCCCCCATAATTGGGTCGAATTTCAAATTAATTTTTTAAATATAACTATAATAATAACAGTTATTCTACTGATTCACAAGAATGTTAAAATATGCATGTACATTGTACATTGCTACACACAAGTGAATCGGTCTGGGGGATATTAAAATTTATTTAACCACAACTTGTTTTTTGATAAATTACTATTTAGCATATAATAAATAAATTTACCATATGGTTTAGATTTTTAAACCATAAATGCTATTAATATACACGAGTGACTGCAACTGTTTTGATAGAGTTCTAATTTTGAGAAATTGATACATTGTTAGACAATATATTTGATTAAACTGCTTGACTATACTCATAGTTACTTTCTCTAGCAAAAATAATATATTTATAAATTAGAGATCTATTCCTAGACTTTGTATTTCATGGTGAGCTTTGGTGGCACCAGCCAGCAGTAGATCATGTCATTAATCTCTAACTGGCTATGCCTATCGAGATCATATTCCACAATTTTAAAACATGGGAACTTTGAAAACAATGAATTTATTGAACGAATAAAATTATTAATATATAATACCTGTTGCTATACCTATTTCACAGTAGGTGAAGGTCCCAGCTTGAAATTGTATGATTTAAGTGACTTTGGGGAGGCGATTTTGCTTTGCGTCACTCACAGTAACGGAAATTCTCCTAGGTAATCAATTCAAAGTTTACTTCAATAACGGCTCACAAAAATCATGAAATCTCAAGCTGGGACCACTTCCTACTGTAAATTAGATTATTATTAATTAAGGAATAAGTATATTAACAAAGAAATATGGAATATGATCTCCTTGGTAGTATCCAGAGTAGAAATTCATGGCATGATCAACAGCCTGCAGCAGCTTAAATCACAAACCAAAATTATTTCTACCCTGTTCCAACGCTAAGGCTGTGGGACAGCAAATGTAAATATTAGAGTATTTTATGATGGTCGTCCATCATTTCAAGTGGATAGCTGTTAGTCTGACAATGAACGACCATCATAAAGAATTTTGGGAAACAACATTATAAGATTTAATTATATATTGTTTGCCAGTAATAATCTATACTGGTATGTGACTTAATTGAGAATATCTCTTTATAAACACATTCAATTTGAATATTTGTTAAACAAGATGTTTCTAACAAGTTATAGTTACCAGATACTAATGAATGATGACAATTTATGAAATGGATGATATAGTTTATTTATATCTATATGATATAATTTTCAAGTTTGCTTTAAAGATTGGAAACTTGGAATTTCTATCATCCTCTAAAAGACACATAGAAACGCATGGGACATTAAATGATGGTAATAGTACTATAATACTGTCATTTTATTTAATATTTTAAGTATCTATGTTGAACAACTCCTTGCTGTGTGATCAGAAAATAAATTTAACAATTATTGATATTTATATATGAAAAGAATTGGTTAGCTTGATATGGACATAAACTGTAGAAAGAATTCATGTGACTTAAATTTTGGTTGGCATTAACACTTTTAAGTGATTCGATATAATATAATCTTGCCCATGTTTAATATAGTTATTTTAATTTATTTCATATTCAAATACATGTAGGCAGAAAAAAAACACAATTTGTCCTGAGTAAAGTAGTAAATATTTTCATTTGTGCATAGTTGTGTTCTTTGAAATGGCACAGTCGATGTGGTTGGAAATTTCAACAAAATTAGTTGATTGCTACATTCTACCAGTGGAACTGTTGTTGGGTGCTAACTTCTGAGTTTAAGTCACTGAAATAAGTCAACAATATGTCACTAAAAATGTGAATCTAGAAATTACTTTTTCAAGCCACAGCTATGTAAATTTCCAACTAAACAATCAACTTCATTGGGGACTTTCTAATATTGACTTGCAAACCAAATATTTATCTTTTGGATCTGTAATGTTTGAGGTCCTTTCGAAAATTTCATTGCTCTGAGCTTCAGAAACTGGGATGGTGACTCCAGAAACATGGACAGCATCTGGTTCAGCTCCATCTTGAGGTGTACTATCTTGATTAGTACTGGTGAAATCTTGAACTCTCCTTCTAATGTCCTCAGCAATTGAGTTATTATCAATTCTACCAATTGTGCCTTGAATCCAAAGCTGTTCTGGAGACATATTTTGTTCTGAAGATAACTTATGAGAATTCCACGCCTGCATGAAAGCTTGTAAATCTGCATTTATACAATCAATATAAGCATAATGTAAACAAAATTTATGTACATCATCACCAGGATCCAGAACATTCTCATCTTCAAAAGAATAAAACAATAAATAATACTTCTCAACAACTTCCTTGTACACATCTCTCCACATTCTCTCAATCCTCTGATTATGAACACTCTCTCCTGTCAGATGACTATTATTCATACTTTCGTCATTCAAAATATTCATTAAAACCGCAACCTGGACATTCTCGCCTCCATAATCAGACCTCACTCTCGATGGCACTCCATATGCAAGCACAGCTTGAAGAAATGATTCCAAAACAGTTGACGATGAGTTATCAGTTGAACATTTCATATATGTAATCATCCTAGTTTTCCCATCCACACAACCATGCGTTGCCAAGCCCCATCTGAAATAAAATGATGGGATGGTAATAATAATGGGGTATATCCACATACTTATTATGCCCCCAACCCACTGAAGGAGGATTCGGGGGAATAAAGTGGAGACGTCTGTCCATCGAGCCGTCTGTCCATAACAAACATTTCTCAACACAGCTCAAGTATTGATAGTCCAATTTGGATGTCCTTTGGTATGCCAGTAGACCAGCATTTTGAAAAGGATCTCCACATAGTGCAAATGTTTTTCTAGCATTATGGCCCTTTGCTGGACAATGCGTCCATAACAAACATTCTGTGGATGTCTTTATTATTGGATTTCATTGTGCTTTGGCATAGCACATGTTGGGGGAAAGGATATCCACATACTATGGGTTTCGTCCATTAATTTTTGCCAGTTATGACCCTTGTTTGACTTGGAAATTTGTGTCTGAAAGAACATATCAGCTTGAAAACCTGGGTGTTGATTATCGGATTTTGTTGTCCTTTGTCACGGTGATAGCACATGTTGTTGGAAAGGATACCCAGATACTATGGTTTTTATCCATTAATTTTTACCAGAATTACAGCTCTTGTTCTACTTGCCCTAAGTAATGGACTCCTTAAGCTTTCCGATGAATGTCAACAAGCCATATTTCCGACTAAATCCTGAAAAGTTACCCATAATTCTGCTGTGGTTAAGGAGTCCATTACTTAGAGCATTAATGCATGGGTCAAACGGCTCAGTGATAATGTCCTATATGAAGTCTAATAGTCGATACTTATCAAGATGGAAGTTTTATGATGCCATTATAAATTGATTGATGGTATCTGTAATCAAATGACAGATATTTAATGCCTATTTGCACAATAAGGAGTGGTATAGTAACTCCAAATTTGAACACTGGTAAAATTTGGTAGGGGGAAGCATATTGATAAAAACTTTAAACATGAAAAATTCTGTTGAAGTTAGTTCTGGGTAAAACCATATATCATATAGTGGAATGAACCAGATAATAAGGATTTTAATTAATATGAGTATTAACTAGTATGCAGATAGTATGGGACATTGCAGTTTACTTACCGAACAAGCTTCATGTGACCATCCATGTGCCACAAGCTATTTGGATGGGGTACAAAGTAGCGTCGTCTGACAACTGTTCTGGACCAGCGAGATGCTACCGATGCAGGATCTATTCTCCTGAGTGATTGCCTTACTCTTTCTCTTTGAACATTGAAACCACTTGTCATTAAATATGCCATCATCATCTGTAATTGAAGAGGAATTATTTCATATTTCTCCCTTAATCATTTATATACTAAAATCTCATTGATGAGTAGTTAACGACAATTGGCTGTTTTGTTAAACTTATTATCTGAACATTTTCCAGCAATGAATATGAATCCTTCTGTTCTTCTATTTATAACCTGAACATACTTCAAAATGAACAATAGACCATTCCACTGACTTTTAATACTGAGTGGGAGAGTCAACTGAGTATAGAAAGGGTTGAAATTAAGGCTGATGGTAGTGGCACAATAAGGCGACAATGTCTACAAATTTGAAAAGCCAAGCAGAGACCCATGCATTATCATAATAATATCTAAGTATTTTGTAGGTGTAATCACTGCAATAATTCACTTAAAAACACTTCGCTCTTTCATTAAAAAATTTAACTTGTAATACTAGTAAAAACAACCAACAAAATGATGGAATGTGTTGTCAATTTGGATATAATATTTGTAAAAATAACGACCTGTACTTTGAGCATGATTATTCTCCATTTGATCACCCTATCGGATTGTTTCACATCAGTTTAATATCGTTAGTCTTACCTTTACTCCAGCATTTGGATGCTTCTCATGTAAAGTTGTAACAATCTGGTCCAAATCTGTGTCTGAAATATTTGAATATTTGTCTCTCTGCTTTCCTCCTTTGGCATAAAGGGTGTTGTAAACATGACTTCGGCTACAGCCCAAAACCTTTATACAGAAGAGAAAAAGGTTTTATGAATAAATACAATGGTGACCATAAAGACCGGAACTATTTAAAATATGATCTATGTCCTTGACAATATTAAATAACAGAGTTGCTACAAAAAACTAATAAATCATTTACTCCTGCATGTATTTTCTCCATTAAATTTGAAAGTATAGGTTTAAACATTATTCTTAATTTGTGAGGGATGTTCAGAGTATAATCACTGACAACAATATTGTTGATATTGAGCATGAAATACTTATGTAATCTGCCCACTAGAAATATGTTGTAATTTTGTTGTCTGACATTTTCAGGTGAGGAATCACATTCCACACAAAATTTTAGACCAGCCTAAACCAACTTGCATTTGCAGGGGATTTTGGGTCAATGGAAATGATATGGTCCCCTTAAATTTCCATGGTGATCCATTCACAAATGTGAGCATCTTAGGCCTAGGTTATGTCCCCCCCCCTCCACCCATGACCCAGAAGCTGTGGCACCTTAGATGCCATCTCCTGCATTTGTGGCCTTTTCCTATAACTCAGAACTTCTCTGAAAAAGACAATTTATTTAATATTGAATTTATTCATCAGACTCATGGATTGTTGTTTTTAAGGTTTTGTCTCAACTCTGTTTATAGTTCCAATCGCCCTATACATGTAGTTTTTATGGTGAACAGAAAATAGGTCCCCCATTTTTCAATTTGTCAATTTTCTGTTTCCCTCAAATTTCATATTATCCTTAATACAAAATCAATATTTGAACCAAATAAAAAAAAAAAATTGGTATTGAGCACATATGATTAGATCAATGTACCAGTAGTTATTTTAGTATCTTTTGACATTGATTTTTTTAGTTTTCACTTGTAACTTAAATTACCTTTGAAATTTGGGATGCTGTGAAGTTCTTCTCCTGCAGAAACTTTATCTGTGCGATTGACACACCAATCTTTGGTCTCCCTAAAGTATAAAATGGTTACACAAAAAATCAATAGTCATAAAATACTATGAAATCAGCTCTGCACAGGAGATCGGTGATAATACACATAGGTTGGAAATTTTCCAACTGGTGACCATTTGAGTCCACAATTTTGACCAAATTTATAATAAAACATTGTTTTCTTAAAGGTACTCAACCCGATAAAACTCCTCTCAATTACTATTTCAATGGCTTCGGGGGTCAAAAATATTTGATTCGAGTCGAGGAAGTCACCCATCAAAGCTCAGATTTGTTAGATATCGATTTTAGAAATCTATTATTTTTCATTATCGGGAATACTATCTGGCCCAGAACTCAGTCAAAATTATGTTAAAATTACCACTTGATTTTAGAGTTATTCATCCTTGTCTGTTTGAATAGATTTGGAGTACACATCCAAAGCAGATTACGGCAGTTATTGGTACTCATCTCGAGAACATAACAAATTTGAAAAATCAATATCTAATAACTCTGAGCTTTGTTTGATGGGTTCCTCGACTCGAATCAAATATTTTTTACCCCCAAAGCCAAAGAAATAGTAATATAGGACCCTCTGATCGGATTGTTGTTGTTGGAATCTGTTGAGTACCTTTAAACTCGTCAGCAGTTTTTATTGGGCCACGGGGAAGAGACCAGGACACATCGGAGCGACCATGGTTCGGCCGGTGTAGGAATTTTTTTTAATCTGAACAAGAAAATCACAAAATCCTAGCATCTAGACTGGCCTCAAGCCTTGCAAGAGTTGGAAATTTCAAACCTGACACCCGACTTAGGTTGGAAAATTTCTAACTGATGACAATTCCAGTGACAATTTTTACCAAATGTAGGATAATATTGATTTCTTAAATTAACTAGCAGTTTTTGACTGGCCATGAGCTTTCTCAGTGTTGGAAATTTACAATCTGACACCCCTCCCCCCCCCCCCCCCCCCACAAGGTTGGAAAATTTTCAATGGCCATTTCAGTCCAAAATTACCAAAAGAGGGAAAACAAGCAAATATTGGTCCAAAAACAATAAATTGTTTGAAAATCAAACTACAAGAAAATTTTCAACAAATTGTTGGTGTGATATTTCCAACCAATGTTGTGTCCATTATGAAATTTCCAACTGTTGAAAATTTTGACCAAAGTTGGGAGGGTGAGACACCTCCCCAAACCCCCTCCCTGTCGCCATGGCTCTGCAAATAATCTCATACTTGACCTTTATAAGGGATATGAGTATAAAACTGTGTCACTACTGTGTTTCTACTTGTCAGAACCCTGAATATCTAATTAGCTCAATACTATTTATGTAAGTATCTTCTCTATGAAAAAATAAATGGAAATAAATAACTGTGATATACTGAAATTCTGTGCTACACGTATATGCAGGTATTTTCAAAAGTTCTTTGAAAGAGCAAGCCTCAAAGCCTAAAATAATTAATAAAACAATTTGAGTAAATACAAATGGGTGCATGGATACCCAAAAATATGCAGTAACAAAACTTATAAACAAGAGGTTGCACCTGCAGTGCTGGCATACCCCCACAGTGGTAAAATCAAACCAAAAAAGTATGGTTGAGATATCTGACGGAAAAAGAAAACAACATTTTCATACTGAACAAAGATAAATAACTCTAGAAAAGAAAACATGAATGAAGGATGGGATGGGATAGGATAGGATAATTTATTTCCAATATACACATATACATACATATATTAACATAGAAACAACAAGATAAACAATCACAAATTGTGATATATTGAGAGGGGGCATCTTAGTCTAATATAAACTGTCTTCATGCCACCCCCTGTTTAATGAGTGTAATAAATATTAGATGGCTATACGATGAATGAATTGATTGAACAATTAATTGATTGCCACCATAGTAGTGAACATCCATACCAAATTTCATTGATATCCGTCAACCAGTGGTTGAGATATCTGCTCGGACAGACATTTCCAGATAAACAAAGATGAATACTGTGTATTACATGTAACTCTAGAACAAAAAATCCGGAAAAAAAAAACGTTTGAACACTCCATTGAATGGCCTCATAGTAATGCCATCCATTATACCTTTCAGATCGACAGATCGACAGAAGTCTGCCCATATCTTTTGTCTTTCCTTTGTTGTTTTTGACAGGTTTGACGACGGGTGGGTTCCTCGACTCGAATAAAATATTTTTTGCCCCCGAAGTCAAAGAAATAGAAAATTTGGAGCTTTAAAGGCACGTGAGGCCTTAGTTGTCGAAAATATTCATATTTGTTCTAATCACCGTAAACAGAAAAACATTAAAACGCATACAGTTTCGTTCATATATACCATGATCATCACGTAAACAGCATGTTATCATAAAGACCTACTATATTTTACCTAAGCAAGAGCCTGATTGTGTTACAGAAGACAGCACACTGCTACTGGCTAATCACACACAAATGGCATAAACGCTCTTTATTAGTTCCATATCAGGAATTCACCAACAAAGAACGCTCTTTATGTTTACTATCATAATATAAACAAACACCAGAAAAGTAACTTTTTATGCTTTTGTTTACATAACAATGGTCAAACATTTGACAATAACATACTGTTTATGCGATATTTCTTATTTTATACGGACAAAGTCTGTCTACATTTAGATGTTCTTTCTGTTTGTGGCGGTTTTTGATGGGTGGAAATATTTTCACAGGATACCCACCGCCAAGGCCAACCGTACCTTTAATTCAGATTACGCATCTCTAATTTAGTTATATTTTTTTTTAGAAAATAAATTTAATTATACTGTATACAGCCTTATCAGGAGTTTAATTTGTGGGAACACATGTTACTTATCTGAGGTGTTTGGTGCTTTGTATCAATCTAAAAGATACCATTATTCTTATTAAGAACAATTTAGTAGCTTATACAGCCTGCTAAATATCACATACTTGATATATGTCACAAATTAATTCCTATTTCTTTTGAATAATTATTTACTGATATTATTTAATAAACATTTACAAATCTGCAAACAAACAAAATTTCAATATTCAAGAAATTTAGAGTTCAATCCCTCTCTTTAATACATAAAGTGAGCACTGTGCTAGGAAGACTGATCGGTCTCATAAAGATTTATCGATAGTTAACCCAGACCTGTGTGTGTAAGAAATTATTTGCGCTTAAGCGCAAATAATTTATTTGCGCTTAAGCGCAAATAATTTATTTGCGCTTAAGCGCAAATAGGTTATTTGCGCTTAAGCGCAAATAAAGCCTTACATACGTGTGTGTGTAAGGGTTTATTTGCGCTTAAGCGCAAATAATTTATTTACGCTTAAGCGCAAATAACTTATTTGCGCTTAAGCGCAAATAAACCCTTACATATGTGTGTGCAAGGCCTTATTTGCGCTTAAGCGCAAATAACCTATTTGCGCTTAAGCGCAAATAAAGCCTTACATACACAGATTGATATGCAAATTTCTAAATTTTAAAGCAGAGATGTATGAAATGTTTCAAGGGGGGGGGGGGGTGCAGTTAAATTTATTTATATTACACCCCCCAATGAGGAGATCCTCAAGCAGCATCCCTGGGTGTGTAGATGTGTTCAATCAGCATTCTAGTTTTATTTAGAACAATCCAACAACAAACAAGTGGTATCCAGTGAGTAAAATATAACTTTTCTGTCCTAAAATTTGAAAAAGGATTCAAATAAATTGATACTAACCTCTCCCTCTGGGAACTGATTCCATTAAAGAACTAACTTCTGTTCTTGATTCATGTCTTGGTTCAGCTTCATTTGAAAAAAATGTCTTAAATAGTTGAAATGAGGCATTCAACTCATCGTATCGAGATTGCCTCAATGAAGGTTTAATCCTCTCCAAATTGAGAATACATTGATCCAATTCAGATTTTAATGAGTCTCTTTCATTTGCTGACAGAACAGTCCTGTTTCCTCCATCATAAATTAAAAACCGTTCGCAATTCCTGACAATCCTGCTCATAGTGGTCAGAATTTGATTAATTTGAGCCGAATCCATAATTATTTAGAATTAGAAATGAAATTCACATTCCTGGTATTGTACATCCAGCTGCCACAATGAAAATGAAATAAGGAGGGAAAATGGATTCCTAATGAAAACAATAATTTGGACTAGCCCTTCATAAAAATAATATGGGGGTGATAGCCTCAACTTATATTTGCGCTTAAGCGCAATTCATTTGCGCTTAAGCGCAATTCATTTGCGCTTAAGCGCAAATCATTTGCGCTTAAGCGCAAATATTGTATTTGCGCTTAAGCGCAAATGATTTGCGCTTAAGCGCAAATGAATTGCGCTTAAGTGCAATTGGGGAATAAATGTGAAAACGGCCTCCCATATATACTGTGGTTTACCATGGTGCTATACTTTGGTTTAACGTGGTGGTTTACACTTGTTAACCATGGTAATTTAATGTGGTTAACCAGGGCAGTTTACTGCAATATTGTAGAGAACCAAGCATATAGGTACATGTACTTAGCGGAGAACCTGCCCAGATACCAAGCACTCGAAATTGCGAAACATGACCGACGGCAATTATAACAAAGTGGCACGTTTGATTCCAATGTTGCTATGGTGTTTAAACATTGAATAAAGTACAAACCCACTCCATTGCATAGTGATAATGAAATAATCCGAATTATACATGCATTACTTTTATTAGTATAGAACCTTGATCGTGATTTTGTACTTAAATCAAAGTTTAAGTTCTCAATTTCGGGATTTCCTGTTCCCTGCATGTGCAGTAAAATTGGTCTGAATGTCCAAAAATAATTTCTTAATTTGTGTGCAATAATAGTAGATAAACATAAATCAAACATCTTGAAACTGGTCCGGATGAAACACCAATCGATCTAGAATGCCCGATAAATAAAAAAAAACTACCTTGCGATAAATCGCAAACCTTTGCGAATAGCAAACAACTTTGCAATAAGTACCGGTATATGCGATTTAGTGTAAAGGTTTTCGATTGATTACAAAAGGTTTGCGATTAATCGCAATGGTTTGTGATTTATCGCAGATATATTTTCATGCATTGGCTTGGACCTTATAAATATAAATATAATCCGACATCTTCAACAGGTCTGGGTAAACCACCAAACACCAATCGATCTATAATAGCATGGTTGGGCTAAAATAGACCGATCGTTCTTTGACAGCCAGCATGCATGTGGATAAGGCGAGCAAACCTTCGCGATAAATCACAAAACAACTTTGCGAAAAATTACAAACACCTTTGCGATAACTCGCAAACCTTTACGATAAATCTCCAACATCTTTACGATGACTCTCAGACTGCATACTGGGTGATAATATTTTGCGATTTATCGCAAACATTTTTTTAATTTGTGCTAAAAATTTCTTAATTTGTGTGTAAACATTATAAATCAGCCATCTTAAACAGGTCTCCGTGAACAACCTATCAATTTATAATTGAATGGTCGGGCTAAAATAGACCGATCAGTCATTCACAGCCAGATGCAAGAATGGTGAGAGGAGCAAAACTTTGCGAAAAATCACAAACACCTTCGCGATAACACGCAAACCATTACGATAAATCTCAAACATCTTTACGATAAATCTCAGACTACATGTACGTACTGTGTGAATAAATTTTTTGATTTATCGCAAAGATGTTTGAGATTTGTCGCAAAGGTTTTTTGGCACTAATGGGCTTCTGTGAATATTATAAATCAGACATCTTAAACAGGTCTGAGTGAACAACCAATCAATCTATGCCCGGTCGGACTAAAATAGACCGATCAGTCATTCACAGCCAGATGCATGAGTGATGAGGGAGCAAACCTTTGCGATAAATCACAAACATCTTTGCGATAACACACAAACCTTAACGATAAATCTCAAACATCTTTACGATAACTCTCAGACTACGTACTGGGTGATTATATTTTGCGATTTATCGCAAAGATGTTTGAGATTTGTCGCAAAGGCTTTTCGCCGATAATGGGCTTCTGTGAACATTATAAATCAGACATCTTAAACAGGTCTGAGTGAACAACCTATCAATCTATAATTGCCCGGACATGCTAAAATAGACCGATCGGTCATTCACAGCCAGGGGGAGCAAATCTTTGCGATAACTCCCAAACCTTTGTATTAGTGTGTGATAAGCAAAATACTCAAAAATGGGGAGATCATTATCTTTGGTTAATTAAAACTGTTGCTTGAAAAACACCGCTATAGCGCTCACTAGTCCTCGCTACAAGATGTTGAATAGGTTACCAGAATTATTATCACTCTCCCAAAAAAATTGCCACAGTGTTCAGTGTTTTGCTTATCGTACACTTCCAATGCGCTGTATCAGTAAATGAACAAATACTAAGATACATGTAACACAAAGAGAGTTTAATGTATTTAATATATGATAAAGTTTGGTAAAGCCATAGTTAATAAATTATTCTCCATTCGCATCTATGCGTCAACAAGTCAATGGCATTGCCTGATCACCAGACCCATTTTAATGTAGAATTTCGCTAATATGGTTTCCAGTTATGGATGAGGTTATTTCCTAGCAAAGCGGAAATGGCCGAATTGCTCAGAATGATAACCACACATGTAGCCAGACATGTTTTGATAAGAACATGAAGCATATGGACATTGGAATGGTCTACATGTTCATGTATGTATAGAGCTAAAGCTCTAATTGACCCCCCCCCCCCCCCCCCCCCTGAACAACATTGGCCACCGATATTACCAGTAGTTGCGAATGTCGGTCATGTGACCAACTTTGAATGTTAATTAAACCGTAAACAAATCATTAATTGAAATATTGTTTTGTGTATAGTTAATATGGTGCATGGCACTGACGAAAAGCTGGACTGGGTGTTTACAAGGTGTCCATGTGAAAAATTAGTGCAGAGTACAGTGGTCGCAAAATATTATTATTTAAATAAGACTGTATAAAGATTATCTGCGCCTCTGCGGTTGCCACATATCAACCACTTGACCATGGTTGAACGGCGGTATGGTATAACCAGTGTCATTAACGCCCTACAACCTTGTTAAAGGGGGATGATTAATTAGAGCGTAGCTGTAGTACGTTACTAAAAGCTTGCGATTGATTCAGTTATAACATGTGTCCCAGAATTGGATCCGTATCTCCGAGATTATCCACCATTCCATAAATATATCAGAACAAAATCACAGCATCGCAGGCGTTTCGATCAAAAGAATAGCAGACTCCGTAACTGGGCGACATGGTTCTCAAATCACGTTTCGATGAAAATTGAAGAATATGATCAATCGTCCTTTCCACAGGTACTTGTACGTTGTAGCCATCAAACTTGTTACTGACTCATGACTGATCTGTGACGTCATAACTCTGACTAATTTCTACAGAATTGGATGTCTCGTAATCAAAGTCACCAGTGTTTGACTGTTGTGAATTAGTTGGGCGGTTTATAATGATGTGAAATTTAAGTATCTGTCTTTTGTAATTCACAATACTGTTGTGCATGCAACATGTAACCACACTGCACTCAATGACTTTTGAACTTGGTCTTCTCAGTTCACCGAAAATTATGATTTCAATAATGTTATCGCCCGTTATTTTTTCGGAGGTTATATATCATCTTGTCCCGTCCATGCACAACCATAATCCACACAGTGCTGGCAATATTCCAGGTTATTGAGAAGCCAGTTAGGTCCAATTATTAGCTAAAACAAGAAAAGTCTCCTTGAACAACAAAACGCACATGGGTCGTAAACCGGAAGAACAATTTCGGGATCCCACAATTTCGTACTATTAACCTCGTACCATAATGCCTTATTTAAGTTGTTTTCTTTGGTGTGTTTTTTGCTTGCGTTCTCTCTCCCTCTTTATCTCCCCTTTCTCTCTATCTCTCTAAGGGTGGCCATGATAGAGATTGGATAGTTGGGTAGTAGTGATAATTATTTATTTCGTTGATAACAAGAATAAAAACATAAGAACATTAACATGAACTTGAATGAATATGAGAAATTACGATGACTAAATGTGACGAACGGAGTGACGGAATGAATATGATGAATGAATATGACGAACGAATATGACGGCATGAATATGACGGAATGAATATGATGAATGAATATGACTCTATTGCATGTAAGGACATACGCACCGCCAATAAACACTGTTAAAATATATTTCGGCCAGTTTGACCGAAGTTGAATTTTACAAAAAGTGAGCATATTATATCATCACAATTGAAACAGGTATTCCACGAAGCACCAGATCAGATATGGACTCCAGGAGGACAATGCGAGCCCATGTAAACCTTCCGGGAAATTAATAACGTATTTGTGTACCGTATCTTAGATTTTCAAACCAGAGCTGTTTTTCTCCGAAAAGAGTCATAATTGTGGAAATATCTAAAATACGTAATTGTGAGATGTAAATTGTACATATTGATAAATATTGCATGTTGTGTTGGAAGCAAACAGTACTAAATTATAACATTATAAAAGATGTATTAAAGGTAAACAAAGTCTTCCAAACAACTCCATTCAGTTTGTATATTTATTCCATAATAAAACATATTCATATTAATTATTACATTATATACGTTTGTTCGTTAAAAGTTATAACTGAGATATCATTTATAATTATAATTAATAATATCTTCCTCGATCTAAACATTCTTATATTATGAGATACAGCATTACATATACAACTATTGACAATGCAGTAGAATATGAATGTGCTGTAGTATGTAAACCTGCTACATGTATACTATGACAAGCTACGTACATTGGTACAATATGGCAGCATATTATAAACAATGACTCACCATATACCATTGTATATATTGTAAATAATAAATTAATCGAAGTATGCAAATACCATTGTAGATGCGCATGCACGAGACCCACAACATGGTAAATAGCATTGTGGTTGAAGGTCAAAGTGAAATGTAATAGTGGTACCTTGATTGAAAACTTCACTGGTGCTGTGCTACCACCGTGGTTATACTTGGTGATACCATGGTTCACCTTGGTAGAAAAACTTTACTGTGCTACCACCGTGGTGATACCTTGGTGTCACCTTGGTAGAAAAACCATACTGTGCTACCACCATGGTGATACCTTGGTCGGGTTTACTGCCACCATGGTTTTACCTTGGTACAAAGACTTTAGTGTGCTACCACCGTGGTGCCACCATGGTTTCACCTTGGTACAACAACTTTACTGTGCTACCACCGTGATACCACCTTGGTACCACCGTGGTGTTTTCACCGTGATGCCACTTTACTGTGCTACCACCATGGTGAACCAAGATGTCACCATGGTGAACCAAGGTGGTACCTTGGTGAAACCATGGTTTCACCAAGGTGACACCAAGGGGGATTTTTATATGGGCACAAAGGCGGATACCAGCTGATTCTGGATTTCGTGTCCGGCTCGGCAAAGCCCTTTTCAGGGCTCCCTACCGGGAGTGGATCGGATAATACCGGATCAGCACGGAAGCCTCGACAGAAGATGAGAAAGAAGAAAAAGAAAACACCATCGATGAAAAAGAGAGATGCCGAGAGACTCGCTGCATGCGAAAAAATCGACGGGAACTTCACCAGTCGCGACTCCGCCCATACAGCTGCAATCCCGGCCCAGTCTGTCCATGATGGAACCACCACCACCACCACGGCCAGACGTAGATACGGAAGACGAAGACGATGATCCCTCTGACTTCGTCCCGAAGACACCGGAGAATACCGAGCCGGAGTCTTCGCCCGCAAAATCCACCGGATCCATGAGAGGAAACGACACAGACTGGAGAGTCGAATATGAGCGTACCAGGCACTTAGATCGCTCCATTGACGAAATTTTCGCCGATTTCACCGTATCATCACCTTCTCATCCAATCTCACCACTTCCTTCTTCACCATCATCATCTTCTTCACCACCACCGAAGAAGAAGAAAAAGAAGGAAGACAAGAAAAAGAAAAAGAAAAAGAACAAAAGCTAGAACTTCACCTGACCCTCCCGAGCCACGGCCTAGACTGAAACCTACAATAACAAAGAAAATTCAAGTCAGGGCGTAAGGGCGATCTTCGGATGACCCCACCACCATCGTCCTCGTGCCGCCATTCGGGCGGGCACGCAAATCATGTCACTGCTGCTGTGGTACTGCTCCAGTAAAAGTGTAAGGATATATAGTTAGATACAACCGCAGTGCCATTGGGTTAAATGGGTCAGACAGATCAGCCTCATAATTAATGCAGATGCGCATTTTTCGTGTTGGTAAATATATATTATGTGCCATGCATATAAACAATAAAAAACATTGACCGGAAAATGCAGGAACACAAGCTCGAACAAGGTAATGAAAAAACATTGGAATGATGGAGTTCGCGGTCGACACCTCATGGCAAAGGCTGGTCGTCGGTATCGACGAACGGCATTCCGGAAATGCATGGCTATTTGTTTCTGCGTGTCTCTGTGTATTAGTCATGCGCACTGTTACATATAATTATGTAGATGGGGACGATTGAAGCAAATAATTATCGGAAAGTGTTTTTTCGCCATTTCATGACTATTTAGACATAATCGATTCATTGCAGCGTGTGCATATTTAGCATTTCTTTAATTGTGACCAGTCCTTGTGAGCGTGATCAGCAAACTATAGCACCTGGCTAATATAACCTTTTGACTTTTACAATTGTGTTGCCCATGGGCCCCATCATGCCAATATATTTGACACAAAGGCAATCAAGGAATCAATCACACTGGATTCGACACAGCCAGCATCATGAGCATGCTCATATACAGCTTCGTTTGATGTTGGTACCCGTCTCTGACGAAGAGTGTCCATGCATGCTTTCATTTCGTACTCGTTGACCTGATGACAGCTTTTGCGAATTTTCGCGGCGCCTCTGCCATACGAATGGTCAATGGTGATCGCAATTATTTTTCAATTTTCTTGGTAAATTAATAATTGGCTTAGGAAATATGGAAGTAATTATTTGTACGCGTTTTCGCAATATACTGCATGTAATTCGTATGGCAAGCCAAACCGCTATTTAATATTAATTTTACTTAAAGGGGTACTGTACGCCAAATGTTGTTGTTGGTTTCTATAGTCTCCGAGTCGGAGAATAAGGTAACAATTTTTTCATTATTTGAAAGTCTGTTGAGTACGAAGTAGTGTTACGGATGACAAATTTACTGGAATGCAAAAATACAAATTGTCGTTGTCGAGTAATTTCTGTACAGTTTTCAACCAAATGAATCAAATAAAAGTTATATTATAGGCATACTAGTCACATATAATCATTTAAGTTATTGTATCGTCGCTAGTCAGTGGGTGGCTTGAGTGTTCTCCCCGTATCATCATAATATTTTAAGCGATCGTGTGTGCGATCGGTTTAACAATCCAGTATCCCTCAATTAATTTATTTGATTACGGAAATTCGTAATTTAATTGACGCCATTTTATGGCTCCAGTCATAAATTCAATTTATATCAAATTATTAACTTTTAAATTATTAAATTTTAAGATAGCCTATTAACCTGAGTGTTTACAGAATACATCTTCGACTCAAATTACTTATGTTTCTATATATTATCGATATTAGATCGTTGTTGTCACCGGAAATTTAATGAAAATGGCGTACAGTACCCCTTTAAGTAAAATAAAATGACACTTGATTTCACTTAAGTGAAATAAAATGACGTTTTATTTTACTTAAGTAAAATAAAGTGTTATTTTACTTAAGTAAAATAAAGTGTCTTTTTATTTTACTTAAGTGAAATAAAGCGCCATCTACATGGTTTTATTTTACTTAAGTAAAATAAAATGATACTTTATTATTTTACTTAAGTAAAATAAATATGAAATAGCGGTTTGGCTTGCCATATGGCAAGCCATGCAAACCGCTATTTAAAAATGACACTTTATTTCACTTAAGTGAAATAAAGCGCCATCTACATGGTTTTATTTTACTTAAGTAAAATAAAATCACACTTTATTTGACTTAAGTAAAATAAAATGACATTTTATTTTACTTAAGTAAAATTAATATTAAATAGCGGTTTCGCTTGCCATAAATTCGAGGCGGAAAAAGAGAAAATAATTCAGAACGATGAGTAGAATTGCATGTTATTTACTCGTAAACACCCCCAATAAATAACCACATAAAGTTTCCCCGTGACGGTGGTTCGATAAGCCCTAACTATAGGCCAAAGTTTACCAAGAAACAGATGCGGGTTTGGAACAGTCCACGGAGTTACATCTTAATGAGCAAACGAGTAACACGATTTTTTTTCAAACAGTATTCATTTGTTTCTCAGTATAAAATAACACAAACTTGAGCTATATAATTTAAGACCTTGAAACCTGCATTGCATTGATGTTATAACTTAGTAATTTATTTTCTAGTGATCGGGTGTTGTCGTTCGTGAACTGAATCGGCAGTATATAATCGCATGCATTCCGCCTCGAATTACATGCAATACTACGAAAACGCGTACAAATTACTTCCGTTCATCCTCGATGCTTGTTCGTGCAGACATCTTACTGTTGGGTACTATCGCACTTGTGCAAACAATTTAAATAAATCCATATAATATTAGACTCTGTATACAAAACCTAATATCAGCTGGGTTTATTTAAGCTCTTGAGGAAAATGTGTATATGCGGTTTTCTGTTTACCTGTTATAGATTATCTGATATGACTTTCGTATTATTGTTCGCTTTCTCCTTAAAGGCACGTGGGGCCTTAGCTGTCGAAAATATTCATATTTGTTCCAATCACCGTAAACAGAAAAACATTAAAACGCATACATTTTCGTTCATATATACCATGACCATCGCGTAAACAGCATGTTATCATAAAGATTTACTATATTTTAAAGGTACTCAACCCGATAAAACTCCTCTCAATTACTATTTCAATGGCTTCGGGGGTCAAAAATATTTGATTCGAGTCGAGGAAGTCACCCATCAAAGCTCAGATTTGTTAGATATCGATTTTAGAAATCTATTATTTTTCATTATCGGGAATTGTTTCTGGCCCAGAAGACAGTAAAAAATTCGTTGTTATTACCCACTTGATCATAGAGTTATCCATCCTTGTCTGTTTGAATATAATTTTGGCGTAAAATCTCGAGCATGTTACCAAATTGACGGCAGTTATTGGTACTCATCTCGAGAACATAAGAATTTTCAAAAATCAATATCTTATAACTCTGAGCTTTGTTTGATGGGTTCCTCGACTCGAATCAAATATTTTTTACCCCCAAAGCCAAAGAAATAGTAATATAGGACCCTCTGATCGGATTGTTGTTGTTGGAATCTGTTGAGATGGGGACCCTCTTTACGGGTTGAGTACCTTTAACTAAGCAAGAGCCTGATTGTGTTACAGAAGACAACACAATGCTGCTGGCTAATCACACACAAATGGCATAAACGCTCTTTATTCGTTCCATATCAGGAATTCACCCACAAAGAACGCTCTTTATGTTTACCATCATAATATAAACAAACACAAGAAAAGTAACTTTTTATGCTTTTGTTTACATAACAATGGTCAAAAATATGACAATGACATACTGTTTATGCGATATTTCTTATTTGTATATGGACAAAGTATGTCTACAATGTGTTGTTCTTTCTGTTTGTGGCGGTTTTTGACGGGTGGAAATATTTTCACAGGATACCCACCGCCAAGGCCAACCGTACCTTTAAATACCGATTATATAAAAAAAAAGGTAATATAATTATACCATGCATCCATATTTATCGGGCCTTTTTAAAGTTTTGATATAGCCACGGTGGTGTGAAACACGATAACATTCTATACATAGTACATACACATACCGGGCGAGTGCATGGCTACTAGCCAAACTTGGCGACAAGCTTGAAGATTAGCCACTATATATATATATGTATACCGATATCTGAAAGATCAAATTATATCGTATTTGGTGAACTTGGAAGATGGCCTTTGCGTATCGAAATTGAAAAGAGAATGAATAGTTTATTTGCCAAGTCATAATTTAACATGAAACAGGCAAAACAAAGAACAAAGAATGATCGCATACTGGAGTCGTGTATTGAAGAAAGAGACCAGCTTGCCACTTACTATCTACAGGCTAATATTAGCTATTAAAGGTGGAGGCAAAGATATACGATATATAAATATGATGAACGAAATTTTTGTCCGCGCAGATTGCGAAGTTAGCTGGAGAACACAGTCACCAATTACAAACTGCACATGTATGCTTCAAGTTATACATGGTAAACTACTGAACCAATTTTATGTCAATGGAATAATGACATATCGAAATCTCCACGTGGAGAATTCTATCATATGTTGAAGGAATCCCCATCACTTAATCGTTATTATGCTGAAATCCCTTCAATGTTATTATTCCTATACAGCGAATGCGCACAACGAATCACAGATTTGTGCACGTGCAGGGGCCTGTAACGCGCTCCGCTGTCCGCCCCCATTTTGCGCTGCCAATATACGCGGCCTCTATATACGCGCCTGCTTCACGTTAATGTTAGTATTATAAAGACAAGGGGAACTGTATGTATTCACCTTTTTACCATCGCTCGGCAATCGGACAAATTTAGCCCATTCACCCCAGTAATGCTAACGATATAGCCACGGATGTATCGGCGAAGAATTCATCTTTCAATCAATACCTCAAACTCCCATCAGAACCATTCATATACATATAGCATTTGATAATTTTTTAACCACCGAATATTGTCTCCGGAGAGCGTAAATTTCCAGTTTGATCCGTCTAAAAAAACAATGGACGATATGTTCCTCAAAATTCACACCCGCACGGCTTACTATAATTAAAAATCGGCCAAACGATCAACTAAACATCTAGCGCTCAGGGATTTCTTGTCGGCTAATAATTTATTTACTCATACAAATCAACACATCCTCAGTAAAAAAATTCTATAGAGGAGAAATATGTCGATAATTCCAACTATTTTAAATTTTTTGTTTACGATTCACGCAGTCTATGTAAACATACACTCAGATTCATACTGATACTGTTTTTATATGTGGGTATGTAGTTTACTCCAGACTGCGATTCACGCAGCTCCCATTTTAATATTCATTACGACCTGACCTTTCCATGACTGCCATAGTAGAAACAGCCAATCACCGCTCTGTATTAGAATCGAGGTCAGGTCGTAATGAATATTAAAATGAGGAGCTGCGTGGATCGTAAAAAAAATCATGAAAAACAGTTGGAATTTCCTCGCAAATCCAGAGCTATGACCCTACTAAAATAATATAATAAAATAAACCAAAACAGCATACGTCTATGGTTTGTTATCACAAAACTGTCGAAGATACCTGAATATCACAAGGGGCATGCATGCATGCACTTCAGTTTCTGCATTGCATTCAATACTTAATAATAATGCCGAATTTTACTACCACGCGCCGTGTGGCGAAACATTAATTCGTGTGTTGCATGCTCGAAATTAATTGAATATTTTTGGCCAGACTGTTGGATGTGTATCTAATCAGAAAACAAGCCTGAGAACGGTAAAGACGTAAGTCAGTTGGTTTGACTTGTGGTTGCAGTGACCGATAAATCTTTCAGATGGATTTTATTTTAGTTTTCTATGTACCTTTAAATATATTAAACAACATAGGCCTACATTACCCTTACGTATTTTCACTCCCAGGTGGTTATCCAATATGTTGCTTTCGTCGGGGCGTGTCTTGTGTTACGGCCATTTCATGGGCGCGTTTGTGTTATTTTCTGTCCGCGTCTGCACTCGATCTATTCGCCCCCGTACTCTTATTTCACATTGCGTAATTTATATGCCACATTATATCATATAATGACTGACTTCGGGAACTAATGCAATATAGACAACCATCTTGGATAACAAAGTGGATTTTTTGCGGATTTTAGATAGTACGTTATTCTCCTGTGTCTTTTGACACCACCATCGCTTTCTCATTAATTTATTCCGGGTTAACCTATTAATTCGCGTATCGATCCAACCATGCTACTGTGCCACCATTTCTTTGTCGTCATCAGCCGATCTTATTTCCACTGAAATTATTTTTCTTCCGATCTGATCAGTATTTATTTATGTCACGATTTACTGTCGGCAGAGTTCAAGATCACCACTATAATGAAGGTCCGTGCTCATGGTAAAACTTTTCGGCACAATATGAAAGTGCCCATATCACCAAGCAACTATTTACAACTCGCGTAAAACATTAAATAAAAGAGCAACCATTCCAGTGAGGACCCTTCCTCATCGCCGACATGTTTTGTTTTGTCATTGCTCCAATGACCAATTAACATGAATAATACAAAATAGAATTACAATGCGCAACCAGTTATAAACTGCATAAACTGATCTATAGAAGATATTAGTGAAAACTTGAACACGTCAAATTTTCCATTTCCGACTGCCGTGACATTTTGGACGGGGAGTTTTGCCCTATAGGTGGAATTATATCTTAGCTTCACAAAAATATATACATTTGTATACATATGATAAAATTTTCTCACTACAATTTGCATCAAACTGACTTAATTGTAGTAACCCGTCTGAAAAATATGGCGGTCAGGTTGGCCGCCATCTTGTCTGGTGATAAGAAATAAAGCTCAAAAGGAAGGTTTCCCGGACTAGAATTGAAGCACATATATATACATATGTACAAAATATCAAAAGATGGCACTTTTGTCCAGACTGTCGTGATAAAATCGTTAATTAATACCCTCTACTACTCGGAAAGCCAAAGTAGTGGTTTGCAATCTCGTCCTGATGCCTCACTTCATTTTTAGTGGGTTGGGCGAAGGGACTTAACTCGTGATTTATTGACAACAGGACGCGGTGACATTGCCATTGCAGACTGAGGTATAAATGATTAAATACTTTGTTACAAACGATAGCAAATTGTTATGCAGTGTATTATCTCATCATCCAAATGAAGGTGAGTTTAAAAAACACACTGAACTGTCCCTGCGTTTAGAAATCGGGTGATCCCGAGAATCTTTGATGACAGACTGACTTCCAGACTTGAAGTTGAAGTTGAAAAAATAAACAACAAACAAACATTGACACACCTGATCCTGAACACCAGGAACACGGAAGTCATCATCATTAGTTAATTAATTACACTGTTGGGGTCGTTGTGGTAACGTTCTATACATAAATGCACATTATGCACACACTGTGCATTTATGCAAAGGCCTTAAAATTTGTAAACAGTGATAATTGAGTGATATTATAATTTATATACTTTTGAAGTAATTTACTAATTTAGTAATTAGACCTTACCTTACTATTAAAATTTAAATGGACTATAATTTGTATAAATCTCTTTCTTACTAATACTAAGTGATAGAGAATAGATGCATTAAATTTCTATTTAATAAGATCTCAGTCACTGTTTAGACAGGTCAGGGAGAACCCAAAATCGATGTACTAAACCTTGATTTGTGTGAAAAACCTCGATCGAGGTTCTTCGAGACTAGAGCCCGAAGCCGCCACCGTACGCCGCCGCCGCCAGCCATATTGGCCACAAGCCGCCGCCAGCCATATTATTTCTAACGCCAGCCACATTTAACAATCTCCGCCGCCGGAATTGTAAAATGGCTGAGCCGTGTGCATGGGCTTATATGTCAAGCACAACTGTACTGTGAATCGCAAAGAACTAAACCGCATTGCCTAATATTGGCATACTCGCATGGACACGGCATGGTTGTTATATTATCAGAACACCTGGCCCCTTAATGTGGAATAGACTATCCCAATGCATGCTTTCATATAACTGAATGGGCGCATCCATTCGGTATTGAAAGGGTTAAAATATAAATTGTTTATATCGACAACACCCAGTCTCAGACATCACTGGCATTTGTCAATATATAACACATAAGAATAGAAAATAGTTTGAAATATTATATATCATTAGTATCGGGTTCATCATTCAATGATGCATGCCTATATCGCAAGATGGCAGTGATGATAGCAGTCTGAAGTCGACAGAAGTCCCAATGTAACTACTTATACCGATTAGATGGGAAACTACATAGTATATATATCCATGCCAGTCCTTCGTGAATTTTCGCCATAATGGAAAAGCCCAACATCAAAAGATTACGTGTGGTCTGGAATTCCACGGGTTCACCACAAGCGCTAAAAAAACGGCGTCTATAACCGGTAACAGGGGATTAGGAACATTTCGGAAACGAAAATACGCTGAATGATAACATCTCAGCCGGCTGAGCCGCCATATTTCGTCAGCCACGAACGTCTTAACTGAGCCGGCTTAGCTAGCTAACCAGCCACGAAAATCGGTTGAGCCAGCCATGAAAACTATTTGTCGTGGCTTCGGGGTCTATTCGAGACCATGTGATCACTGGTCAAAACATACACCCATGATATAAGGGGAAACACTCTAAACCAAATATGATACTAATGGAAGTAATATAGTGTAAGTGATATAGTGTGGAGTATTTCATCTTACACCTACATGTATGGGAGGCCAAATTCACATTTAATAATTAATTGTGCTTCAGCGCAATCAAGCACAATTAATTATTAAATGTGAATTTGGCCTCCCATAGGTATAAGATGAAATACTCCACACTATATCACCAGTGGTGACATGGTCTTGAAGAACCTCGAGCGAGGTTTTTTTACACAAATCGAGGTTTAGTACATCGATTTTGGGTTCTCCCTGACCTGTTAGAAGGCCTGTGATTTATGTATAAATGAACCCACACCAGTCTCGTGTACATGTACACGTCATATTCTCAAAATAAGTCAATCAAATTATCAATCATAAGACATAACATATAAAATTTGATTAAGACTTAAGTATCCAATTTAAGTTAGCACACAGTTACAATGTGGTCAGAACATCAACGCGGTCTTTGAAGGTACGTTGTGACCAACTGACCATGTTGAAGTTTAACAGACCATTCAGGCACTGATCTAGGTTTTAAGTTTGGGCACCCTGTAGGTCCTATGACGATATGCCGTAGGCATATCCCGATGGCCACAGGCCAGAGGTGGGTTTGGGAGGGGGTGTCCCCCTCCCATAGAATGGGGGGTCTGCGAAATTTTTGAAAATCCAATCCCCTGAGAGTGAATCTGGGGCATTCTGAACCTTTATATTGTGCTATTCAGGTTGGTAAATTTAGTCATATTATAGACAACAAATTCTTAATTGACTGTGATTTTCTACTATCATACTCATTGATCTGATAGCTAAAAGTCATGACCAAACTTAGTTTGTTCTACTCTTAATCATTGTACAACACGCTGAAATATTCTTTTGTTTATTAAAAGATTTGTTTCACTTTGAATGTTTCACCATTTTTATAGCAATATGTATATTTCTTTGAAACAAAAATATATATTCTACCTACCCTGTGTTAAAATTGTGGGTGAGAGTAGAAACTCTTACCCCACTGGTTTTTGGTCGCGGCATCTTGTTTAAATATTCGCGGAAATAAACTTCCCGTTAAACTTTATATCTCTTAGTTTTAATTATAAACGTACTTACCAACTACATACCGCTCCTGCGGGTGGGGGTCCGGGTGGGAATTTTTTTGAAAATGAGCCTAAAATACCCCATCTGAGATTCAATCTAAAGGACTAAATAGGCCCAGATTATAAGGAGAATTACAACAAGAACATAGAAGATCTCAAATGATTGAAGCCATAATTTGCTAACTGCATGATGCTTTGTTATAAATGTAAATATCTCTGGTTTCCTTTGTGTTAGACCAGGGTGTGAGGTTAAAATACTAATTTTGTTTCTACTCTCCATACCAGAGTAGAAACAAAATTTTATGGCCCACCCACTATTCTTACTCCATGCCAGAATACTATCTACTTGCACCCCAGGGGTATAAATTTGCTCCAATGTTCTCCCTGTCCCTGATGAGCTTCCCTCCCACATTGTATATGGACACCCAAGGACATAATTAAATATTTGTTTGTCTTTACCCTACCGATAGTTCTTCCAATGGGTAGATAGGTAGGCTAAATAAAACATTTTTTTTACAGAGCAATATTTTTGTGTAAATTAGCTGAATTTATACGCAAAAAAAATATAAATTTAAAGAAAATAAAATTGTTTTATGTTGCCCACATCATAGTGAGCAATTTGGGGGGGGGGGGGGTGCCACAGTGTCCTGGGCCCACAAAAAGGGTACCCTGCCTTGCTCACCGGAAGCCATATTATGCTAATGATGAACAGATAGTGCCGTAAGAGCAGTTTTAGCCAGTCGTAAATAAAAAGGAAGTTGTAATAAATAAAAATTGTTGAGTACCCTGGAAGTCAAGTATCATATCGTATCATATTTGTTATTAGGATAACTGTTTGTTAATTCGCATAGGTAAAAATTATAGTAGCCATAAAAGTTATTAGTATATATCATTTTAATAAGTTTTCTTAAGTTTGGTGTAAGGCTTTATATCTTAAAGTTATTAGTATGTGTCCCTATATAATATGTTTATAAAAGTTGGTCATAAAGTTTATCTTAGGTTCCACATAAAACATCTTATGCTAATACAGGCCTTAATATTCCCCACAACTCGCAGCGTTTACCGATGTCCCCAAATTATAGAAATGTCCCCAAATTAGAGGGCACATTTGACAAAATGTCACCGCAAAATCACCCTTTTTATGACCTGTTTGTGTGTGTATATTGCTTCATTTGACCACAACAAATCAACTTTCTAACTTTTTTTCAGGTTCACATATACATATAGTTAGATTAAATTAAATTTTAATTGGAAATACCCATGATCAGTGTGTTGGTGAACTGCTTGGTGAACTTTCAAGCACCATACATCAATAAAATGGCTTTGTTGATGTCAAATGATCCAATATTCCCAATATTCAATAATTTGTGACCTACAAAACTTGAAAATATAAGGGTACATGTATGTAACATAACTTGCTGAATGCTGATATAAGCCCAAGTTGCCAGGAGATGATATGGGGGCCATTGGTTCACTTCTTTCACCTTTCATATGCTTCAGAACAACCAGACAGCCCCCATTTTAGGTTTACTTTAAAAAATAATTCTCCCCGGGGAAAACCCCCGTACCCCCAATAATCACAAGGGGGTACTACTACATTAATATTGGAGACTTGGAGATTGTGATGGCTGATTGTATAGTCCTGACAATTACATACCTAAGTACAACTACTATAATACTATTGGATTAATGTGACTGTCTTGTGTATGTACTATGTAATGTGGTTTGTATGTTTCTTCGATAATTATAACTGTGAAAAACAATAGAATACTCGATATCCATCCAAATTGATTAGTTGATACCATGTTACACTGTTTATGACAAATAGTTCCATACTCATTCAGTTGCATGTTTGTCGCATTGATAGGGTGCTACATAGTGTTGACCAGTGTAGGATAGTAGTTATTAAAACAATTTAGAACGAAACAAGCAATTTTTATATTTTGAAAATGTTTTCAGAATGCTTAACATTTTAACATTTGGTTTACAGTAACAAATTTGAAAATGTTTTCAGAATGATTGACAATTTGACATATTAACATATGGTTTATTCTAACAAATTTGAATTTTTTTTCAGAATGTTCAACTATTTAACATTTGTTTTGTTCCCAACAAATTAAAAAAAATCTCAGAATATTCAACAAATTAACATTTGGTTTATACCAACAAATTTAAAATGTTTTCAGAATGTTCAACTTTTTTAATACCAAGGCCGCCCAAACTGACACTTTCATTATAAGGAAAGTGACATGTGCAAAGTACATCTATACATTGTTTTCGTGGCATCAAACGTTTAATATATATTAGCCACTTGAATGCGTCAATACATCGTTGTTAATAGATATGACGGCAAATACGCAATAATATTCGCGATAGTTTATTTTAACTGAAGTAAAATAGTGGACCGGACCGGAGAGTACCGGACCGGCGGCAAAAAGCGGTCCAGTCCAGTGACACCCGGTCCGGACCGGACCGCGGTCCACCCCTGGACCGCGGACCGGTCCAAAGCGGTCCGGTCGGCATCACTAATCACCTCGGTCCCCAAAATGTCCCCAAATTAGCCTAATCTAAAGGCCTGGCTAATACTATAACAATAACATGATTTTTGAGGGCGTTATGGTTTATTAACGGCCCGGCTGGAATGATTAACAGCCCAAGGGCCTATTAGCGGCCCGAGACGAAGTCGAGGGACGCTAATAGGCCCGAGGGCTGTTAATCATTCCAGAGGGCCGTTAATAAACCATAATGCCCTCAAAAATCATGTTATTACTGTTATTACCACAGTTTTGGACATTTGACCCATTTTAGGATTTAGTGGAATAATGAAGTAGATTAAGAGAGAAATATTTTCAAGAACATTTAAATTTGATATCATTTGACTTGTCAGCTGACACGGACTGACGGAGTCTCGAAAATAGGACACGGGAAAAACCAGCATTGGAGACGGGTAACAACCAATGAGAGGTTGACAGCTAAAATTATCAATGCATACTTACGCTTGATACAATAATTCAATCATATAGCGTGAATTCCAATCATAAAACCACTATAGTGTCGAGAAAATCATTAATTTGTATTTTTTTATTTAAAAAAAAAATTTGACAAAATTTTTGTTCACGCATTTGATTGATTGTTCCTGAAATGGCCAGAAAAATGTTTTCGTTTTTAATAAAAAAAATTGTTTTTTTTTTTTAATGTCCAGGTCAGGATATCTCCCCCCCCCCACCCAGCACAGGTCTACATGACAAAAAAAATCATCTTATGGTTTTATCGCTTCTTATGCTTTATCTAGTCATGAAACAGTGAGAAATTAACTTCTTCTGAGAAAAAGTTGTTTGAGTCAGGGTTTGGGGTAGTGGGGGGAAATGTCCAGGCCTAGATTAGCCCCTGCCATTAAACTCGCTACCTTGGGAGTCAATGCGGTCGTATAATGTCAGCGTTGAATTGCATACCGGTAATTAGCCTATTTTGTAGTATATCTTATAATATTATTTTATTTATGTTCACTTCTGAATAATTCTGTGTTATTTTCACACTCCTATTCTCCGTTTGGATGCCGTTCAAAATGATGTTGGAAAAATATAAAAGATGACACGATAAATTAAGTTTGATTGAGCCCTTTAACAGTTTAAGGGAAACAAGTCGTCCAGTTCCCAGTTGATAACAATACATACATGTATGAATATTAGTGAGGAAGCATTGGAATGCCCATAAATGACAGAGAATTTGACAAACATACATGTACTGGCATCACTGGCCTAATTAAATGCCTGACACACCTGTGTGTTGTTAGAAAAACATTGGAACGTCAATCTACTTGCTGGTAAGCTCCCATCTACAGGTCACTCCAAAGATGCATATGAAGTTTGGTGACAATTTACGCCATCTTTAAAATATTCTACACCAGAAAAAAGGTTGTTTTAATTATTGTTGATTTAATAAATCAATTGCACAAAACGCCACACAAGGAACCAACTGCCATACCATGTACATGTATAATCATAATCACAATATCCTGACAAAGTTTTATAATAAAGGTACCGATAACACCAAAATAGTGCAAACTCCCACAGTTTCCTTGCCTTATTGTTGCCAAACGTCAGACATGTTGGTTTCAAACCTGTTTTTGACAATAATATGGCATAAAAAAAATACCTTCGTTTCCAGTAACCCTCCCCCCGTTCGCCAGATGGCCTGCCGTAAACTTTTTGCAAAATAATTTTTTTTTCAAAGTTCCCAATTTACAGTCTGAAAATTACCAATCTCATTCTTCCAATTTGACTTTATTCTTCCATTTTCTATTAGCTTTAGTTGCTGATTTTAATTCAATGAGTCATTGACCTAATTAATGAGTCATTAGCCTAATTAACTTGCAAAATCGTACTCACAAACCACACTAAGTTAGTGGGCTATACTAACAAACATCCAAAAACACGATTCCTCGAAAATAGGCAACTTTAACCCAAAGTCTTTTAGACTGATGGGTATGGAATATATTTATTTAATAACTCAATTTGATATGTTTAGGGGTGTTGATTAATAGAAATTAAATGGCTTTGGACATATATGACAATTGATTGTTTCGTACAAATTCTCAACAATCTCTTGTTAAATTGTCTGATAGTTAGGCACTGAAGCATGTAACCCCAGTATGAAAATTGGGTGAAATATTGATGATTTGTGAGAAGGTGCAGATACATGTTACAGCCATGATGTAGGTTGAGATTTTTAGCAGGTTGAATATTGCTCACATACATGTACAGGGAACTCATGTTATTATGGAATAACTACTAAATCATTTATGCTTTTTCGAGTGAGGCCTAAACAAAAATAGTAAGGATTCCGGTAACATACCGGTAGGGGGAAAAATAGGGACTGGGTGGCAGATAATTAATTTATTTTGATTTTTAATATCAATGAGACCATATATGGCAGCGCAAATGATGCCAGTATAACAGGAAACAATGAACACATAACTGTAGGTATTTGGAGGGATAATAAAGCCTTGGTAGTGTTTTTAATCAATAACAATCGCAATGTCAAGTCACCAACTGCTGGATGAACCTGTCTTTATACACAAGGGCATCGTCATCTTACTATGATCTTAGAATGCTGACTTCCGGTGTAAATAATGCAAATCGGCAACTTATTGACAAAGTTTAGTAAAATGATTGGAGATGTGTAAACACAATCTTTTTTATTCAGTTTTGTCCATTTGTAGGGGTGCAGATACTAGGGGCGAGTGGGTTACCGGAAATATAACTATTTTTTATGCCTAATTTTATTCAGTTTCTGCATTTAAACCAGGCTCACCTGCCTCGCCACATTTATACATGTACTAGTACAGCCCTCATAATTGGCTACAGCAATCGGCAATGCCGAAGCCATTTGCTGAAGCAAACTGGGCCACGGTAAAGGGTTGCCGTAGCAGATTGCCGAAGCCAAACAATCTGAATTAAAAGGGCTGCTAGTATACTGGTACATAAAGGGCTCAATGTCTTTGAAGATGCGAATCACTGGTTAAAGACTTATTTTTCATGTCTGGTGGTCGTTCATAACGGGAAAAGTTTGCCATTTTTGCCACAAATCACCGACCGCTGGTCGCGTTTGACAGGTGGTCGCTCATGGCAGGTCATTTATATAGTAAAACCAGTCCGTACAAAGCCAATCCGGTCGTTAAAGCGAGGTGATCGCACAAAACAGGTTTCACTGTATGTGTTAAAATTAGATTGACTTTGTTATTATTTTCATTATTAATAACTCTCCAAAATTTAATTTCTGCATGTTAAAACTTAAGACCATTGTTATGTAAACAGTTGAATTAACCCTTTACCCAACAGAACGGCCCTGTGCCAATGCATTCTCTTATATATGCGAGTCGCCTCGCATATATAAGAGAATGCATTGGCTTAACACATTAAAAAATATAAAATTGTTAAAGAATGTAAGAAAAAATGGTAAAACAAGATTTTTTTTAGGCCAATGCATTCTCTTATATATGCGAGGCGACCTATGGTCGACTCGCATATATAAGAGAATGCATTGGCACAGGGCATAACTGTAACATCACAATGTGGTCAATGAGCCGGTTCCAATGATATCCATATTTGTATGGATTTATTGAGACAGACCCAAGATAATTTAGGCTGTTGCAGCTTTATTTGGCCGTTTTTTGGCCGGTTTGTTGGGTAAAGGGTTAAAGTCCAATTAGTCCAATTAAGACAACAAAAGTTTAATTAAAATATCGGAAAAGGTCTAAGTATTTATTCTATTGAAAATATATTCGGACAATCAAATTCAGACTAAATATTTGACCTTACTGGCGTTACTGCTATGATGTTTAGCGATGTTTGTTAACATTGTTGACAAATCACTGTAACATATTTGTGTACATTTGTTAATTAATCAGATTTAATGAAGAAATATCAATAATGAATATAAAAACATGTTCTTAATGGTGATCTTTTTACAGACTATTATATTTGTTTGCACATTTATCCACTGCGAGTGCTGTGGGTCCCTTTAAATGCTCTTTTGCCACCAAGCCAAACATGCTATCTGACATGTACAGTACATACATGTACAACACCAATATTGTTACAGTTTATACTGGTTTGGGATCTACACAATGGTTATTCAATGCTCTCAACTGTGCTTTATAAACTTATATAAAGTCATGAGATGGATCAGCGATTGCTCAGATAGTCAGTGGCTGCCTTGGGATACAATGGATGACATGCTGTTGACATCTGTATTGAGATAGAGTAAGCGATATTATAGTTAAGTAATGAAGTCAGTGTATGAGCATGTATTGTAAATATGTACTCGTATATATGTAATGCATGATTGTGCAGTATTTTGAAGTACATGTACATGTAGGCCTGAGCATATTGTGCTGGACATTTGCAGAATGAGGTCCCCAGAGGGGTGAATTTGGTGATGCTGCAGGCTAGCATCACTATATTCACCCTCTATATACCAAAATTGGCAGACAACACATTGCATAATCGATGGGTGCTATCACAATAGTCACCAGATGGGAACTTAAATCTGAGACTAGGTCTCCGGATGAGTCAGAGCTGCCATGCAAAATGACGCCCCCAGAGGATGAATTTGCTGAAGCTCATTGTGTGGGTAGCGTCACTAAACTAACTCTCTGGGGACGTCATTCTGCAAATGTCTGGCACGATATTCTCATACATATGAGATATTCTGTTTTCATGCAATGCAGTTGACAAATATCACCTGCAGGAAAAGTTAAATTGATCCTGGCGTATAAACCTGCACATTCTACATTTAATTGATTCAGGTTGTCTGAATGAAGCATCTTTTATATGGTAAGTGAACTTGTAGCTCACTTTTTAGTTTTAATAAGTTAATCTCAATGTTATTGGTATGATTGATTAGCTTTTGAGTGACCTTGCTCTCAATTTAGACACTTCCACATTAAAGAGCCTTTGGAGTCATGTAAACTAAATTACAAAATCAATACTGTACCTTTTTAGTTTTAATTTATAAGTTAATCTCAATGTTATTTTGGACACATTGGTATGATTGATTAGCTTTTGAGTGACCTTGACACTAGGTTGTACAGTATCTTGAAAGACAAAATAACAAAACAAATTAGGGGGGGGGGGGTATACTGGAGTCAGCTTGTCCGTCGTCCGTCCGTCGTCCTTCGTGGACACAAATTTGTCCGGAGTTTTTCTAAGTTGTTTTTTGATCAATTTCCGTGACATCGACCACCACGGGAACCTGTGCACCTGCGATTATGACGTCTGTCAGACTTTTTTTGGTGGAGTTATCCCCCTTTTTCGACTTATTTTTTTTTCGCAACATGTATACTTTTGTCCGAGCTTTTATTCCTACATTTTTCGGTCAATTTTTTTAAAACGTGGCACAGATATTTAGTACCATGGGAACTTGTGCACCTGCGATTATGACATCTGTCCGACATTTTTTGGTGGAGTTATCCCCCCTTTTTCGACTTAGAAACTTTTTTTTGCAACATGCATAATTTTGTCTGAGCTTTTATTCCTACATTTTTCGGTCAATGTTTTTAAATCTTGGCACTGATATTTAGTACCATAGAACCTGTGCACCTGCGATTATGACGTCTGTCCGACATTTTTTGTGTGGAGTTATTCCCTTTTTTCGACTTAGAATTTTTTTCGCAACATACATAATTTTGTCCAAGCTTTTATTCCTACATTTTTCGGTCAATAGGTTTAAGATTAGGGTTATGGTTGTACACCTGCAATGGGAACTGTTATTTTATTATTTTAACTAAATGTTTACTGACATGTGAAACATCTTAGTATTTTAAAAACAGGGGGGTATCCGTAGTCCCATTGGGACAGTCACACCTCTAGTTTTGTTCTATTTGGCATTGGGACTGGGGAAGCCACATGGAATATTTGTAAGGTGATACCTCCACCTCTCAATTTTTCGTGGCTCTTTTATCCATCTTTACACATGTACAATTGTAGTTCTATGCTATAAATTCAGGTTGATACATTATGTGTACAGTAGGTAACTTTTAATACTCCTCCTCCCAAATGACATATATTTGTATATATATAAATTGGAGATTGAGGAAGCCATATATCTTGAACCAGAACTATATTAGGCTCATTTTATTAGTCTAATAAAAATATGGCTTCAGTTGGGGAGGGACTTATTATCTGAACATTTCCAACCAGTGAATAGTAATCCTTCTGCATTTCTACTAATTTTCGTATATCTGTCGTCTGCTCATTTCTCCTGAAAACATCTCCAAATGAATTATAGGCCATTCCAATACATGTATATACTGTTACAACTTGGTGTTAGAATCCATTTAGTACAGAAAGGGTTAACACCAATAATTTGCCTTTTCTTCATTAATGCCAATATTGTTTCTTTTCCCCCCTCATTATTTCTATGACTCGTATGAGAAAGAAAGCACATTTTCAGAGTTATAAACTCAGGATAGATACTGGTACGGTACATTCTGCATAGGTATCTTTTGATGCCGCTCCTATACAAATCACATATTTGTATGGCATATAATATATACATGTAAAATTGAAAGTTGAAGGAGCCATATATCTTTAACCAGAATTTTACAATCTCATTACATCTACATGTACAGTAATGCCCTAAATAATCGACTCCTTAACCACAGCAGAATAATGGGTAATTTTTCAGGATTTAGTCGGAAATATGGCTTGTTGCCATTCATCGGAAAGCTCACAATGAGAGCTTTCTGATGAATGGCCACAAGCCATATTTCCGACTAAATCCTGAAAAATTACCCATAATTCTGCCGTGGTTAAGGATTCGATTTTTTAGGGCATTACTGTATACATGTAAAATTGAAGGTTGAAGGAGCCATGTATCTTTAACCATAATTATATTAGTCTCATTACATGTACATGTACCTCTCAATAAAAAGTGCCCTTTTGAGCCTTCTCTAGAAGTTGTTTCTCATGCCCTTGAATCGTCCTGGAGCCCTTGTCTTTTAGCTACCTGTATTAATATGATGGGCGTGTAAATAATCTCTGCCTATCTGATCCAAATTTAAATCCTTGAATATATTTGCATACCCATGTATATCCTGGTTGGTTAGTCCTTAGGTAATTTCATTGTCCCATCAATTATTTGCCATTGCTAGAGCCAGTCGACAGTATTGATTTCCATGGTTCTCTGCACTCGGCTATACCTTTATTGAGAGTCAGACAGTTAAACAACACCTTGTTTACATAAGCCCTGTCCTGTGTCACTGATACATGTGATATTCTGATAAAATCGCAATTGGAGACACTGTTGCTTGGAAAATACCTGTACATGTAATATTTGAGGGTGAGTAAAATTATATACATGTAGTAGGAGATAGTCTATATATATTCTCTATAGATGTTTTGCTGCTTGATCGATCAATGTCTATAATCTTTATACTAATTGAGAATGCGGAAGAACTTGGGGTTTCTTCTACAAATTAAACATAAATTATTTGATATCACATGTCAACTGACAATTAAATCACTACAAACCATATTCCGGGATCTTTGTCTTGACTTCACTGACTACATGTAATATAATATACTCAGTTACACATGTAATACTAGTATACAGGTGTGCATTTTTTCTTCTTAATTATTCGATATCATATTTTTTATTAAACTATTGTAGTACTCTCAGGTGCCTAATAATAGTGTCGACACTAATTATTTTTTTTGGAGAAAATTTCCCACAATCACTATTATTTGGCAAAGAGACATTGAGTGAAATTTCCATCACTATGACCATATTAATTTTAACCAAAAATACCACTATCACTTTTATTAGGCCATCATTATTATTAGGCACTTAGAGTACGGACCATATTTTGCATGTTTTACGTGTCTTCATCAAATAGTTACACGTAAATTGACGTAATAGAATATACTTGTACATGTATGTAATATGCAGGTGTGCTAATTTGAGGCCAAGGGAAATATATACCGGTATGTGCTTGGGAGTTTCCCTACTAGGCTATACTGACCTCATTGCCTGAAGATGTTTATGCTACATTCTTATATTATACATGTATGTTGTTAACCCTTCCATGACTGGAGTTTCTTGAAATTTTGCGAAAACCCTGTGCCAATGCATTCTCTTATATATGCGAGTCTCACCAATAGAAAATCTCTTGTATATATATATATATACGGGTATATTTATATATATATATATATATATATATATTATACATGTATATACATGTACATGAATATATATAAGAGAACACATTGGCCTAACAATATTTACCTTGACCTTGCAACCCAGTGCATTCTATTAAATATGCGAGACTCCCTATGGGAGACTTGCATATTTAAAAGCATGCACTGGCACATGATTTGTAATGCTGCACCAACGCAGCTCCCATCATGAAAGGGTTAACTGAATGCTTGTCAATAAGTAGACACATGATATCAAATTCCCTATTGATTCATTTGCAGGATTTTTCAGCCAATAATACTTCAACAAGGAGCCTTTTGTTTGGAACTGAATATTGGCGTTATTCAACAATGCACTAAGTTTTTCATTGTTTAGTTCCAGAATGAGATGTCATCTGCATCTTAGACTATATACAAGTACCAGTAAACTTACCGCTACATATATTGAAACCCTCTGGCTACGGACTTTGCTATCAGGGTATTTGATAAGGTTATGATAACTCTACTGTATGTGTTACTTTTAATTTCTAAAAAATAGAAGCCTTGCATCGTAAATGACGGGTAACCCTTTCATGACGGGTGCTGCGCTGGTGTAGCATTAAAGATCCTGTGCCAGTGCATTGCCAAGTCTCCCATATATAAGAGAATGCACTGGCTTACAAGGTCAAGGTAAATATTTTTTGGCTATAAATGTATTCTCTCATATATGCAAGGCTCGCTATGGGAAACTCGCATATATAAGAGAATGCATTATGCACAGGGTTTTCGCAAAGTTTCACGAAGCTCCAATTATGGAAGGGTTAAAGGCGCTTTTTCTGTTAAATTAGTACATTGTAAAAGCGATAAAAAATGTTCAAACCGTTATTCACCCAGACTGTTTTTGTTCTAATTTCAGGGTGGGTCCGGGCTGTCAAAGGGACCATGCAGTGAGCTACCACTATATAGGTTGCTATAATCTGTGGCACTATGGAAGTGCTTAGAGGGAGAATGATCCCCCAGATAGCATCTTGGATAATTTGTGAGTATTAACCTCTTCACTGCTTAATGATGCCATTAAGTCGTTTGCTGGCCATTGGTGTTATGGCCATTTTACAGTGGAAAAATATAACAGGAATATCATGAAAACCATAAAACTGAATGGTTTATTTTAGTTTAGGGTTCCCATAAACAGAATATCCTTACTGGACACCGGACAGGATTGAGGATTTTCATTTTTCGACAAATCCAAGATGTCTGCCAAAAACAGATACAATTCCCTTTTCTCGAATATAATGGTCAGAATCTTCGAATTGATGCAATTATTCCTGCACCAGGAGATATATTATCACAAGGGATGCTCATTCGTAGCCTGAAAGGAATTAGGCTTCCCATAATATTGACAGAATTCAAGATGTCCACCCAAATTTCCAGTTTTCCATATATTTGGCTAAAACTTCTTTAATCTTCAAATGAAAATGGCAATTATGACAGCTACTACTTTGCTTTTGGTTACTTAGATCGTGACAATTGTCACCTATTTAGAGGAAGATAGCTCATTAGCTCTGGATAGTTTTTCAATATGGCTGTGCCTATTGTATGCATATTTACAATAATACATGTAGGGGTAGTAAGCTACTGACGTTGTGTTTCACAAGCCTGCATTGTCGTAGTGTCCGCCAGTTTTGTTTGTTCATTACAAGAATCAGCGGCAATCACTACAAGCACAGAAGACAGTGCATGCCATTTTTGCGCTATTGCATCCACACCTGGATAATTTGCATGGTGCTTGGCTAGAACAGGAACACCTTATCATCCTCAATATTTCATCTGATGCAAAATTACTCAAGATGGCTTGCAAAATGGCAACCAAATTTGGTAAAAAGTAGATTTTTCACATACACATGTATATCCCGAACATTATTCTCTGCTTTTCCGAAAAGGTAGCAAATTGTGACTCACTGGTTATTAAACATGTTCCTTATTCGACTGACAACTAAATCTATTCTGGTTGTCCTAGTACCTTATGAGGCATGCCAATTTTATTATAAAGGATGCAGTATGGAATTTTCTTTGGGGATTCCAGCCATGTTTTTGAATGGAAATGGGCAGGACGTTGGAATGGAACTGAGAGGAACCATATTATGTGACTAATCTCACCCATTAGCATCAAAATCGATTAACTTAATGCAGGGTGTATGTCAAAATGACAGCCATGGAGTGACTGTTTGGTCATAATTGAGGTGAGTAGGTATACATGGATTTATGGTATGATCATGAGTGATGTGAATAGTTATACAATGATTATATGATAATGGATGGGGTGTCCATGGTGAGATGTATAGCCTATAGGTATATAAGGAGTAGCTGTGTGCCCGTTATTGGGCTCCGGCTCCGCGTCGCCCATTAATAACTAAATTTGCCACAGTGTATTCGCCCTGTACCTTTCCGAAATCACAAAACACCACATCGTTATCCCCTAAGTAATGGTACCGGTATGCCTCACTTGCATTGCACAGTTCTGCTCATTTCTTATTGAAATATGACTAGAATCCCAATTGTGATTTTTATGTGTGAAATTTTGAGGGATCGGAAGGGGCTGGGACCCCATGAATGGCACATATAAAATCAGAATTCTCAACCAGTTCCAAATAGAAACCGATACAGAAGATATTAGTGGAAAAAACATCAAAATGTCCACTTCCAGTTGGCATTTTTGTGGCCATCTTGGTCTGGGCATTCCAATTTTGCTTTAAAATGTGGCATTATATCTTAGCTTCTCAAAACATAAATATATTTGGATACATTTGACAGGATTTTCTCACTGTAATTTGCATCAAACTGACTTAGTGCCCGGTATGAAAAACGGCAGTCATGTTGGACTTCTTCGTGTCTGGTGTCTAAACGGCCAATTATTTTGTTGTGTTAACATTGCTTAAAAGTTGAGGGACATGATAAGGAAGTATATGAGTGGGTGAAGTTAAATCCTGGGGGGGAGGTGCATGCAGGGGTACCTTATCAGCTCCCGGACTAGTACTAGTCGCCGATATAAAATGCTCTTTATGTTTCACATACTACATAAGATATGTTTATACCCACTCTATCCCCATCAGACCTGTTTAATCTCCCGGATCGTGCGGGAGACTACCGGTTTGAGGCCTCATCTCCCGCACTCCCGGATTAAGCTTGTAATCTCACGGTTTCAATCAAATCAACAACAACAACAAATTTAATGTCAAAATTCTCAGAACGCGAAGTGTTTTCAATTGAAACCACGTGTGAACGAGATTTGCCGAGATCAGGTGTGCTCCATTGATAACCGGAGTAGACACTGGCCTTCCTCTTGTTTTTATTACACTGTTTCTTTGTCACGGCTAATGACTCGCACTTTCAAAAGAACTTAATTGAATGCATGGCAGTTTGTTTCCTTTGGGGATCAATACTTACTATAAGCACCCAAACATGGCGTGTTAGTAAATAAATGCACATGCTATATATACTGGGGTTGGGTTTATTTCCGCAATAAATCATTATAGTTTACTAGTTCTGGTGTTAAATTTAGAAATGTCTGGTGTTTTAATTCTGCGAAACGCTACCAAAATGATAGTCGAAAATCTACGGGATACTAAAGATATACATTCAATGTATAGTCAATTTTGGACTACCGAAATGACAGTGACGAAGTTGTTGATAGTCCATCGAAACTACGCCGATATGACTCCAAGTATAGGGATTCGTGGGCCGAAGAATTTTCTTGGTTTTAAATGTTATAACGCTATACATTGATATTATGAAATAAATAATCAAAGAAAAAATATTTAATTTTTTTAATTTTTAATTTTTTTTATTGATCAGAAATGTGCATTTACATTATTCATCCTTTGAAAAGGGAAGATTAATTACATTTAATTACTTTAAAATCACTACCCACCATTTTTCAAAGGAAGAAATAGTGAAAATGTAACTTTTTGGCTGCATTTGTTATCTCCCTGACAAGACCCAAATCTCCCTGACTGAAGGGGCAGAATCTCACTGACAGATTTTTAGGCATTAAACAGGTCTGATCCCCATGCATACTTACAACCCGGGATACCTATATCAGCACATATGACCCAGAAAACTGAGTGCGTTTGGAATAATATCCCGGTTTACCATGCCCACTTGATTTTATCCGATTTTGGGTGAGTACATCATTTTAAGGGCAAATATATTAAATTCCTCAATGCTGTCAGCTGTCCAGTAAATTTATATGCATAAGGGCTGTCTCAACAAGGAAAATCACTCAAAAAAAAACTTTAGACGCCAAAACCTGGTCCAGTGAAATATTGGCACTTGGCGGCCGGACTACGTAATTACTTGATGTTACCTGTATGTTCTCTATGCATGGGCTATGATTTCCCACTTTTGACCACCCCATAGAGGACTTGTGGCCTTGGTGGCCATCTTGATGCATGGCTACATTTCAGGTATATCCAGCCTTGCAATGGTACAAATGGCTAATGTAAATATTGTATTCAGTAGGTTTTTTATACGCCCGTTTTTTGAAAATGGGACGTATTATGTTATTGGTCCATCCGTCCATCTGTCAAGCTGTCCGTTCATTTGCTTTTTTTATTTCCAGATGAAAACTTTAGTAAGATTGAACTGAATGAAATAAAATTTGGTGTGTGGGTTTACAGATCAAGTTCAAATTTGGGTCCCCCCCACCAATTTTCACCAGAGAGTTACGGTCATTTTTGGTGGAATTTGCATTAAATTTTCGTTTCCAGATGATAACTGTAGTAAGTTTGAACTGTACATGGAATGAACATTATTGAAGCTTCTTGAAATTTTATGAAAACCTTGTGCCAATGCATTCTTTTTTTATATGCGAATCTCCCATTGGCTTGCATATAAAAGAGAATGCTGCACCAGCGCTGCTCCCGTAATGAAAGGGTTAAACATTTTGAGATTTCTACTCATATATCTTTCATTTCAGGGGTCATTGTATTGTTGTGCTTGGTACAAGTGCTGTATTTACCTTCAGCATTAGGTTAGTATATACATGTATATGGTTGCAGAATCATTTATTTATAAATGTCTTGTTAACAATTTATTTCCATCACATTGTTCCTTTGGAAAGGTAGAATTCTATGAGGGGGACCACCCCACCCCCTCTGGCATCCGGCATCCGGCCTAAAATGGGGGGGGTGGCATCTGGAATACTCCATAACAGAGGGTGGCATCCGGAATACCAGTCCTTCGAATTTGGAAAACGTAGGTGCGCGATATATCGCTCGGAGCTTTTGGAATTTGCGCGCGCCTTTTTTGCGGGAGCACAATTCAAATTAACATGGATGAAATGATTACTGAATAAAGACAAACACAATTATAATGATACACACGTGTAATTCCAAGTGTGCCTTTGGCAACTTAAAGTGAAAACAGAAATAAAAACATATGTTTATATTGTAGTACAATATCTAGACCACAATAATCCGATTATCTGGCAATCCAGGTGAATCTAATCACGGTAATGAGTCCACTTCCGCGTCTGAGAGCGCATGCTCACCAGACTCGCAGTCGCTTAAAACTTCAAACTCGGAAGTGGAATCGTTACCGCAATCAGTTTCACCGGAATCCGACGAATTAACCGGGGCTCTCTTTCGTTTTGATAGAGTCGGTATTTGAGGAGGCTCCAATGTCCATTTTTCTCCGAGTCGAAAGATACTGGCTTCGAAGTCTAGCTTCGAAGTATAGTTAAACTTAAAACCTAATCTATGTCAATAATATTCAAATGAATCGGCGAATCCCGCATGCCGAAACATCAAACGAGGCTGCCAAAGAATTGACACTGTTTTTTTGCGTGAACTCGCACGTGCAGCAGTTGTGACGAGGTGTACCCGAATCATTGAGTGAGAAAGACGGCGGCGGCCGCTTTGATCTTTGTTATTATGTTCGTAATCAACGTCATCGCTACTGAGAAAGATACACGGTGAATAGTCTTGTCGGCGTTTAACCATTGATGTGCTGTTTGTTAAAATCTCGTTCACTGGCTGCAAATTCCGACGCGCGCATTTAAATTTTTCGGCGTGCGCATTTAATAACTCGCTGGTTTTTAGATCCGCGTGCGCCAAGGCGCGCAAGCGCAATTGCGCGCCTCAAAATCGAAGGACTGGAATACTATTTATACCAATTTAACCCATTGTTGCCAAATGTCTATAGCTAAAACAATGCATTGGTACATGTAGTATCAAATGTGCAATTCATTCTACATATGACCATATATACTCAAAGAAAGAATGAGACGTGGGAGTGCTATGCAACTATCCCTTTAAGTTGCTCCATTCCGTCTCCGTGTCACAGCATAAAAACCTTCCATGGGGGAATTCTGGGTCGGGTTTTAGCCTCTTCAATGATATTTTTGTTTTGAAATTCGCCACACCCAACGACGCGGCCCACTGAGTAACACCGTACTCATTGATGAGGAGGGTTTTTAGCTCCGATAATGAAATATTGGTTCCATTTGACAGAGACAAACAAAAACTCCGCTGTTCCGGGCGGCGTGATGAACTGAATTCCATCCGGAACGATTAGTCCAGGAGATATTGGTCGACCTCTGTACCCAACCCCCCCCCCCCCCCCCCCCCCCCCCCCCCCCCCCCGCCCCGCAAGACTCAACTTCACCCCCACTAATTTTCTTTCTTATTTTTCCTCTAATTGTTTTCTGTTGTTAACAAGAAAAAAAAGTGGCCGCAGAGACTCCAGACAAGATGGCGTCCATCATGGCGGCCATTTTTTTTATATGCACCAGATATCTTTGATCACCAATATAGTAAAGATGATTACACATGCGGTCTTGTTTCCGCTCGATTCGTTATGCTAATATACAACCATTACAAATTAGCCAAAAATCCGACACCAGAATCCAATATGGCGGTCAAGACGGCCACCGAAATGTGAAAATATGCTATTGTTATGTCTCTGTGGTAAAATATTGGAATCTTGGCGTAAATTTATACATTTATCGAATAGAAGAGTCATTGGCGAACACAATGGGACCATAATATACATTCATTGTGGGATATTTTTGTCCGATATCACGTTTTCCCAAATACCGGTATAATAGATCAAAGCCGAATCGACGCTAATAACGCGATGTAAAGTTTCGAATCAATGAATGTTATTGCTATCATAACAACACCCATGCATATATATGTGCAGTAGATACTCGAGCTAGGATTCTTCTTATACCTGAGTTGAGGAATATTCGCCCAAATCCAAGATGACAGCCAAAATAGCCACAGAAATAGAAAAATCGCTGATTTTAACATCAGTGAGCATTATTGTCACGACAACTCCATACTTGCTTACTATTGTGAGTTGGGAACACTTAGGCGAAGGACTGTCATTGTACCATATCCAAATAAAAGTCTCCCAAATCCAAAATGACGCCCACAATGGTGGACAGATTTGTGAAAAATCACCGAAATTCCCTCATATTCACATCATTGAGCATTATTGTCGAGACAACTCCACCGATTCTTACAGTTGAGTTGGAAATACTGAGGTGAGGTAATTACCTTACATCTCATACAAGAAATTGTTTTACAAATCGAAGATGGCGGCCGAAATTTGAAAACACGTCTACATTCATTTACTTTCTTACAATGGGCGTCATTGTTTCGCGATTTCTACCCACCATTACATGTTGATATGGAATATTGATATGAAGTATGTATTAAATTTGGCAATTGATACTCACAGTCAAGTAGGTGGTCAAGAAGTGTGGGTATATTATGCATTATGGTCTTCTACGCCTTAGCAGAAAGGCATCCGTCAAATGTTAGGCTTTTAACATTCGATGCCATATACAGAAGTTTTCCGGGTAAGTCAGTGCATTAGATGAGTATGTGAATTGATAAGCCATATATTGAGAAGTGGCTGTTTTGAGAAGATCACAAGGTGTACATGTTGTTATCCCCATTAGGTCACCAAAGCTGGAAATACGCAGATAGAGACTGGCACCGGCATATGCATTGTTTGAAACATTCCGATTAGTGGGACCTTTCTACAAAGAAGTTTAGAAAACTGTGTTGGTGTGAGCGAGATAGATTAATCCGACGAAGAGACGGAAACTGGTCCAGATAATGCTGAATGTGGCAAATCAGAATAAACTTAGGTACTGTTGTTTTGATTCTTGGAAGTCAAAATATGACTATTCGGTGCACCTATATACGGTTACGGCCATTATGGGCACTTAGTGGAGAATGGATTTTGAAATGCCACATCGCGATTGTGGGTATTCATCCTTCCATAAGGCTACGACTTATGTTGGAACTAATAGATGGCTTATATTATGTACCGTTTTGTCCATTGAAATAATGACAAAAGTTAAAATTAATATGTGATAATATCGACTTCTTTTCAATTTCTGGCCTCCAGTTTGGTCGCCATCTTGACTGTGAGAATTTGCCATACTCAATTGAGTATTTCATATAAATTTTACTTATGAACATGTAATTGTGGGCATAAATCGCGTAACAATAAGGCCCATCGTAAGAAAGTAAAGGAATGTGAGCTTCTTTTCAAATTTCGGTCGCCATTTTGGCCGCCATCTTCAATTTGGAAAACAGTTTCTTGCATGAGATGCAAGGTAATTACTTCACCTCAGTATTTCCAACTCAACTGTCAGCATGTGCCCAATTGTCTCGAAAATAATGCCCAATGATGTAGAAATGAGGGAATTTCGGTGATTTTTCAAAATATTACGGCCATTGTGGGCGCCATTTTAGATTTTGGGGGACTTTTATTTGGATATGATATAAGGACAGTTCTTCGCCTAAGTGTTCCCAACTCACAATAGTAAACAGGTGTGGATTTATCGTGACAATAACGCTCACTGATGTTAAAACTGGCGATTTTCTAATTCTGGTGGCCATTTTGGCCGCCATCTTGGATTTGGGTGAATATTCCTCAACTCAGGTATAAGAGGAATCCTAGCTCGAGTATCTCCTGCAAATATATAGGCATGGGTGTTGTTATAATAGCAATAACATTCATTGATTCAAAACATTACATCGCGTTTAATATTAGCGTCGATTCGGCTTTGACCTATTATATCGGCATTTGGGAAAACCTGATATCGGACAAAAATATCACACAATGAATGTATATTATCGACGCCTTGTGTTTGCTAATGACTCTTATATACGATAAATGTATAAATTCATGCCAAGATGCCAATATTTTCCCACAGAGACAAACGAATGCTGGTGAAATGTCAGAAAAATAGCATATTTTCACATTTCGGTGGCCATCTTTGCCGCCATATTATATTCTGGTGTCGGATTTTTGGCTAATTTGTAAGGGTTGTATATTAGCATAACGAATCGAGCGGAAAACAAGACCGCATGTGATAACATCTTTACTATAACGGTGATCAAAGAGACCTGGTGCATATAAAAAAATGGCCGCCATGATGGACGACCTCTTGTCTGGAGTCTCTGCGGCCATTTTTTTTTCTGGTTAACAACCGAAAAAAATTAGAGGAGACATTAAGAAAGAAAATTAGTGGGGTGAAGTTGAGTCCTGGGGGTGCAGGGGTCGACCAATATCTCCTGGACTAGATGCCTCAAATTTGAGCGTTAGATTTTCAAGGTCGCAAGTCGAAGTCGAAGCGATCGAGCTATCTCTCGTACTATACATTTTGCGTTCACCGTCTACACTAATTGTTGTCATTGTTTCTATTGACGCGCGACTATTGTGAAATGCCGTCGTTCGACGGGTAGGAAAATTAAATATGTGACAACCATAGTTTATTATGAATGCAAAAAACAACACTAAATAATATCTGTCATTGTAATTTCGGCATCCGGAATACGAAATATACAGGTTTCGGCATCCGGCGTACTGACACTCGGCATCCGGAATACTCTATATTAACCCCGGAATCCGGCGTACGAAAAGGGGGTGGTACCCCTCTTCTATTGTACAGCTATGCCATGCAATACAAATAATATTGATACATGTTGAGTACTAGAAGGCATTTTATATTATATTCTACTTTGCTGTTCAAAGCTGCATGGGCAGAATACCTGTGCATCATTCATTAAGTAGTGTTTGAACCTAGAGCTGAATATAATGGCATATACATGTATGTCCCAAGCCATATTTAAAATAAAATTTCAGTCAGAATTTTCATGAATAAAAAAAAATAATAATTGAACACTTTGTCGCAACTCACATGTGTGTAAAATTCTCCATTCCCTGTGTTGTTGGACAAAATTGGGATGTTTCAAATGATATCAAATCCACTTAGTGTTGAAACGACTGGGGTTTTTCGTAGTCCAATAATCTGTTTTGACTGTTAATTCTCCCTTTGTCTGTTTGGATTATGGACGCATGTAGTCATTGTAACAATGCATATTAATGGCGACATTATATAGCACATATTTATGATGTCAGCATTATATTACCAGTGAGTATACATGTAAGACAATAGGTTAATCAGTCGAATGTGAATGAAGACGGATTAATTTATGGCCCGTTGATTTCAGCAGTAATACAAGGTGTAATAATATGTATGCTTGATGACAGTGTAGCAACATTAAACGTAGTTTCCAGGCAGGTGTTGCTTAGATATTTATTGCTATTTTTATATTTATTGCTTATCTAGTAGCTCATTTTACCTCTGTCAGTTTTTACAGTATATAGCAAAGATAAAAACACGATAATTTCCCAGGAAAATTATGTCGCTGATAAAATTAAGCAAATTTGAGGCAGGAATAACAATGATGACTATCCATGCGACATGCATATGTGATCGGCGGGATGCAAGATTATAGGCCTAGGCCTATATAGTATAAATATCACGGTGGGTAAATCACTTGATTTCGAGGTTGGTGAATACCAACTAATTAAAAATGGCCGAGGCAAGCACAAACGCACAAAACATATTATATGAGGAACTGACACAGAACATATAGCATTTTGACTGTTACGAGCATGTGCTGGTTTATTTTTAAAACAAGTTGATAGTGGACACAATTGGGGTATCAGTTTGTTTGAAAAATAGTATAGAATATGCTTGTAGCTGCCAAAATGCTACAAACAATATGTCATATCCTTGTTTATTACCGTTTTCCTTGTTTCTGGTCGCGTTTGCAATCGCGTCAGCCATTTTGAATGCGTGATACTCATCAAGTCGAAACCACGTGATTACCCACCGTGAAAATGTGTGCTGAAAACAGCAAATATCAAGCTGGATACCCAGAATACATTGTTGTAAAGGTGGGTACACAGCACACCAAAATATGGTGACAATGATCCCTTCATTATAGTATAGTGATATTACGCATAATTATCATCCCATGTTTATTGTAATATTGAATCACCATATTCGGTTGTTGCTCCACTACGTGTCATGTACAGCTATATTATTTGTCTTCAATGACTGGAAATTAACCCTTTGAACCCATTTGGCTGGGAAACTGGCCAGTCGGGTTGTAACCGTTTTGCATTGGCCAGTTTTCTGGCCAGCCGTTTCAAAAGGTTAACTAACTACATGTACCTACCGGTACCTACTACCATTAAAATCTCAGTTTGGAAGAAGCTTATATTAGAGAAACATAATATTTTAATTGTGTCTTTTATTTATGATCCATGCTTATTTTGAAGAAAAGAATGTTTTTCAAGATGTCAATAATGCTTTGATGCATTCATTGGCAATGATGACTGTGAAAGCCAAAAGAGTTGATAACATCCAGTTCAGATGAACAGTCTATCAAGGCATCAAATTTAATTCATTAGGTTTGTCAAAAGTCGGTCGCAATAATGTTTTTCATTCAGACAGACGTGTTATTGACGCAACAAATTTAACCATACAGTGAATATGCAAATTGCTGGACATCAGAACTGAGTATATGTCGGCCTATACTTTATTATTGTAAAAAATTTGGTTTATGGTCTTTGTGCAAAAGCTACACATCGGCCCAGTACTGCTATTGTTCGTTCAATCTTAAATCTAATCGCGAAAAACATAATTATTCTGCAGTATCTCCTCCACCCAACTATTAAATAATTAATATGGAAACACATTGTCAGTCTCCACAATCACCATCGACAGCGAAAAGTCAAACATTTTTTGTAATATTTTATTACTACAGTACTTTATCGCAACTCATGCTATGTCCAGGCACAATTATTGATGCCTAAAACTATTTACTATTTTAGTAAGAATATTAGATAGCCCATATATTGGAAATACAAAGTCATATGTTTCATAAATCAAAATCACAAAATGTTGGAGAATATATGCTAGTTTTCTTCAAATCGGCAATACATGTAACATATTAAAGCATACATTTTGATATATAAGCCATAGGCAAGCATAATCTACATGTAGGCCTAATACGGACACCAGCCCATTACCAATAAAACCAATTCTCAGACAAACAGAGACCTGATGCAAGAAGAATTGAATTTGATGCATCGATAGTGCATCTACATGTATCTGAATCTAACATGATTTTAATCCATCTCATGAATTTAATAATTCCATTGCAGACGGACAGAAAGTGCGTTTCTGGCACCTCTGGACGAACTTATTTGATTCAAATGTCGTTCTAAAATCTAATATTCGGCATAATTGAATTCGTCCTGTCGATTGAATTTCTCTCTGAACTGGGTGTTATTGATATTGTTATATATGTGTTGGATGTCTCAAGCTCCTGTAAATATGGACCCCAGAGTATTGAAACTTTTAATAATAATAAATGTATTTTAAGATGTTGTCAAGCTACCAGACTTAATAAATAAATTAACACAATATCTAATTAAACATCACATTTTGCTTTTTTATACGCCAGTCTGTCCCTCCGTCACACTTTTTTTTCCTGATTGATAACTTTAGTATTCGGGTTTCGATTGACTCAGAGTTTATATAGTATGTGCTTTAATCACAAGAAAACACATGTCAAGTTTGAATATCGGCGGTCTGGCAAATTTCGCCTGAGTTGAATGTGTCACCCCCTTTTAGGTGGACGTCTGCCTGTCTTCTCATAATTTAAATACCTGCTCAATGTTGATTTTGGATTCGGTCTGTGCCCAAACACTTTACAGATGTCAGTTTATTAGCTCAACTTTACTTTGTAAAGTTTGAGCTATTGCCATGGCTTTGTTGTCTGTCTTCTGTGTGTGCATGTGTGTGTATGTGCGTGATTCGTCAACAATACAGGCTATAGGACGTACCTTTGGTCGGATCATTATGAAATTTGTCATAGCTGTTGACATCAACATTTAGACCGGGACGATTCATTTTGGGGTCATTTGGAAAAAAAACATGGCTGCCAGTGGCCATCTTGGATTTCAAAATTCAATCCATTAGCACGGGCTACAGGTCGTAATGTTCGTCTTATCATCATGAAATTTGTCATGGATGTTAATATTGACATGTAGATGGAAACGAGTAATTTTGGGGTCATTGAGCCAAAAAACATGGCCGCCAGCAGCCATCTTGGATTTTACTCTTTGCATGACTAAATCCTTTGGCATGGACTACAGGTCGTACCTTTGGTCGGATCATCATAAAATTTGTCATGGATGTTAACAATGACATGTAGATGGGAACGAGTCATTTTGGGGTCATTTTCCCAAAAAACATGGCCGCCAGCAGCCATCTTGGATTTTACTCTTTGTATGACTAAATCCTTTAGCACGGGCTACAGGTCGTACCTTTCGACTGATCATCATGAAATTTGTCATGGCTGTTGAAATTGGAATGTAGTTGGGAACGAATCATTTTGGGGTCTTTCAGACAAAAAACATGGCTGCCAGCGGCCATCTTGGAATTCAAAATTTAATCCATTAGCACGGGCTATAGGTCGTACTGTTCGTCTGATCATCATGAAATTTGTCATGGATGTTAATGTAGATGGGAACAAGTAATTTTGGGGTCATTTGGCCAAAAAACATGGCCACCGGCAACCATCTTGAATTTTACTCTTTGCATGACTAAATCCTTTGGCACGGGCTACAGGTCGTACCTTTGGTCAGATCATCATGAAATTTGTCATGGATGTTAACAATGACATGTAGATGGGAACGAGTCATTTTGGGGTTATTTGGCCGAAAAACATGGCCGCCAGCAGCCATCTTGGATTTTACTCTTTGTATGACTAAATCCTTTAGCAGGACTAGAGGTTGTACCTTTAGTCTCATGGCTGTTGAAATTGGAATGTAGATGGGAAAGAGTCATTCTGGGGTCATTCGGACAAAAAACATGGCTGCCAGCAGCCATCTTGGATTTCAAAATTAAATCCATTAGCACGGGCTACAGGTCATACTGTTCATCTGATCATCATGAAATTTATCATGGATGTTAATATTGACATGTAGATAAGAACGAGTAATTTTGGGGTCGTTCGGCCAGAAAACATGGCCGCTGGCAGCCATCTTGGATTTTACTCTTTGTATGACTAAATCCTTTCACAGGCTACAGGTTGTACCTTTGGTCAAATCATCATGAAATTTGTCATGGATGTTAACAATAACATGTAGATGGGAATGAGTCATTTTTAGGTCATTCGTCCAAAAATCCTGGCCGCCAGCAGCCATCTTGGATTTTACTCTTTGTATGACTAATCCTTTGGCACGGGCTACAGGTCGTATTAGTACCTTTTGTCGGATCATCATGAAATTTGTCATGGCTGTTGACATTTGGACGTAGATAGGAAACGAGTCATTTTAGGGTCATTTGGCCTTAAAAAGTGTCCACTGTCAGCCATCTTGGATTTTACTCTTTGCATGACTAAATCCTTTGGCACACCCAACAGTCCACTTCCCTCATCCGATCATCTCCAGACTTCATATTAATCTTGATATTGATCTTACAAGATGGAAGCTATCAAATGTTTTTGAATTTTATTGGAAAACAGCCGCCAGCAACCATCTTGGATTTTACTTTTATATATATATCTCTTCATGTTGATAATATAGTATTACTTAGACATTTCAACTTTCTGCATTCCTAATCGCTGCATTGAGTGTAATACATTAAATTATTCCCTTTCCAAGTTGAGCTACAGTATCATTGACACTTTCATTTAATTTATGGGTAAACCAGGTTTCAGCAGTGCATTTGTTTCAACTGAAGAATTTTGAAAATAAATTTGACATAAAAACTAGACTTATAACTGCAGAATGTCATTTTTGCTAAATTATTATTGTCCTTTTAATTATTTCCTATTGATAACTTTAGTATTCGGTTTTCGATTGACTCAGAGCTTATAGTATGTGGTTTAATCACAAGTAAACACATGTCAAGTTCGAATATCTGACAAATTTCGCCTGAGTTGAATGTGTCATCCTCTTTTAGGTGGACGTCTGCCTGTCTTCTCATAATATAAACACCTGCTCAATGTTGATTTTGGATTCGGTCTGTGCCCAAACACTTTACAGATGTCAGTTTTTAGTTCACCGCCAAAGATGTTATTTTTATTTATGGGTAAACCAGGTATCAGCAGTCCATTTGTTTCAACAGAAAGAATTTAGAAAATTAAATGTGACATAAAAACTAGACTTATACAGTAATGCTCTAATTAATCGACCTCTTAACCACAGCAGAATTATGGTTAACTTTTCAGGAATTAGTCGGAAATATGGCTTGTTGCCATTCATCGGAAAGCTCTCCCGAGAAAGTTCAAATCAAATTGTGTCACTTCCCATTCCAAATTTCTTACTTTTTACATTAAAGTCTAAATAAATGCCAAATTGATTTTGTTAAAATTTGCCTGCATCCCTGAATACATATTTAATATGTAGCGCATTCCACAGTAAATTTTCTTCAATGGGTTTTATGATTTAATACCCTGGACAGGTATATTACATCATTGTCATGTCATTCCAACCGCCCAGGTGCACCAATTCATGCCAAATCAGTAATAAATAAAAAAATACACGAACAATGATTAGTTGTAAACTGTATCTGTAGAATGCCTGTCCAAAAATGACAAATCGAATGGAATTTACATATCTGTAAAACTGAATGCAGAGCATAAGCAATAAAGATCCTGTGTCAGTGCATCTATATATATATATTTACGAATGTCTGTCTGTCTGTGTTCTATAGAAATTCACAGGGGACCATCTAGATACAGAGGGGTCTATTTTGGGTACTTTTTTACGAGAAAGAAATGGTGCAGGTTAGAATTTTCTAAAGTGACGCTGTTGTCAGGGGCACAAAAGGGGGAGGGGCAGAAAAAAAATTGTGGCCGATTTCCCCCAAACTTTTACATAATCAATTCTCTCCATGATATGAGGAATCTAATGGTGTGGTTTATAGATGTCAAAAGTCGCGCTATTTGAGTCGGGGGTGGACGGAAGGGGAGAGGGGCACAAAAATTGATAAACCTGTTTTACGCTGATTTCCACAAAATTGATACACATTCTTTTCCATTATACGAGAAATCTAATCGTGTGATTTAAATTTGGCAAAATTGGCGCCATTTGAGTCAGGGGTTCACGGAATGGGAGAGGGCAACAGAATTGATAAAACTTTTTAAGGCCAATTTCCACCAAATTGATACACATTCTTCTCTATGATTCGAGAAATCTAATCGTGTGATGTAAAGATGGAAAAGTGGTGCCTTTTAAGTCAGGGGTGCACTGAAGGGGAGAGGGGCACCAAAATTTATCAAACTGTTTTATGTTGTATTCCACCAAATTGATACACATTCTTCTCCATAATACAATAAATATAATTGAGTGATGTAAAGATGCCAAGTTGGTGCCGTTTGGATGAAAGATGGAGGGGGCACTTAATTTTATAAGAATGTACCCGTACATGTATTTGGACACCGATTATCACCAAACGTATAGAGTAACATCTTCATGATATCAGGAGCGTAACTGTGTGTCTTAAAGCTGTCATAAGTGGTGTGTGATTTAAATATGCCAAAAGGGCCATTTAAAGTGTGATTTAAAGATGGCAACAGTGGTGCCATTTGAGTCAGTGGTGCACTGAAGGGGAGAGGGATGCCAAAATTGAAAGAAAAAAAAAAGGTTATCAGTGCAGATTTCCACCAGATGGATACAAATTCTTCTCCACAAAACTGATACATAATCATCTCCATGATATCAGGAGTCTAATCGTGTGGTTAAAATACGCCAATTGGCGACGTTTGTTTAAGAGATGGGGGAACTCTATTTGATACAAATTTGTTTGTCGCCGATTTCCACCAATTTTATATATATTCATCTTCATAATGAGTAGAGATGTCATAGTAGTGCCACTTAAGTCAAGGATAGGGCGGGCGGGACAACATCTATAGAAATATTTTTAGCGCAAATTTCCATCAAATTCATACACATTATTCTCCAATAATACACGGAATCAAATTGTGTGGACCAGTTGAAGACGCCAAGGTTTGTGCCTACATTTGCGAATGTCGGGTCTGTCTGTGTCACATATACTATCTATATGGTACCAAAGGGACTAACTTAATATGAGCAAGATAATGGTGTGGGTTAAATTTTTCTAAAAAGATGCTGTTTGTGTCAGGTGCAAAAAATGGGGATTTCCCCAAACTGATGATACAATATAATCTCCATGATATGGTGTTGTTTGGGTCAGGAGTGCACAGAAGGCACCAACATATATTTAAACGAACATTCCCTCCAAATTGATACACATTCTTCCCCATGATATGCATAAATTAATCGTGTGATTTAAATGGGGGTTGCTTGGGTGAGAGATGGGGAGGCACTAAATTTGATAAGAATTTGTTTAGTTGCCGATTACCACCACGCATATAGGTAATCATCTCAGTGATATAAGGAATCTAATGGATGTGGTTTAGATATGGGAAAAGGGGCACCGTTCGAGTCATTAATGTGGAAGGAATGAGCACCAAAGCTGATACAAATATGATTGGCACTAATTTCCACCAAGAAGGGACGCTATACATGTAACATTGATCAAAATGTTTTAGTCGCCAATATCAACAAAAGTTGTATAAAGTCATCTCCATATAATTCATTTTATAAGGAGTTTTTGGCATTCACAGCCTCGACATGTGGTGACCTAATTAAGTCACTTGAACAATTACATCTTATCATCTTCTGCATTGAAGACCCATTCACAACATTGATGACAGCGTGCAGTCAAATATAGTTTCTTCTGAGATAAAAGAAAACAGTCAGTAGCACATGACTTCTCAGGATCCTCCAATACTGGAAGCTGACAAGGGTATATCACCTGATACAGATAATTTCTTTCGGTTTTAGAACAGACTCATAGCCTAACATAAACAACTTAAAACCTCGCTCTGTGTCAGTTACATGCAGCTGATATATATATTTATCACATAATTTGGCCATAAAAGCAGTTTCATAATTATCGGTAATAGACACGTTTAATATCAGCGCGTGCGATGACGTCACGGCGTTCTTCAAATAACTTGCGATCGCTGTAGTTTATGATTGTTGTTTTCGATGAATATTTCGCGTTGCTTCGGGTTTATTTGATCATGTGATAAAAGGTATCTCACACTCGTCCTATTTTATACGTAATTTATCAACCTCGTCCTCTAAATTCTATTTGAGCCTCGGTAAACCTCGGCTCAAATCGAATTTAGTGAACTCGGTTGATAAATTCCGTATAAAATAGAAACTCATGTGAGATCCTCTATATATAGCTGAGAATAATTGGTCACTACAACACCATGGACAGATGAGTAACATTTCATTTCTTTAAAATATATTGATCAAGACTATTCTCTATTCCCACCACATGCATGTCCACACTACACAGCAGAGGGTATCACCTCAATTTAACCTGAGCAACGCTGGGTAACCCTGCTAGTTCTTTCATAAATGCAAGTCTCCAACAGGAGCCTCGCATAATTAAGAGAATGCCCTGTCTTACAAGGTCTTGTCAAGGTCAATATTGTTAGTCAAATATATTCTCTTACATGTATATACATGTGTACGAGGCTCCCTATGGGAGACTCGGCGCATATATAAGAGAATGCAATGGCGCGTGGTTTTCACAAATTTTCAGGAAGCTCCAGTCATAGAAGGGATAATAGCAAGCCTTGAAATAGTGTGTCTGTCATTTGCAGAATGAGGTCCCCAGAGGGTGAATTTAGTGATGCTACCCTGCATAGTGGGCTAGCATCACCAAATTCACCCTCTGGGGGCCTCATTCTGCTTATACCTCAGCAGAATGAGGTTTCCAGAGGGTTAATTTGGTGATGCTAGCCCGCTATGCGGGGTAGCATCACTAAATTCACCCTCTGGGAACCTCATTCTGCAAATGACAGGCTCACTATTTCAAGGCTTGGATAATAGTAGTACTGAATTATATATAGCTATTAAATTATTGATTGCATGCATTTGTCAATGTAAAAAACATGTCACTGGCTGTCAATTTTTACACATAATTTGCATTGACATTCTGTAGGAGACAGGGGAAGTGATTATAAGAAAATCAATGGAAGAAACACAAGTTCAGACTGGGATTATGTGTATTTTCATCAATGCTCTTAGCAGTGTCTTCCATTAATATAGAGTGCATAAATACATGTAGATCATAATACAATGTAATTCGGACAGCTGTATGATGAGGGTGTTTCCCCCATACCCTCTGAATCCTGAATAATTAGTAGTTAGCAGAGAGGGCTTCCTGAAATTTTGCGAGAACCCTGATCCCAATGCATTCTGTTATATATTCGAGTTTCCCATAGGAGACTCGTATATATAAGAGAATGCACTGGCACAGGATCTTTAATGCTGGACCAGTGCAGCTCCCTCATGAAAGGTGTAAGAAGTGTGGAGTGAAGACATGGTACTTATTTCAGACTATAGTAAGCCCATCCATGAGGATAAACCCAGTCTATGTTGCCAAAAAAATCATGGGGTGGTCCTCAAAGATAAGTCTACCCCCATTTTTGTCCCCCGTAAAATTTCTTTTCGGGGGACTATTGTAATCAGCTCAGTCCGTGCGTCCGTCTTCCGTCCATGCATCCGTCTGTGCATCCATCCAGTAATGATCATCCGATTTGATTGAAACTTGGTATGTAGGTGTCTCAACCAAGAACACATATGCTCTGCAATTTTTTCAACTTTTTTTTTACTTAGAAAATTTCTCACTTTTTCGGTTTCCGGATGATATCTCAAGTTTGGATCCTTTAATTTCAAATACCATTTTTATGTGGATCAGTCATATCAAGATACAGGTTGAGTTCGAATTTGAGTTTGATCCGATGATTTTTCCTTGAGTTATGGCATGGTTTCCGTTGGTATGGCTCAGCGTCCGTAGGACGGCCTCATTCCCCTCACAGATGATCTGTTTGATTCATACATGTACCAAAAGTTAATAGCAATATGCCGTAAAAAAATCCACCTGCAACGGGAGTTCGGGGGGTTAACAGAATACTGGTGAAAAAGTGGGTCAATTGTGCACAGTGTGTTATCGGTACAGGTATAACACTTTGAAATAAAAGCGCCAAAATTACAACGTAAAATGGTTGGTGTGTATTGAAATAGTGACGTTATATACATGTACACAGTGTAATATATGTCACAGTGACATCAAAGAATGTCTGAGTGCGGATATTTTTGTGCACGGGATTTCCGCGGACGAAACTACTCACGCTCGGAGATCCCTTGCTATGGTACGATTACATAATTTGATCAAAGAATGTTGAACTGCTGAGTCGGGAGATGTTTGTGCATGGGATTTCCATGGATGAAACTACTGATGCTCCGAGATCCCGTGCTACAATCCTACATGTATGGTACTATATAATTAATGGGTCCCACTGCTGGGTTCATATTCTGCGATTCATTTCGATTTTACGATTTCACAACGATGCACATGTTCACATTTCCCGCCAAAATTCAATTATATTTTATACCGGTAACATGTTGGCTAAAACTATGTTCTATAGCAGCGGTCGTCACTATATTATTGGACTAATGCAGACTATTGAACAAGCTACGTGTTCCGATTTCTTTTGAAAGATTTCGCTACCATTCACATTATGCCCCTATAAATATCCCCTGTAGATAAATCCTGATAAAACCTTACGTGCGTAATTACATGATTAATGATCTGGATACCATCAACACAATTAATGCACCCTCGGAAATGATCGACTTGCGTAACATACTTAGCTTTGGATTTATTTGTGATTATCTCAGGTGCAAGGAAATGGCTACTTTTCAGTGACAAATAACAAACTTTTCGCACAATGGGACGAACCATGGTCTTCCTGTCGAGTTATATGTTTCCCCAATACGGATTCATTAAAATCCCCCTGGCAGAAACCCTGGTTATGGACTTTTTTCGACTTAGAAGATTCAATTTTACTTCTTTTTTCGTTGGTTTCCGGATGATAACTCAAGTTTGGACTGTTCAATTGAAAATTCCGTTTTTTGTGAGTCATTGATATCAAATTACAGGTCAAGTTCGAATTTGAGTTTGATCCGATGATTTTTCTCAGAGTTATGGGCTTTTTGACTTAGAAAATTCAAAGTTTCTTTTTTTTCTTGGTTTCCAGATGATAACTCAAGTTTGGATTGTTTAATTGGAAATTTATTTTTTTATGGGTTGTTCATATCAAAATACAGGTCAAGTTCGAATTTGAGTTTGATCCAATGATTTTTCCCAGAGTTATGGGCCTTTCGACTTTGAAATTTTTTTTTTTAATTTTCTGTATGAGGGTACATTCATGGTGTAATCAACTCCTCCTACAGTTTTGATCGTAGATATTTGAAACTTCAGAGTATTGTTACCCACAGATTGGAAATGTGCAACATGTATATAGATGACAGAATTTTTTTTTTTTTTACGGAATTATTAACCCTTTCGACTTTTCAACATTTTTTTTTTTTTTTTAACATAGCGGCATCGACTTGCCACGTAGTCGGGGGACACTGTGGTCGGCTGACCTTTTATTATAATTTAGAGGGCGAGTATACATTGATGTCAGGTTAATTCTGAATCAAGATGACAAAAATTCCTGCACATATCCACATACACATCAAAGAAATATGCTCTCTTTATTCTAATATATTGAAATATGACATAATAAAATAAAAAGAAGACCTTAACCCTTTCAGGATGGATGCTGTGCTGGTGCAACATAATGATCCAGTGCCAGTGCATTCTCTTATATATTCGAGTCTCCCATGCACTGGCTTACAAGGTCAAGGCAAATATTGTTAGACCAATGTATTATTTTATATACATGTAGCAGTCAAGAGGTTAATTTATGCTATTGCAATATAAATCTGCTGTATGTTTTTTTTCCATTTCCTGTTTTCTGCAGATAAATTGCCTAAGCAGTGTAAATATCATTCTCTTTTTCAGGTTTTAATTATAGGATGTGCGTGGGACATAGAGCAGTCCTTCCAGCGACAGGCATTCATGGAACAGTCAACCTAACATATACACCACAGCTCAGGGACATTGATATGCCATATTGCGAGATAATTCTAGAAGGTTGTCTTCACTGTTTAATTGAAATAAAACCCATGGATGCCTTAAAATACAGTCGGTGCTCCATACCTTATCCAATGTCTGACAAAGATCCCTACTGTGTTCCTGGGTGAGTTTAACACTATATGTTCAATGACATTGAGAAAATTATTTGTTTCAGTGGCATTTTATGCAGAAAACAATATATTACATAATGACGTACATTAGTTGCAACATGGGTTATCACAGAAATCACAAATCACAATTTGACAAACACAATGCTTAAGTGCTGATGAAACCATTAAGTGGATTTCCCCAAGCCCCTAAATAACAGGGCTGCGTAACTTAAGAAATTGGTTTTCTACGATGGTTGAAAGTTGTTACCTAATTGAGGGTATCAAACCTTTTGTAGGCGATAGTGTAATTGAACCCAGGGCTCTCAGTCTATAATGTCTATCACTTCAATAAATGGTTACGAGGCATATATGTATGTAGTTCTTTTAAAATCTCTCCATGGGAGACTCATATATATAAGAAAATCCACAGGCACAGGAACTTTAATGCTGCACCAGCGCAGCTCCCATCTATAAGGGCTAAACTACCAATATCTCAATAAATATTATAAATTTGTTTGTGGAAATAAAATTTCACTTGCCAAAACTTTTGCCGAAAATGAACTATTTTTTCATTTGGCAAGTGGCAACCCTGAATATAAGTAACTTTAAAGATACAGTCGGCATTGGTGGTGGGTATGCTGTTAAAATATTCACCTCCATCAAATACCGCATAAAGAGTATGTTATTGTCAAATGTTTGTCCTTTGATATGTAAACAAAAGCAAAAAACGTTACAGAACCTGGCTTTTGTTTAGATCCGGATATGGTAAACATAAAGAGCGTTATTGGTTACTGTTTTCCTGATATGGAAATAATAAAGAGCGTTTATATCATTTGTGCATGATTAACCAATAGATTTACACTGTGTTATGTAAACAGAAGCAACACTTCTGCAACACGATCAGGCTCTTGTTTACATACACCATTGTACGTCTTGGCGACAATATACTATTTACGCGCCGATTATGTTTGGCATACTAGTATGAACAAAACTATATATATTTTAATTTTCCTTCTGTTGATGGCGATTTGAACAAATATGAATATTTCTGCAACGAACGCTGCCTGTGCCTATAGAACTTCATGCTATAGAACTTAATCCATGTTATTTTGTTTTTCAGATGTAACCATCTGCTGATATATGATCAATACTATCCGAACAGAAGTGTTGTTTATTGGTACAAGAGTAGTAATAACTACATGTACTACAAATCACAGTCAAGTGTTGTTGTAATAAGATTTTGCTTGGATCGTAAGAATTTTTATGGACCTGGCTTCAACCTAACTTTCACAACGTCAAGTAAGTAATAGTCTCTGCCACACCAAAGTTTAGTTTTACGCCTAAAAGAAGACTTCCGCTGATGGTCTGAAAAAATTGGGATCAATCAGGGTCAGTTGGCCAGTATAGCTCAGGGAATAGTGGCACCATCATTGAATTAACCCTTCGATGACTGGAGTTTCCTGAAATTTAGCAAAAACCCTGTGCCAATTATATATGTGAGTCTCCCATAGGGAGCCTCGCATATATAAGAGAATGCATTTGTCTAACAATCATTACCTTGACAGCCAGTGCATTATCTTATATATGCGAGGCTCCCTATGGGAGACTCACATATATAAGAGAATGCATTGGCACAGGGTTTTTGCAAAATTTCAGGAAGCTCCAGTCATCGCATATATAAGAGAATGCACTGGCACAGAATCTTTAATGTTGCACCAGCGCAGCTCCCGTCATGAAAGGGTTAAGTATGGGGATAGCCATATCAAAAGTGTTCGCCTCATCTAAATATTTTTCAGCAGAAATGAACAAAACTAATATTTATTTTCCTCATGAAACAACACCAGCTACATACTTGTACCATATGTGTAATCATAATATGCTTGTATGTATTGGGTAGGGTAATGTGTCGGAGGGTAAATATGGGCTAGGTGAAAGGGACACCAAAAGGGACCTAGCTGAAACCCTGGAGTTACTATTACCTAGGCAAGTCACCTGACCATTTTGAGTAAACCTAAACTGTCATTCGGTTCAGATGTTTTGTGTACGACCTGTAGAGTTCAAAACATGTAACAAAGAGGATTATTATATGATCATAAGTTTCTTTCCCAAATTCCTATGTTAAAACGTAACGAAAAACTTGAGATATCTAACGATGTTCACCTCATTAATGAAACAACAGGTTAATAACAGTTCTGAGTGACGTCAGATACTTCAGAGGTTAACATAACTTATTATCAGACCTGAAAATAGATCAGGTTTTCCCAGCGACGTTCAATGTCACAACGTCTTGTCCAATCAAAGCGCGTTTCATATAATAATAGATTTGGTTATTATACAGTTATCGCATTGTTTCTTGGTTGACTCGAGGAATTATCAGCCCTTGGAAGTCAATATTCACCTCGGCCTTCGGCCTTGGTGAATATTGACTTCCTCGGGTTGACAATTCCTCGTGTCAACCTCAAAACAATGCGATAATTGTATAATAACCAAATCTATTGGAGCAGCAGAGACCGGAATAAATTCAAACCAACATGTGGAACAATATCAAGATTATCAAAATTATAAATCAAAATGTTCGTCTTGATAGAGCGGATAGCATGACGATGTTGCATTTTTAGCTCAACTTGACAAAGTGAAGTTCAATCTGTTACCATGGATTGGTGTCTGTGAGAGCATACTTCGATCAACACTTTCCTTCGACATACCTTACAGGTCACTTCCCTTATCTGATCAACACCAAACTATCTTTTTCTTCGGGTTGACGTCAAGATGGGAGTATCAAATTTGAAAAAACTTTGATGAAAAACATGGCCACTGGCAGCTACATGTGTATCTTGGATTTGGCTCTGCATGACTAAATTCTTTTGCACGATCTACAGGCCACATCCCTCACCTGATCGTCATCAAACCCTATATGGGTCTTCAGGGTGACCTCTAGACCTCAACTTTTTCCAAATTCCATTTAAAAATGTGGTCGCCACCAGCCAGTTTGCAATTGGTTATTACATTTCAATACATCCTGCAGCCTACATTTATTGGAAAAATGTTCAGGAATGGTTAGTTTTACCTCTAGCCGAGAACTATTGAATTTGTAACTTTTTCGATGAAATTAACATGTCTACTGGATCAGCCATCTTAGAATTTACTCTTTGCATTACTAAATTTTCCGGATGTCGAACAGCTCACATATTTCATCCGATTGATACAAAACTCCATATGAATATTTCGAGTGAACTCAAGGTTGGCGCTTTTGAATTTCTCTGAATTTTGTTTAAAAATATGGTTGTGGCCATCTTGGATATCACATTTACAGTAAATCTTGACACACACTGTAGCTTCCATTATTGTTGGATCTTGGATGGCATGATGGGGATCATTGTATATGAATGATAAATTCCATCCCTTCATTGTATTTAATACTTTAACTTTTTAAACTTTTCTTATTCTTAATTCTCCCATTAATTAACTGCAATGCATTATATTTTCCAAATTGTTCCCTCTCCAAGTTGAACTACACTTTCATTGTTAATCCATCCATGACTGGAGCTTCCTGAAATTTTGCGAAAACCCTGTGCCAATGCATTCTCCTATATATGCGAGTCTCCTTAAATGCCAACAGTTTTAAGACAAGGCCAAATTCCCGGAAACATGAACTTTTTGCTTTCTAGGAATCCTTCTGCAGCTATTTATAGATTAATCTACTTAGAAAGGCTAAGAAAGCTATCAATGCAGGTGTTAGTTTGAGGTGACAAGTTTATTATGGAATCAGTGAATCCTGCATTTAATATCCTCTGTTAGGACAATAAGCAATTGAGAAATATATAGAGACTACCGTATTTAGATACACTGGCAATCATTTGGAAATTGTATTGCAATTCTAATAGGCTCAAATATATACACACTGGCAATGTACATTGTCAATCGAATCCTGTTGCATGAAATAGCTGGCAATGACATCAAAAGATAGTAGGTACATCAACAATCGAGGTTTTAATAGTTTTATTTCTTCGTATACAATACATTGTACATATACATGTACATTAAACAACAAACATATTTGATGGGAATATAGTACACACTTTCTAGTGAATTCAAATGTTTTTTCATGTTAACTCCAGTGTTATTCCCGATTTGTACTATGAATACCGATACCGATATCGATACCGAGGTATGGGCCCCATAAAATACTGAAACCGATACCGAAACAGAAATTTCAATACGCCTATTTCTACTTCTACCACCACTGTAACCAGTTGTATCTCCATAGCAATGCCATAGTAACAGTTGTTGCAAGCTACACATACTTGATACTGAACCTGGTTATGATGATTTTAATCTTTTATTTACAGAATCTGGTAGGACTATCCATGGGTCTTCTCTCACACAGAGTGGTGACATGGCGCCACCCAATTTCATAACATCACCTTATTTTCCTGGTCAGTATGCTATGCACAATGAGATCTACATCTACACATGGATCAGCTATGTTTCTACTGATAACATAATGGTCGATTTTACAGACTGGGATCTCGCACCCTCAAGTGAAGTTAAAGTAAGTTGGACTAAAATGTGTAGAGACCAATTTGTGAACTGGAATGATGAAGCAGGGTTTCCGCTTGGGGTTGGGGTAATGGTACCCCTATGGGGGGGGATTCTCAGTCCATCGAAAACTGAATATCTATTTAGTAAATCAGTCGATAATTTAATCCAAGTTCTGAATATCCAAAGGTAATACAAGTAGATAAAGTCAAGGACAGGGAAGAATCCAGAGATAATTTGGGGACACATGTTTCCAGCAGAGGATATGTACCGGTATCCAAATATAACTTTAAAATATGGCTTCTACACCGAACCAACACAGATACAGATGCCTATATTATAAATATGACATAATATTTCTGATTTAAAAATTTAACATGCAAATGAAGGCTGTATTGCAACTGCAGATGTTTTTATTTAAATCGCATATTGTTGAATTGCCTTGAAAATTCAGGTTGACTCAATACTGTCCACTAGGAATTTGGGGTCATTTTGGGCTTCTCGAGTTTGGGCGCCCATACCTGGTATAAAAACAGCCCTGCAAATTTTCCTGGTCGAGGAATAATAATTGTGTTTTTATTTTTGACAATTGAAGGGTTAATGTCGGGATGTAAACATTGATAATGCTATGGTATAGATACCATAACTTTGCGACAAAACGTCAATTTAAATTTGCGGGATAAATAAGTGTACTGAATAAATTTAGAGGAAATTGTTAAAATTCACAATTTATTTTGACGTCTGACTTCACTACATTTTGACAACATGTTATACCATGAACTATTCCTGATCATTCTCCAGCGGCTAACATCTGGACCTCGTCTATAATCATTAATGAGAACAAGTCAGAACAGTGTGTTAGTTGAGATCGTAATCAAGCCTTGAAATAGTGCGTCTGTCATTTGCAGAATGAGGTCCCCAGAGGGTGAATTTAGTGATGCTACCCTGCATAGCGGGCTAGCATCACCAAATTCACCCTCTGGGGACCTCATTCTGCTTACACCTCAGCAGAATGAGGTTCCCAGAGGATGAATTTGGTGATGCTAGCCCGCTATGTGGGGTAGCATCACTAAATTCACCCTCTGGGGACCTCATTCTGCAAATGACAGACACCCTATTTCAAGGCTTGATCGTAATCGCAACATAACCAGGTAGAATCAACCATGTGGCTTTTAGAGATTCCACTTCGATATCTTTCAGAATATGGCAATAATAATTGTCAATATGTGTTGCCCCGAAAAGTATTCTTTTCCTGCCAAATGGTTCGCACGTCTAATGATCAGCGTTAGCGGGCAAATAAAATTAATTTTGTTTATTATTCCCTGTATGTTTTATTTAGTGGCAGATATGCATGTGTGTTGCAGGCATTAATCTGTGTGTTAGGTGGAATATGTTGGAGGGGAATTTGGGTGAGGGGAAAGGGACCCGCTGTTACTCTAGCAGAAACCCTGGATGAAGTGATTATTTGGATGATGGTTCCCCACAACTTTTGTGATTTTATGACACACCTAGAATTGGAAGAAAAAAAAATCGTTGAAAACTCCTTGAATTTTACTACAGATAAAAAGTGTTCATATATAATTGCCTAAGAATACATGTTTTATTTTTAACACTTTGGTGTAAACAATATTTATTCCCAATACAAGACAAGATGAATATTTTACAAAAATGCTAATGGATGAGTATGGGTGATTGGAAAGGGATGAGACAACAAGCCATTTTTAACACTTTGATGAGTAGTATCAATGTATTATGCAATTTACAGATAAATAGTTCAACAAACGATCATAGCCTCAGACATTGGCCATTTTGTAGATAGAACATATTACCTGAACATTTCCCACCATTGTTTGTCTGTTGTCAGCTTTGTCCAATCCAATGTGTACATGTATAACTGGGTTTAGATGAGCGGTCTTGGCCCCAAAGGGGCTTATTTTTCGAGTTTAATTTTTTTCTTTACACACGGAAAAATTATACATCATATGAAAGTAGAAGATGTAGGCTTCATGTTCCGCCCTGCTGTAAAATGTGAAAGTGGTGCCGTTGCCATGGAAACAGAATGTAAACAATGTAGACACAGTTTGATATTAAACCATTTCCGTAAATGGTAAAAACTAATTTAAGCCCATTCTAGGACAGGAACAGACGTTGAAGATCATTTATTGATGATTTGTCCACTATAACTATGTTCCAACGATTCCAGTATTAAATAGGATGCACATATAGGTTATACGGGTCTTTATTCCCATTTTGGGGTGAAAAATGGTGATTTTTGCAAAAAATGCGATAATTTTGGAATTGGAACATTTATTGAATACTACATTGGTTACAGTAATACTTTATGCATTATTATGATGGCATCATACGTGTACTTAAAATTAATTTGGATAAAACTGCCGAAAAGGCTCAATACCAAGAGAAATACCTGTTACCATGGATACGATATTTAAAAATACAAAAAATGCCGTTATTGGAAAGAAATGAAGACCTATAACCCTTGCGACACAATATAACTTTTTGAAATTTGTTTTTTATGACATGCACTTTTAATCCGGACTTCTGTGTTGGGTAATTGATGCGGTTTATTCAGCTGTTGTCATGGAAACGGACCAAATTTCGCCAAATAATGATGTTTTTTTCCCATAGAGCTGACATTTAAAGCATGTAATTTTATGAAGCAAAGCGTATTATGACAACCCGTTATAGATGTCTCAAAACCTTTTTCAAAGATTACTATTTCCCAATTATCCCAGTAGTAGCTAGGATGCACATATAGGATATGAAGGTTTTATTGCCATTTTTGGGTAAAAACTGTTAATTTTTGCAAAAAATGCGATAATTTTGGAATTGAAACATTTATTTGATACTACATTGGTTACAGTAATAATTTATACATATTATGATGGCTTCTTACGTGTGCTTCAATCTAGTTTTGATAAAACTGCAGAAAAAGCCCAATACCTTGATAAATACCTATCACCATGGAAACGATATTAAAAAATACACAAAATTTCATTATTGGAAAGAAATAACCATTGCGACACAAATTAACTTTTTGAATAATGAATAATGATGTTTCCCCCTATAAACCGGACATTTAAATTGTGAATTTTATAAAGCAAAACATATTGTAACAACCTGTTATATGTATCTCAAAATCTTCAACTCATATATATAATACAATAGGGGATAAGAGCACCCCTAAGACGATTTTCCTGCAGGTTTGCCAGACAAATTTACCATTATGTGAACGCACCCTGACATGGTACTCATCAGACTCAAGAGTCCACGTGTTTTTATCATTTTATTCCCAATTTCTCAGCTGTTTCTGTGGATCTAGACGAAAATTGTCTAAATAGTGATGTGTTTTGCACAATTTTTTTTATTATTGGACATTGTGTGAAAAATTACGGGTATGTTTGAAAACCAACACCACGTATCTGGAAAATGCCATGATAGGATTTTAAAAGATTCGCTGTTCGGGAATTATGAAACTGATTTGAAAGCAAATAGTTGATGATTATAAGCTACATCCCTAAATAGTAATTACCTGTACTTACTCAGAATAACGGCATAACAAGTTCCTGGAATATATCACATCCGAACCCCTTTGGGTCAAATGTAGACCTGCATGATTAAAATGGGTCATGTAGTGTGATAATAGTGAGGATTGCTATGCAAATGCGGTGATATGGTGCGCCACAGCTGCCTTATATCAAGCTCAGGCAATATATCCGGTTAATATATCAATATATGTGGTTAGTTTGTCAATAGATGCAGCCTCTTTGCAATTATATTTGGCTACTTTGTCAATATTGGAGGTTAGTTAGTCAATATATGCAGCTAATTTGTCAATATATGTGGTTAGTTAAGTCAATATATGCAGCTGCTTTGCAAATATATGCAGCTACGTTTCCAATATATGTGGTTGGTTGGTCAATACTTTGTCCATTAATTTGGTTAGTTAGTCAATATATGTAGCAAATTAGTCAATATATTCGGTTAGTTAGTCATTATATGCAGTTTCTTTGTCAATAAATATGGTAAGTTAGTCAATATATACATCTATTTTGCCAAAATGTGCAATTGCATTGACAATATATCCAGCAACTTTATCAATATATATATATATATGATTAGTTAGTCATTGTTTGCAGCTGCTTAGTCAATATATGTGGTTAGTTAGTCGTTATATGCAACTATACTTAGTCAATATTTGTGGTCAGTTAGTCATTATATGCAGCTACGTAGTCAATATATGCGATCAGTTAGTCATTATATGCAGCTACTTAGTCAATATATGCGGTTATTTAGTCATTATATGCAACTACTTAGTCAATATTTGTGGTCAGTTAGTCATCATATGTATTTTCTTAGTCAATAAATGCGGTCAGTTACTCATTATATGCAACCACTTAGTCAATATATGCAGTTAGTTAGTCATTATATGCAGCTACTTAGTCAATATATATGGTCAGTTAGTCATTATATGCAGCTAATCAGTCAATATATGCGATCAGTTAGTCATTATATGCAGCTACTTAGTCAATATATGTGGTTAGTTAGTCATTATATGCAACTACTTAGTCAATATTTGTGGTCAGTTAGTCATTATATTCATCTACTTAGTCAATATATGCGGTCAGTTAGTCATTATATGCAAATAATTAGTCAATATTTGGTCAGTTAGTCATTATATGCAGCTACTTGGTCAATATATGCGGTTAGTTAGTCATTATATGCAACCACTTAGTCAATATATGTGGTCAGTTAGTCATTATATGCAGCTACTTAGTCAATATATGCGGATAGTTAGTCACTATATGCAGCTACTTAGTCAATATAAGCAGTTAATTAGTCATTATGTGTAGATACTTAGTCAACATGTGTGGTTAGTTAGTCATTATATGCAGTTACTCAGTCAATATAAGCAGTTGGTTAGTCATTATATGCAGTTACTTAGTCAATATAAGCAGTTAGTTAGTCATTATATGCAGCTACTTAGTCAATATATGCGGTTCGTTAGTCATTATATGTAGTTTCTTTGTCAATATATGTGTTAGTCAGTCATTATATGCAACTACTTAGTCAATATATGTGATCAGTTAGTCATTATATTTTGCTACTTAGTCAATATATGCGGTTAGATAGTCATTATATGCAGCTACTTTGTCAATATATGTGGTCAGTTTGTCATTATATGTAGCTACTTAGACAAAATATATGCATAATATTGACTAACTAACCGCATTTATTGACTAAGTATCTACACATAATGACTAACTAACCACACCTATTGACTAAGTAGCTGCATATAATGACCAACTAACCATATATATTGATAAATTAGCTGCATATATTGTCAATGCAATTGCACATTTTGACAAAGTAGATGTATATATTGACTAACTGACCACATTTATTGACAAAGAAACTGCATATAATGACTAACTAGCCACATATATTGACTAATGATCTACACATAATGACTAACTAACCACATATATTGACTAAGTAGCTGCATATAATGACTAACTGACACATATATTGACTAAGTAACTGCATATAATGACTAACTAACCACATATATTGACTAACTAACATTTATTGACTAAGTATCTGTATATGTGTTTATTATGACTAAGTATCTACACATAATGACTAATTAACTGCTTATATTGACTAAGTAGCTGCATATAGTGACTAACTATCTGCATATATTGACTAAGTAGCTGCATATAATGACTAACTGACCACATATATTGACTAAGTAGCTGCATATAATGACTAACTGACCACATATATTGACTAAGTAGCTGCATATAATGACTAACTGACACATATATTGACTAAGTAACTGCATATAATGACTAACTAACCACATATATTGACTAACTAACCGCATATATTGACTAATTTGCTACATATATTGACTAACTAACCAAATTAATGGCCAAAGTATTGACCAACTAACCACATATATTAGAAACATAGCTGCATATATTTGCAAAGTAGCTGCATATATTGACTTAACTAACCACATATATTGACAAATTATCTGCATATATTGACTAACTAACCTCCAATATTTACAAAGTAGCCAAATATAATTGCAAAGAGGCTGCATCTATTGACTAACTAACCACATATATTGATATATTAACCAGATATATTGCCCGAGCTTGACATAAGGCAGCTATGGCGCACCATATCACCGCATTTGAATAGCAATCCTCACTATTATCACACTACATGACCCATTTTAATCATGCAGGTCTACATTTGACCCAAAGGGGTTCGGATGTGATATATTCCAGGAACTTGTTATGCCGTTATTCTGAGTAAGTACAGGTAATTACAATTTAGGGATGTAGCTTATAATCATCAACTATTTGCTTTCAAATCAGTTTCATAATTCCCGAACAGCGAATATTTTAAAATCCTATCATGGCATTTTCCAGATACGTGGTGTTGGTTTTCAAACATACCCGTAATTTTTCACACAATTTCCAATAATACAAAAAATTGTGCAAAACACATCACTATTTAGACAATTTTCGTCTAGATCCACAGAAACAGCTGAGAAATTGGGAATAAAATGATAAAAACACGTGGACTCTGAGTATGATGAGTACCATGTCAGGGTGCGTTCACATAATGGTAAATTTGTCTGGCAAACCTGCAGGAAAATCGTCTTAGGGGCGCTCTTATCCCCTATTGTATTATATATATGAGTTGAAGATTTTGAGATAAATATAACAGGTTGTTACGATATGTTTTGCTTTATAAAATTCACAATTTAAATGTCCGGTTTATAGGGGAAAACATCATTATTCATTATTCAAAAAGTTAATTTGTGTCGCAATGGTTATAGAACTTCATTTCTTTCCAAACTAGATTGAAGCACACGTAAGAAGCCATCATAATATGTATAAATTATTACTGTAACCAATGTAGTATCAAATAAATGTTTCAATTCCAAAATTATCGCATTTTTTTGCAAAAATTAACAGTTTTTACCCCAAAATGGCAATAAAACCTTCATATCCTATATGTGCATCCTAGCTACTACTGGGATAATTGGGAAATAGTAATCTTTGAAAAGGGTTTTGAGACATCTATAACGGGTTGTCATAATACGCTTTGCTTCATAAAATTACATGCTTTAAATGTCAGCTCTATGGGGAAAAAAACATCATTATTTGGCGAAATTTGGTCCGTTTCCATGACAACAGCTGAATAAACCGCATCAATTACCCAACACAGAAGTCCGGATTAAAAGTGCATGTCATAAAAAACAAATTTCAAAAAGTTATATTGTGTCGCAAGGGTTATAGGTCTTCATTTCTTTCCAATAACGGCATTTTTTGTATTTTTAAATATCGTTTCCATGGTAACAGGTATTTCTCTTGGTATTGGGCCTTTTCGGCAGTTTTATCCAAATTAATTTGAAGTACACGTATGATGCCATCATAATAATGCATAAATTATTACTGTAACCAATGTAGTATTCAATAAATGTTCCAATTCCAAAATTATCGCATTTTTTGCAAAAATCACCATTTTTCACCCCAAAATGGGAATAAAGACCCGTATAACCTATATGTGCATCCTATTTAATACTGGAATCGTTGGAACATAGTTATAGTGGACAAATCATCAATAAATGACCTTCAACGTCTGTTCCTGTCCTAGAATGGGCTTAAATTAATTTTTACCATTTACGGAAATGGTTTAATATCAAACTGTGTCTACAATGTTTACATTCTGTTTCCATGGCAATGGCACCACTTTCACATTTTACAGCAGGGCGGAACATGAAGCCTACATCTTCTACTTTCATATGATATATAATTTTTCCGTGTGTAAAAGAAAAAATTATAAAAAAAAAATTCTGGTCAAGACCGCTCCTCTAGTTGGAGAATCAAATTCGTAACAAAAGGGTTAACGAAATGACTTAAATTTTCCAATGTGACCATGTGACTATGTCCCTACTTCAGCTTGCAACCCCAAAGCTGCTCTGGACTAGTAGCTATTTATTTTATTTATTTATTTCTATTACAAAATCTACTAACTGTAGTTGGGGATTTATTACATGTAATTATGCAAGAAGGAACTATGAAAAGCAGCAAGTCCAAGGCAGCTTTGATCTTGCATGGAAACACTCTGACACATTCTATTGAGTCATGTCAACCGTCTCATTTATCTCAGGTATATCTTGATTGCAAGATCATGTAGTCTCGGACTACTCAAATACATGCATATTTCACAAGTTAAACTGCTTGCAAATGATATATGGGCCTGTAAAAAACATTGTCTTCACTTAAAGTGATGTGAAACACTCCGGTATGGTGATCAAATAGAAATGGAGAATAATTTGCTGAAAGTAGTAATTTTTACAAATATTATATCCAAATTGACAACAAACACCGCCATTCTTATATATTAATTAAATACAGTGACTCTCGATGGCGAAATCGTTTTCGTTAGCTTATCGCAGATAATTGCGTCCCGAATCGAGAATTAAATATTTACAATTGCGCGTAGTTCAGACGATGTTTTCTATGGAGTGGTAAGGTCGATTTGTTTGACGCACCCGAATAAGTACATAATATATCTTTAATATGAATAGTTCGGTTAAAAAGTGCCGATTATGACTGCTGATCTGATATGTCCCTAGAAACAGATATATTGACTTTGCATCCCCCCCCCCCCCCCGGGTGATCAATTCAATGTTTATCGTGAAATGGGCTTACTAAAGTTGCCTAAATCATATAATCACGAGCTGTGACCTTCACCTAATGTAAAATACATTCTTAAGAATTAGGTATTAACTAAGAATTACATTAATCACGTTATTGTTTTGATTTATAAGGTTCCCCATCAGAACATCAAAACGTTAACAGGCTCTGATCTTGTGGAATATGATCTTTATGGGCATAGCCAGAGTAGAGTTTCATGACATGGGCAACCAAGCCTGATTATAGTGTGTCTGTCATTTGCAGAATGAGGTCCCCAAGGGGGTGAATTTAGTGATGCTATCCCGCATAGCAGTCTAATATAACTAAATTGACCCTCTGGGAACCTCATTCTTCTTAGGCCTCATCTTCTCTGGAAAGTTTATTGTCAAATTTCTTTAAAAACTAAGCTTCTATTTCTTTTTCAGTTTAGTTTCTGGATCTATATCCCCAAATTGGCACGACACATTGCATAATCGATGTTCCTAATGGGTGTACATCAGAATATTCACCATTTAGGAACTTCAATCTTAATCTATGTCTCCCATAGCAGATGAGGCCATGCAGAATGAGGTCCCCAGAGGGTGACTTTGGTAATGCTAGCCCACTGTGTGGGATATTGTCACTAAATTCACTTTCTGGGGACCTCATTCTGCAAATGACGGGCACATTAACACATTAAACTCAGACTTGTGAGCAACCTCATTTATATGATTTCAGTTTGAGTATGATGACCTGTACCCGACTGTAATCCGAGGAGCTGATTCAAGGCCAACAGTTTTCTCCAAAGCTAATATACTGAAGATGTCGTTTGAACCGGGCGATGATACCTCTACAAATTCTGGTCACTTGGGATTTAACTTGACATACAAATTTATCAGCAGTAAGAGACATTTTATTGCTAGTTGTATTACATTTATTTTTTCAGGGCATTGATACTGTCATGTACAGTAATGCCCTAAATAATCGACTCCTTAACCCTTTACCCAACAGAATGGCCCTGTGCCAATGCATTCTCTTATATATGCGAGTCGACCATAGGTCGCCTCGCATATATAAGAGAATTCATTGGCTTAACACATATTAAAAATGATAAAATTGTCAAAGAATGTAGAAAAATATTATAAAAATTGTTAAAAAATGTAAGAAAAAATTATAAAATTGTTAAAGAATGTAAGAAAAAATGGTAAAAAGTGTTAAATTTTTTTTTTTTTAGGCCAATGCATTCTCTTACTCTTATATATGCGAGGCGACCTATGGTCGACTTGCATATATAAGAGAATGCATTGGCACAGGGCATAACTGTAACCATCACAATGTGGTCAATGAACCGGTTCCAATGATATTCATATTTGTATGCTGTTATTGAGACGGAAGATATTTTAGGATGTTGAAGCTTTATTTGGCCGTTTTTGGCCGTTTTGTTGGGTTAAAGGTTAACCACAGTAGAATTATGAGTATTTCTTCAGGATTTAGTCGGAAATATGGCTTGTTGCCATTCATCGGAAAGCTCTCAGTCCTGAAAAATTACCCATAATTTTGCTGTGATTAAGGAGTGGATTATTTGGAGCATTACTGTAGATGACACTTTCTCCAAAAGTTATTGCATTGTCATCTACAAAATCTGTGCTTCATCCTGAAATAGATTAAAGTAAATACACAGAATGACATGAGAGTGTGACTGAATGGGTTGTCGATATGGCATGAGTGTGAGTGCAGAACGATAGAACGAGTGGAGTTCTAGCTGTGTTTATTACATGCCACCTAGAAACTAATTAATTGAATATAAAAGACTTACAAAGTTTTTTTCAGAAACCGACGTCTTGTTTTGTCAATAGTTATGATACTTATATACATGTAGTTCTGGTTTCATGGCCCGGAACATCATTTATTTTATATCGATGTCTGATTCCACACACACACATGTGGAATTTGCTTGAAAAAGATAACAGGGCCTAAGATGACGGAGCAGTGTATTTTTCAGGAACTGGCGTATAATAAAATGTTTTTAGGATTTCATATGGCACTGGTTGGGAGGTAAAATCGGAAATGGGATTTACACACTCTATATTTATAAAGATTATTGCTGGCAAATACGAAAACTGCGTTTGAATAACTGTACTATCGGTTAAGTGGACATTATAATCCAACACAAGTAGGCATTCGATAAAAATTTAGATATAATAGTTAAGACAGTTAATGTAAGCTACTCTATGATGCACAAAACAAATTCTATGGCATAGAATTTGTTGTTCGCCTATTGAAGAGTTGATTTCTTATGACAGCACTGCAGGCGTGCCTTGTTCATTTCATCATTGGATTACGAGGCCAAAGATCCAATGTTGATGTCTTATTTCTCTGCACTGAAATTGACAACTAACTTGTAACTTGAATGGGGTCATCGGGGAAACATATATGGCTGAAATCAACAAGACTGAGTGTATGTGACCTGATCGAACCGTTATATGTTTATAGTCGCAAGCTATTCGCAATCTTGGTTTTGCGTTTCACTTTCAGATACTTGTTTGTGCGTTTTAGTGGTGAATGTTATTTTTCGAGTATATACCTTTGGTATATACCTCACAACCCGCATATGTATATATTATGTTTTCAAGTCTGCAAATAGAGCATGTCTGTCATTTGCAGAATGAGGTCCCCAGAGGGTGAATTTAGTGACTTCCTAGAAGGAAAATGTAACTAAAAACAATGGTAATTTGATACTATAGATACTTCCCAGAAGATGAGGCCTAAGCCGAATGAGGTCTCCAGAGGGTGAATTTGGTGATGCTAGCCCGCTATGCAGGATAGCGTCACTAAATTCACCCTCTGTGGACCTCATTCTGCAAATGACAGACACGCTATTTGCAGGCTTATATGTTATCAGATTTCACATTGGACAAAGTGTTTGATGTGTTCTTTTTTGCTGTTTTACAGCCTTCATTGAAACTTGTGCGTGGTTCAATGTTTCTAATGTCAGATAAAATTGTCGACATGGTAAATACGTTACAGTGTCTCCAATAGTCTGGTATAGCATGGTACCAGGCTCGGGCGGGACCAATACCACCCTCCGCTTAGCATCGGTTGGTATTGGTCCCCACCTGGTACCACGCTATACCAGACAACTGAAGACACTGTAACAATCTCCAACAATTCAAATTCCCAGTCATTTTTAAGCTGTACAATGAACCATATGCAGCATGTGATCAGAAAATGACCTGATAATCAAATTTGGACATGTATGACAAGTTGACTGGTACTTGTTTAACATGTGAAGGGTAAATTCTGATAATTCCTGCTTCATTCACATGAAACTCTTTCACTGTCGATTATACATATATTTCTCAGTTTTCATCCAAAAGTCTTTATTATTTTCAGATAAAAGATATACACGGAGATATGTGACAGGTAAGAATCCTGTTTCTATGTTATCTGCTGGGTCCCTATTCCTCTCAAAGATAAGTTACCCACTGAACTCCATGCTATATTCCTTTCTAATCACAAAGGAGGGATCTATGAGACCTGTATACACATTTTTATACCCCCCGCAACGAAGTTAGGGGGGCGGTATACTGGAATCAGCTCGACCGTCCGTCCGTCGTCCGTCCATCGTACCATCGTACCGTGGACACAAATTTGTCCGGAGTTTTCTCAGTCGTTTTTTTTATCAATTTTCGTGAAACTTGGCACAGACATCAACCACCATGGGATCCTGTGCACCTGCGATTTTGACATCTGTCGGACTTTTTTTGGTGGAGTTATCCCCTCTTTTTCGACTTAGAAAATTTGCGCAACATGTATAATTTTGTCCAAGCTTTTATTCCTACATTTATAGGTCAATGTTTTTTAATCTTGGCACTGATATTTAGTACCATGGAAACCTGTGCACCTGCGATTATGATGTCTGTCCGACTTTTTTTTGTGGAGTTATTCCCCTTTTTCGACTTAAGAACATTTTCGCAACATGCATAATTTTGTCCGAGCTTTTATTCCTACATTTTTTGGTCAATAGGTTTAAGATTAGGGTTAGGGTTGTGCACCTGCAATGGGAACTGTTATCTTATTATTTTAACTAAATGTTTACTGACATGTGATACATCTTAATATTTTAAAAACACGGCTGGGTATCCTTAGTCCCATTGGGACAGTCACACCTCTAGTTTATTTGGTATGAAATAGCAGAAGTAGGTTTTTAGCTGTTATACTTAATGATTAATCAGGCATTGTATGCAAGATCATGTGTTGTTGGCTATATAAGTCTTGACTTCGATGGCTATTGCTTTTTCATCCTCTTACAAGATTTGTATAAGTATCTTAATTATTAGGGAATATGTGACCCGCCATATCAAATCCAGTCGAAAGTCGTGATTTTTTTTACCCTGTGCCAATGCATTCTCTTATATATGCGAGTCGACCATAGGTCGCCTCGCATATATAAGAGAATGCATTGGCCTAACAATTTTTTACAATTTTAATCATTTTTTCTTGTATTCTTTAACAATTTTATAATTTCACCCATACAGAGCCCCAGACAAACATGAGCAGACGACACTCTTCTATATGTTTCTATATATGTGTGGGGCTCCCTGCAGGGTAATGGATGTTTTTTATTTTATGTCCTAAAAAATGTAAGAAATATTTATTAAAAAAAAATGATAAAAAATTGTTAGGCCAATGCATTCTCTTATATATGCGAGGCGACTTATGGTCGACTCGCATATATAAGAGAATGCATTGGCACAGGGTAAAAAAATCTCGACTTACGACTGGATTTGATATGACGGGTCACATATGTATTTTCTATTCCCTTCAAAGATACGTTACACACTGAACTACATAGTAGAATCAACTCATAGGAGGATGTAGGGAGGAATTAAATACTGTCCCAAAAAATATTGAGAATGGCCCAAGTTTTGGCCCATTGATTTTCTGGTCCAGCACGAACACTGTTAACAAGAAATGCATGCCTTTGATTGCCGGGTTACTTTGTGGATATGTTGTCAAATAAATCATGTTTCTGTCCAGATTTGTACAAAATATGCTGATGATGAAAGCCAAATGTTAACCTGTGATTATTAATTTTGAAGAATTCATGGTTTAAAATAATTTTATTAAGTTAGACATAAAATTACTCAAGTTAAACATTCAAAACACTTCTCCTCTCATTGATATCTGTGTCTCATAGTCTCTACTTAGGCGTCACCAATTTAATTTTCTAACCCGCAACAACTTTCTTCCCCCAAATTGCAAAAAGAAAAACTGCCTCGTTTGTGTTTTTGTAAGACTTCTCACCAAACCATACTGTCAGTCATAATGGCATGCATATGAAAATCATTTAGTTATTAATTTGTTGATATTATAATGGCCCCGAACCCCATAGGACTCAAGGTTTGGGGCATATAGCCGAGGGCTCCGTCCATCCATCTAGGGATACCCACTTCTTGGATTTAGAAAATATAAAAAATTTCTATCCACACAAATATTTAGTTTTACCCACTCTTTAAACTGAGCGTTGGGTGCATATGCCACACTTGGCGTTGCACTTGTTTATTTTTATTTGCAATAAATTATCTCAAGTGAATATATGAGATTTTCATTCACCAGACATGCCTGAGTTTCTTTTTTTTTAAATCCCTTCATCAAGAGATTTTTTTCTGTGATGTTCGTAAACCAACTTATAAAATTGCTGTGGCCTTACCATGGGGTAGTAAGTGTTCCATGAGAAAAGTGAACTCGGGCCCAACACTAGTGAACTGGAACATTTTTGAAAATGGATTAATTCTACTACTAGTATTCCACGTTTACTTAACAATTTCCAACTAGAATGTTTTGATAGTTGATGTAGCCGGAAAGGTATATTCAACAAATGAATTGCATATATTTCTCTGTTGCAGAAAACTTGTGTTATTTATCATGGGAAAATCCCCAGTGACCTTGACCAGATCAGATAAGAACTGGACCGAAAATCGGAAGAGGTATCAGCCTCGCGGAGCAGTTCCTACCCCGTGCTTACCATAAAATAGCATATTCATGCAGACTGTAGTCCGAATGGAAATATTGACTGGGATTTTTTCCCAGCAGTTATATAGGGTCCATTCCCCAAACACTGGGCTGCAAACCTATGACTACATGTTAAAAGTAATAATAATTATCATCTGCAAGCAAAGACAGATAAATTGATTCCGGAACTGAGCTTGATTTTGACTTTTTTTAACAATATAATTTTTTTGTTACAATAACATTGTCTGTCTCTTTCAGATTGTGGTTATGGTATCTATGACCAGGAAGGTGGAAGCATTAAGCTTAAGATGAATCTAATACACTACAGCAGTAGATATTTTGACTGTGTTTGGGTGATTAAAAAATACTCTGGTTCTGAGATTGAGGGAGCTTATGTTCGCCTTGTCAGTATATCTCCAGGCTTAGGTAAGATGACTCAGTGTGAAATTAATTTTGTGATACTTATTTTCAGTCAAATTGAAAATTGAAATAAATGAGGTTAGTTTGTTTTCATGATATGCATGCTCAATCCTATCAAGTTTTATTGTGCAATCGTATTATGTCATCAGTCTGTATATCGAGCTGTCCGTCTGTCCATTTGTTAAAATGTTCGTTTCTGACCGATTACTCTAGTTTGGATTACTTGATCAGAATGAGAGTTGCTATGTGTGTTTCTAAGCCAAAAATACAGACCATCTGAATATGACTTATGGCCATTTTTCGCATTAGAATTAACCAGATTTGACAACATTTCTGTTTCTGATCAATAACACCAGTTCGGGTTGTTGATCAAGACCAAAGTTGGTATTTGTGTTTCTCAGCCAAATATACAGTTAAAGTTCGAATATAGTTTCTGTCAAATGATTTTTACATGACTAATGGCCCTTTTTCAACTAATTATTCACCTGATTTAATTTTACAAGTGAAGAAATAAACGTATTTAGCCACGCCCCAGTGATGGTCTTGTTAATCTTTCATTACTGAATGGTCTCTCCCATTATGTGATTACTCAGATCCATGACACACCACCCCCCCCCCCCCTCACCAGTGACAGCCCTGCCACTACTGTATCAATTGTCTATGCACTATGGAGAGCACTCTTTTACCGCATGGGAAATTTAAGTGACAACACATGAGTGGGGTATGATCTCAATTTAAATGCACCATTATTTACAAGCTTGTACTGCAGATAGCCCAGTCGCACTTAACCAATTTAAGCAGAGCCTCAGCTCTGACGAGATGCCGATGCAGAGAAACGCTGAAGAAATACTGCTATACAGCGCATGGCATTATGAGCATGGCCCGACGAGCTACGGTACGATTCGGAGCAAACGCCTAAGAAGTGCTGTGAGACGCCACTAAGCATTAAGCACACACGGCCAACAGGGAGAAGCCCAACGAGTGCGATGTAGGTAAGGCAGGAGAGACCACTGGACAGCCCAACTCCCTGTGGCTATGCACCGGCCTGGTGAGATCACACTCTGGCAGAGAGCATGATGGAATAAGCTGACCGGCGACCGAACGGGCGGGTAACACAACCGTTACCACTGCAGGACGCACCAAAGCTGGACCAATGTCACTGATAACGCAGCACCTGAAATATAAATAACAGCAGCAACGAGAGGCAAACAAGCAAGGCCATAGGCACAAAACATGGCATCACACAACAATGAAGAGGGCGCGCCACTCCGCGACGCCGACCAATGCGGGGCATGTAGCTCCAAGGATGGGAGGGAGTGATCGCGACACGTAGAATTTAAGAGTGACTACCAATTCATGTCGACGGAAGGAAGCAGCCTTCCGGGGTGGATGTAAAAAATGCGGATTTTAAGTTCTGCTGATATGGAACGGATCATAACGAAACCCGGAATGTCTGCCGTATGATATAGATCGGACAATAACATAAATCACCCCGAACCTCATCGGCCCTGGGTGCATTATGTTCTAAAAATATTTGTTAGAATGATCCATTCTTCATTTGTGGTGAATTGATTTGATTCACAAATTTACTTTTAAATATTACTATTTTGCATTGAATTCGTTATTCGGAACAAATGGTAATAAATATTCTCTCTCTCTCTCTGAAGGATATGTGGTATGAATGTTCACTATCATGACTGCTGTCAATAGAGGGAAAATGACTTAAATCTCTTGTCGTTCCAGAGTTATCCTTCTTGAAATTATAAAAAAATTTGTCCGTGCATGCAGATATCTCAGCCATGGGTTGTCGGATATGAATGAAATTTGGTATGTATATTAGGCATCCTGACTGCATTGAGAAAGAATAACCAATCAGCATGACATCAGCATCAAGCCTTGAAATAGTGTCTGTCATTTGCAGAATGAGGTCCCCAGAGGGTGAATTTAGTGATGCTACCCCGCTTAGCAGGCTAGCATCACCAAATTCACCCTCTTGGGACCTCATTCTGCTTACACCTCAGCAGAATGAGGTTCCCAGAGGGTGAATTTGGTGATGCTAGCCTGCTATGCGGGGTAGCATCACTAAATTCACCCTCTGGGGACCTCATTCTGCAAATGACAGACACAATATTTAAAGGCTTGATCAGTATTTTCAATTTTAGAGTTATCCATCATTGTTTATTTTAAATTTGGCTTCTTTATTTCAGGATTAACAAGATTTGAAATACAAGAAGGGTTAACATCAGCTGGACGCCTTATATGGTCACAACAGAATGGCGATACTAATGACCAAGCTGAGAAAGGTTTCTCCAGTAAAGTCGGATTCTATATTCGACTTACTGGATATTTTACCACGGGCGAGACTGTCAACTTAGCATATGTTTCTTACAAAACTGCAGGTATGGCTTATTAGCTCAATCACTCATCCAGGGTTTCCGTTAGTACGGCTCAGCGTCCGTAGGACGGCCTCATTCCCCTCGCATATTATCTGTTTGGTTCATACATATACCAAATGTCAGTCGCAATGTCGTAAACAAATCCGGTTACAACGGGAGTTCGGGTGTTAAATAGAATACTGGTGAAAAAGCGGGTCAAATAGCGACGTTAGATACAGCGTAATGCATGTCGCGGTAACATCAAAAAATGTCGGACTGCTGAATATGCATATTTTTGTGTACGGGATGAAACTACTCATGCTCGAAAATCCCGTGATATCGTAGGATTACATAATTTGATCAAAGAACGCCGAATTTCTTAGTCGGGACATTTTTATGCACGGGATTTTCATGAATGAAACTGCTCCTCTCCGAGATCCCGTGCTATCGTACGGTGGTACATAATAAATGGGTCCCCCTGCAGAGTCCATGAGGTATAGAACGGAGTTTTAGCCAACGTGTTATAAAATATAATTTGGCGGGAGATGTGAACACGTGCGTCGTTGATTGTGCTTGGGGACAACGCAACTATTATTTACCGTCCTTTGACATTATCTCCATATTGGGGAGGGGGTACGTATGTGTTTGTCTTTATCACCCATGTATGTAATATGGTTCAAATGAATGGTGTTGTTAACTTGTCACTATGAATTCCCACTATAAAGACTGATTTCGGGACAGGTTCCGTTTTACTGTGAAATAAATCACGTTGGGATTTTGTTGACTATGCGCATAATAAGCAATTGCGGTCGTCAGTTTATGGACTAATATATAGAGACTAGTGAACAAGCTACGCGTTCCGAGTGAAAGATGTCCCTACCCACAGGTATTAGGCACAATTTTTGTTTTTAAATTTAATAAAAATCTCTTTTTATTAATTTTTTTTGGTGCCAAATACCTGTGTCGCTACCATTCGTATTTTGCCGCTATAAATAGCTCCTGCAGTATGACGTCACAGCGCACAAATAGTTTTACGATTGACAGCGTATATCATGTCAGTTTCATTTTCACAGAAGCTGCTTGCAATTCTAGGAAATACTTTATTCAATTCTCCTTGCTATCTATTATTGGTCAATGCATAGATGTTTTGTAGTGTTTAGATTCATCGGAATCTTATTGTATAAATTTGTAAACAATAACTAGTAGCTTGTTCATTTATATATAATCTTCAATCAGACGGCAGTCTTATGTGCGTAATTAGTTGATTGATTATCTGGATACCATCAACAGAATTAATGCACCCACGGAAATGATTGACTTGCGTAATATATACGTAGCTTTGGTTGCTTTGTGAGACTCTTATGTGCAAGGAAATTGCTACTTTTCAGTGTCAAATAACAAAATTTTCGCCCGACGGGACGAACCATGGTCGTCCCGTCGCGTTATGTGTTTCCCCAATACGGACTCATTAATTTTCCCCTCGCGGAAACCCTGACTCATCTCATCATAACCAAACTTTATATGGATCTTCAGTGTTAACCCTTTACCCAACAGAACGGCCCTGTGCCAATGCATTCTCTTATATATGCGAGTCGACCATAGGTCGCCTCGCATATATAAGAGAATGCATTGGCTTAACACATTAAAAATTATAAAATTGTTAAAGAATGTAAGAAAAAATGGTAAAATGTGTTAAAAAAAGATTTTTTTTAGGCCAATGCATTCTCTTATATATGCGAGGCGACTTATGGTCGACTCGCATATATAAGAGAATGCATTGGCACAGGGCATAACTGTAACTATCACAATGTGGTCAAGGAGCCGGTTCCAATGATATCCATATTTGTATGGTTCAATTGAGACAGACCGAAGATATTTTAGGCTGTTGAAGCTTTATTTGGCCGGTTTGTTGGGTAAAGGGTTAAATAACATGACTGTCAGTGGCCATCTTGGAATTGACTCTTTGCATGTCTAAATCCTTTGGCACACCATACATGCCAGTTCTCTCACCAAGCTTCATGCGGTACTTCAGGATGACCACTTGTTGGGAATCATCAATTTATTCAAAATTTCATTAAAAATTACATTTCACATTGGAATCCATCAGCGAACCCTGCAGCTTACATTTATTTGAGAAATTTACAAGCATTTTTCAGAATCACTTCTAGATGGAGCCATCTCCATATATAAGAGAATGCATCAACACAGGGTTTTCGCCAAGTTTTAGGTAGATCCAGTGATAGAAGAGTTATATAATTCTGTAACGGAGGTGGGTGTCAGACTGTATGGTAGAGTGGAATCCTTTGACCCCTTTTATATCTCGTTACTGTAATTATATATATCTCTCTTGTCTTGACTGTCTTCTTGAATTTTGTCGTGGTTCTTGATCCTTAGTTTGGAACTTACAGCCCTTGGGTTCTTATTCAGATAGTCAAGACTTTGTTTATAAAAAATGATTATGTTTTATTCTGATAATATTCCCATCAGACAGGTAAGAATGATGATAATCTATAATAGATCCATGTGATCAATAGCACTGATAGCTCTCTAAGATTACAACTCAATAGAAGAGAATAGAATCTGAGCATTAAACGTGTGCAAATACACGGAAACAGGTATTCCAAATAACGCCACAAAAGTAGAGTCAAACTTCAATAAAGGCACTTTCAGAAAGCCTATTAATAACACATCAAGCGTGTTCTATTGTTTACTCAAATGATTGGGCTCACATTGGAAATACCGGGCTTTGAATCCCAAATTGTGTGTAAACCCTAAAGACGGTGCTAAATCTGACTTGCTCTCATGAGATTTCCGTTACAAAGCCGACCAACGGAAGTGGTCACTTGTTTTTAGCTCACCTGAGACGAATTCTCCGGTGGAGCTATAGTCATCACTCCTCGTCCGTCCGTGCGTCCGTCGAGCCGTCCGTCCGTCCGTCCGTCCGTCAACTTTTTTTAAACATCTTCTCCTCTGAAACCATCATACCGAATTGGTTCATATTTGGTGTGGATGTTCCCTAGGTGACTCTCATTCAGATTTGTTAAAATGAGGTCACTGGGTCAAATAGTTGCGAAGCCAGGGCCATAACTCTATTCCTCCATAGTAATTCTTAGAACAACTTCTTTTACTGAACTATAAGGCCGTATGGATTCATATTTGGTGTGGATGTTCCCTAGTTGACTCAAATTCAGATTTGTTAAAATGAGGTCACCAGGTTGATTAGTTGAGAAACCAGGGCCATAACTCTATTCCTCCATAGTAATTCTTAGAATGACTTCTTCTTTTGAACCATTTGACCGATTTTAGCTTACATTTGGTATGGAGAGTCCTTGTGTGACTGGGGTTCAGATTTGTTCAAATGGGGTCACTGGGTCAAATAGGGGCAGAGCCAGGGCCCAGGGGACATAACTCTTTTAAATTTTTTTATTTAAATCCTTGCCCCTCAACCCCCCCCCCCCACTCCCCCACCTCCACAACTGAATGTCCCTGCCACCCCACACCAGATCCTTGCAAGGTTCACACCATTAAAAGCCTTACACTTTAGTTATATGACATGCCAGGAGCTGACCAGCCTTAATTCTCACAGTGCTCACAGCTGTGTGTCCAGTCATTATAAAGTAATTAACTTTTATCTCAATATCCACATTTATCAGGCTGGGAGAGAATGAGGTGTGTGAATGAAATTTAATCCTATGTGTTTACAGCAATCTCAAATACAACTCTAACTGTTTGACAGTTTACACATTTTATTAGTCGAGTTTTTTTCCAAAACTCGACTTATAGTTTGATGAGGGACGGTGGGCGGCGGGACGGGCGGGCGGGCGGGCGGCGTGTTTTGCTTATAACTCAACCGTTTATTGACGGATGGTGTGTGAGTACATATCCATGCACGTAAGCTGCAGACAAAAAAATCGGGTTCGTCCGCACATTTATTACAGAGTTATGGCCCTTTGAATTTTCAGCTCGTTAGCGCGATAACTTCAACAAACGTTATCCGATTTGATTGAAATTTGGTATATAGGTGTCCTCCCAAGAATATCTCGGATGAGTTCGAAAAACCGGCCTGGTCCGATAAAATTTGATAGAGTTATGGCCCTTAATTAGTCATTTTTCACGAATTTTTAGCTCGTTAGCGCGATAACTTCAACAAACGTTATCCGATTTGATTGAAATTTAGTATATAGGTGTCTCCGAAGAATATCTTGGATGAGATCGAAAACCGGCCTGGTCCGATAAAATTTGATAGAGTTATGGCCCTTAATTAGTCATTTTTCACGAATTTTCAGCTCGTTAGCGGGATAAACTTCAACAAACGTTATCCGATTTGATTGAAATTTGGTATATAGGTGTCTCCCAAGAATATCTCGGATGAGTTCGAAAACCGGCCTGGTCCGATAAAATTTGATAGAGTTATGGCCCTTAATTAGTCATTTTTCACGAATTTTCAGCTCGTTAGCGCGATAACTTCAACAAACGTTATCCGATTTGATTGAAATTTGGTATATAGGTGTCTCCGAAGAATATCTTGGATGAGTTCGAAAACCGGCCTGGTCCGATAAAATTTGATAGAGTTATGGCCCTTAATTAGTCATTTTTCACGAATTTTCAGCTCGTTAGCGCGATAACTTCAACAAACGTTATCCGATTTGATTGAAATTTGGTATATAGGTGTCTCCCAAGAATATCTCGGTCGAGTTCGAAAACCGGCCAGGTCCGATAAAATTTGATAGAGTTATGGCCCTTAATTAGTAATTTTTCACGAATTTTCAGCTCGTTAGCGCGATAACTTCAACAAACGTTATCCGATTTGATTGAAATTTGGTATATAGGTGTCTCCCAAGAATATCTCGGATGAGTTCGAAAACCGGCCTGGTCCGATAAAATTTGATAGAGTTATGGCCCTTAATTAGTCATTTTTCACGAATTTTCAGCTCGTTAGCGCGATAACTTCAACAAACGTTATCCGATTTGATTGAAATTTGGTATATAGGTGTCTCCGAAGAATATCTTGGACGAGTTCGAAAACCGGCCTGGTCCGATAAAATTTGATAGAGTTATGGCCCTTAATTAGTCATTTTTCACGAATTTTCAGATCGTTAGCGCGATAACTTCAACAAACGTTATCCGATTTGATTGAAATTTGGTGTATAGGTGTCTCCCAAGAATATCTCGGATGAGTTTCGAAAACCGGCCTGGTCCGATAAAATTTGATAGAGTTATGGCCCTTAATTAGTCATTTTTCACGAATTTTCAGCTCGTTAGCGCGATAACTTCAACAAACGTTATCCGATTTGATTGAAATTTGGTATATAGGTGTCTCCCAAGAATATCTCGGATGAGTTCGAAAACCGGCCTGGTCCGATAAAATTTGATAGAGTTATGGCCCTTAATTAGTCATTTTTCACGAATTTTCAGCTCGTTAGCGCGATAACTTCAACAAACGTTATCTGATTTGATTGAAATTTGGTTTATAGGTGTCTCCCAAGAATATCTCGGTCGAGTTCGAAAACCGGCCAGGTCCGATAAAATTTGATAGAGTTATGGCCCTTAATTAGTCATTTTTCGTGAATTTTTAGCTCGTTAGCGCGATAACTTCAACAAACGTCCTCCGATTTGTTTAAAATTTGGAGTAGACATACTTGCTAAGAATATTTCGGACGAGTTCGAAAACCAGCCTGGCCCGATAAAATTTGATGGAGTTATGGCCCTTAATTAGTCATTTTTCGATTTTACCAATTAATTAGTCTACCGATACTGATGCACACCAATTGGCGGTAGCCACCGGCGGTAAGCCACCGAAAACGAGACACAGCATCTCTGATGCCACCAGAGATGCTACCTCTTGTAATAGTATTAGTATTAACCATTTCATTACCGAGCTATGCTGGTACAGCAAAAAGACCCTGCACCAGTGTATTCTCCTATATATAAGAGAATACACTGGGGATCAAGGAAATATTGTTAGGACAATTTTGTCAGACATCCAAATAAATCAGACATGTCCTATTCTCGCAGGGATGTCCCCACATATGTTTGGGGAGGGGGCATATTTCTCAGATTTGTTCATTGAGATGTAATTTTTTTTCCAAAACCAATTACGTATACTAAAATAAAATGAATATAAAATAATAGACCATTGATCAAGAGAAATGAGCCCCTAGTTTTAATATTTGTCCAATATTTATTATTTTATAACAAGGTTCTAGTATCATGCCAGTGCATTGTCTTATATATATGTGAGTGTCCCATAGGTAGCCTCACCTAAGAGAATGCACTGGCTCTCAAGGTTAAGGAAATATTGTTAGGCAAATGTAGACAAGTATCCAAATAAATCACAGATGTCCTATTCTTGCAGGGATGTCCCCATGGGTTGAGGGGGTGGAATTAGCAGATTTGTTAAATGAGATGTAATTTGTTTTCTCAAAATTAATTATTTAGACTAAAATGAATATAAAATAGTAAACTACTTAATTTTTTAACCCCCAGATTACATTATATAAAATATATGCCATATTATATACCATTTGAAAGAGGAAGCTCCAAAACATTGTATTCTCAACTTTTCCAGTATAATAAACTGTGGACATGTTGTTTTTATTGAGTTGCCAAAGAGTTTTGTCATCTAGATTGCAGTAAAAAGCAAAATTATTTTCAATGCAGGGGGAATAACTCTATATATTAAAGATGGAGTTCTTCCCCTTCCATTGAAAAGTTTGAATTCTGTTGCATTCTATAATTTCAGTAGTTTTTGGCTCACCTGAGACGAAGTCTCCAGTGGAGCTATAGTCATCACTCCTCGTCCGTCCGTCAACAATTCTTTAAACTTCTCCTCTGGAACCATAAGACCGTATGGGTTCATATTTGGTGTGGATATTGCCTTGGTGACTCACATTCAGATTTGTTCAAATGAGGTCACTGGGTCAAATGTGGGCAGGGACATAACTCCAAAAAATATTAAACATTGCAAGTGAAGTCTGACATTTTATAAACATTTCGTGGAGATCTGCTAGAGGTCATTAATTCCCAATTACAACATCAATCTATTACCTTGGGTGACAGATTTGTGAAAATGGTATTACAAAGTCGAATAAGGGCATTGCCAGAGACATAAATATTTCACAACATATTAATTCTTAAAATATGTATGGAAGAGCCAAGAACTAGTTGGCTTATTTAGCATGGAATGTTCTTGTTTGACTGCAATACAGATATTTTTAATGGGGTAACCTGGAAAAATAGGGGCCAAGCGAAGGACAGTTTCCTTCTTAATATGCTTCCTTCACAAGGACCATCAGGTCTATTTTTTTTATAAAAAGGCGCTTGTGAGATTGGAAATTTCCAACAATTGGGGAAAGTTTGAGATGTCAATTGTGTAATTCCAACCTAAGACTTGGGAGTCTTGAGCCTAGTCGGGAGGGGACTTGTTGGGGGGGGGGGGGGGGGGGGGGGGGGGGGGGGGTTGATCAGTAGTGCGCAGTTGGTAATTTGGCCACATATCCTGTTTAGATCTACTTCTTTTAAAGTGATTATGAAAAGTTCCAACTATTGTCTCCAGAGTCCCAGTCTTATCAGTCTTTGCAGTCTGGTGATCGACCCCACAGTCATTGACTGTCTTGTTATACTAGGCGCAGAGACGTGGCAACAGGGGGGATTTGGGGGGGGTGTCTCACCCCCCCCCCCCCCCACTTTGGTCAAAATTTTTAACAGTTGGAAATTTCATACCTGCCAAAACATTAGTTGGAAATTTCACACCAACAATAGGTTGAAAATGTTCTTGTAGTTTGATTTTCCAATAATTTATTGGGGGGAATTAATTGTTTTTGGACCAATATTTGCATATTTTCTATTTTTTGTAAAAATTTTGGAATGAAATTGTCATCAGTTGGAAATTTTCCAACCTTAGGGGTGGGGGTGACAGGTTGGAAATTTCCAACACTTGGAAAGCTTGTGTCCTGGTCCCTCCCCCATATCCACTCAAAAACTGCTAGTTAATTTAAGAAAACAATATTGTCATACATTTGGTCAGCATTGTCATTGTCATCAGTTGGAAATTTTCCAACCTAAGTGGGGATGTCATAGGGACCGACGAAGCTTCGAGATTCGATTCGATTTCGAATCTTACGTTCCGATTCGATTCGTTTCGAAAGCGGTCGTGTGATTCTGGATATTTCGATTCGTTGTATAAAAGTCCATTATCGCCTGCAGTATCTTTAAAAATGTTCATTATATCCCCAATACGTAACCTGAATCTCCTTCTGCGACCTCCGTGGTCTAACATGTATATATAGGTTGCCCAATAACCCACTGCACATAGTCTTCCCAGTCCCAGTGGTGGTTACTCGCTGATGCGGAAAGTCGGCGGGTTACTCATACAACAACATATAGATCGGTGATGGTTCACGTCACGTTTTCCGATTGAGCCACCGAGGCCCCCGACATATAAAGAGGAATAACTCTATATTTCCATATACTGTGCACTGGAATTACATGTTTTGTTTTATACAATACCTATTGAATTTCTGTGACCATTCAGCTTTCATGAACAGTTCCTCTGTTCCTGAGTCCTGACAACTAACTCGGTTGATCCGACGAAAAGGTCCACATTGGGATTCTATAGTTCCCGTGATCCTGTTTGGTGTTTGCGTATGCGCCAATCCCAAGTCAGAATGCGCAATTCTGATATCGCGCGTGCATGCTGCCTGCTGCCATGCATGCGACAGGGCGAGGCAGGCGTACATGCGCAGAATCGTTTCCGATTACAATGACTCGCACCAGACTCAATTGCAAATGGAAACTATTCTCCGCATGTACATGTATGCCTCGCATAGACTAGTGGCAGTGTTACTGTGTAAACAAACAAAAAACTATGAACTGATATGCCATTCCAATATTAAACTAAATGTTGATCATACCATGTCATAAAACTGTAGTTTAATTAACCTCCATCGTAATTTCGTAAGCTTCGCGTTATCTCACAGACGTTATAAAATCGTCTGACATTTGCCCTCATTTTGCTCTTACTTCCCACCGACATGTACCGCAAATCTTCTAAAGTGTCGGCAAAAGATTTGATTCGAGATTCGATTCGATTTTGAATCATCATCATGATTCGATTCGATGTTGAAATTGCCGATTCGTCGGTCCCTAGGATGTCAGGTTTGAAATTTCCAACTCTAGGAAGGCTTGATGCTAGTCTAGATGGTAGGATTTTGTGATTTTCTTGTTCAGATTTCAAAATTTTCGCACACCGGTGTGTCTTTGTCCCTCCCAATGCATGGCCAATACAAAACTGCTAATTTTGGTTAAACTTGTGGTTCATCAGTTGGAGAAATTTCCAACCTGAGGGGGGCAGTATGAGGTTTGAAATTTCCAACACTAGGATAGGCCTTTCCAGATGCTAGGATTTGCGATTTTCTTGTATAGTTTTCAAAATTTTCTCACACCGGGCCGAACAACCATGGTCAGCCCGGTGTGTCCTGGTCTCTTGCCCATAGCCGTGTGCATTTGTCTGGAGTTAGACCACTAGATGTTAGGATTTATGCAATTTTTCAGGTTAAAATATATGAATGTTCTCATACCAGGAATTTAGAACCATGGTTTATGAATATATAGGATATTAGGCCTGAGATAGGCCTGAGAGCACTGAGGTGCAAGGGGGTGGGGGGGGGGGGGGGTTGCAAATGTAATTTTGCAAAACTTGTGTTTGGGCCGAATCTGATTCAAGGGGGGGGGTGCAGTTGGAAATTCCCAAGGTGGACACCCCCCCCCCCAAACGGAGACCCTCTAGCCACGTCCCTGACTAGGCGACCTTATGGTCTTAAATCCAACCACATAATGTGGTCGGAAAACGACCATTTGCTCAGAAATCTGACCATACGGAATGACCACGAGCAGCGCTTGTCAGTTGGGTGCAGTTGCATAACTGGTGACATCACCGCTAAACCCGACAGTGCTAAGAATCTGGGACGAAATACGAACAAATTACCAACTTAAAACATTAAACTATGCAACCGCTATTAATAATTACGACTTACTGTTTAAATACAATAATAAATGTGACGTAATGAGATGAATATAATAGGATAGAGAGCATGTTTACAACTAGAATGAGGTGAATAGATGGGAAAATGGTGACGAAAATGAGCATGTTTACAAAGCGATGTTGCGAAACCGAAAGTAAGAAACTTTACGCTATGACATTAAAGGTATACTTTGCAACATCGCTACAATTCTTTCAATTTCTCTGTTTCAGTGAAGTGTTACAGTTCAGATATGTTTCACTGTGGTGGACTGAAGTTCTGTATAAATGAGAAATACCAATGTGACATGGTTCCTCACTGTCCAGACGAGGAAGACGAAAGTTTGAGTGGATGTAATGCAGTTGTTCGCGGGAGTGATGATTATAAGGTCTCAATCGGCATCATTGTGCCGACTGTTGTCTCTGTCTTTGTCGTCATCATAGTGTGTTTGCTAGCAATTTTCATACACAGATGTCGGAAAGTATCGGCAGCGAGGTCAGTAAGAAGGTCTTCGAGGAATAGCAGAAGTGAGTATGAATTTAAAGACATTATGGACTTGTTCGGGTACGTGACATTGATGTTAGTACTCAGTCGCTGTGTCAACATGGGGAATGTAGCATTCTACTAACATCGCCGAAAATTTCAAAGAAATCGACCATACCACTCCATAGAAAACATCATCTGAACTGTTCTCAATTCTAAATATTAACATCTTGATTCAGGACCCAACTGTCGGCGACAAACTAACACAAATTATTTCGCAATCGAGAGTCATTGTATTTAACTAATAATATACAAGAATGAGTGGGTGAAATACTTTAGTAAAGAGGGTTAAACCATATCTATTATATATACTTTGAACACTAATATCTGGGTGTCATCTACAGGGTCATCAGTGCCTGTGGACCGTTTTAGGGTCCCTTTCCCCTAGACTATGTTATCCCTCAGACACATTCCCTTACCGTATCCATAGATTAATGCATACATACATCAAGTCTGAGTTTAGTGTGCCTGTCATTTGCAGAATGAGGTCCACAGAGGATGAATGTAGTGACTCTATCCCGCATAGGCTAGCATCACCAAATTCACCCTCTGGGGACCTCATTCTGCTTAGCCCTCATCTGCTATGGGAGACATAGACTCAGATTGAAGTTCCCAAGTGGTGAATATTGTGATGTACACCCATTCGGAAACCACCATTATGCAATGTTTCATCTGCCAATTTGGGGATAAGAGAAACTAAACTAAAAAAGAAAAGAATCTATGTGAAGAAGTTTCTATAGAGATTTGATCATAAAGAAAGATTTCCAGAGAAGAGGCCTAAGCAGAATGAGGTCCCCAGAGGGTGAATTTAGTGATTCTAGCCTATATGTGGGATAGCATCACTAAATTCACCCTCGGGGGACCTCATTCTGCAAATGACAGGCGCACTAAACTCAGTCTTAACATACATCATCAGTATCTCCCGCTAATTGAAACCAACAGGGAATGATTAACAAAGATAATTTTATTTCCCAGCTAACAGTGACCACTAGTGAACCATTTTACTCAATTCCCAAAAAAGAAAATTCACTTCAAGATACACACATTGACAATTATTCCCTTATAAAAGATATTGAAGTCGCAACTTTTTAGTCAACATCAGTGAAAGCCATTCATTTGATCCTGCCTGGTTGCGTGTGAATACATTTAGGATATTATCTTATTCTGTTTAACACTTTCATATTCTGAAATTGAAAAATAATTTAAAGATACAAAAGGTATTCGCTGTCAGTACAACTGGAAAATTATATGTTAATCCTTCCATAACTGAAGCTTCATGAAATTTTATGAAAACCCTGTGCCAATGAATTCTCTTTATGCACTGGCACAGGATTTTTAATGCTGCACAAGCGCAGCTCCCTTCATGTAAGTGTTATACCAGTGTACCCAAGACGAACATGATAAAATATTAGGAATTTGTTCTTATTTTCATAATCAATAACCCTCCTGTAATGGCAGGTTGTGAAGTAACGCTAGGTTTTGAAGTAACTGATAAGTTTTTACAAACAAGTTTTTTTCCCAAAGAAATCTATATTGACTAAATAACGGGAGATATTCAGAAATGAAAAACAAATAGTAAAAAAGTTTGTTTTTTTCAGAAGTGATTTTAAAGAGTAACCCCAAACCTCCCACAAGCCCACCCACCCAATAGGTGAATTTCAGTTATATACGGCCAAAGTTGATCATTTGTGGTGTTTTAAAATCTTTCAGACATCTCTGTTATTTAGTCAAAAGTACTTTCTATATTGGGTTATCACCATTTCATACATTATTAAGATTTACTACCAAAACTGGCAATGTTACTACAAAACTCGTCAGTATCTTCAAATCCTGGCGATGTTTACTTCAAAAGTCTTCCGTTACTTCTAAACCTGGAGTTACTTCAAAACTTGGCGTTACGCCCTCCATGATGATATTCCGCACGTTAAAGCCATTGTTTGCATTACTGTAACAGGGAATCCAGTCATATTCTGTTGTTGGCAATGAATTTTTTTTAAATAACTCTAAAACACAGATAGCTTCACTATCAGTTGTGGTGCATTACTTATATCATCGCAACAGCAATGGCAGCACTCAAGTTGCCTTATCCTCTTCCCCTTTTCTATTCTACTCATGTTTCCATCATAAAAATGTTGTTCATCATAAATGTTATATTAATTGGGGCAAATCCATATTGTTTAAAATCAAGTCGCCTTATATATTATATTCTTGGTTTTAAAACAAAAAGAACCATTACTCGTAGCACTTTGCATAAATGTTCTGGCAAATACAGTTATGAGCAAAATTTGGACACCTCGAGATGTAGATATGTTTAGATGATATATGCTGATATCTTCGCACAATTTGTTAGGCCTAAAAAAAAAGACGTTGTTTCCGCTAACCCGACCGACCCTATTTTAAACCCCCGACCCTAAACTTTTTATTGCCATCGCAAAAAAAAAAAAAATTAAGTACATCGTGCCGAATGATAATAGCATATTCCACTGAACATATGGGAAATATTAGGATTATCAAAGACTATATTAGTATATAGACTAGTATATGTAAATATTAAAGCATATGTAAGATTGAATTGGAGTTTCTAGTTCCTCTGTCATCTGGGTTAACCTGATTGGGGCTAAGAAGTGCATTGTTTGGGTTATTGACAAGTATTATACAGTTATTTTTAAAGATACTGAAAAAAAAAAGTTAACAAAAAAAAAGTTAAGCCTACCTAGCTACCCTAATTTTTTTCAGCTCGTTAGCGGAAACAAACGTATTTTTTGGTTTAGGCCTTATCTGTTATATGATGGAAAATTTCAATAACATTGTATCCACATTTTGAATGCCTTGATGGCCTTTAATTAAAGCAAACTGAATTATTATCTTAGTAGATGATGGCAACGGTACTTTATTAATGTTAGACCTGTTCTTTCAATTAATAGATAGAAATAGAGGAAGACGGGGCCAGTTTCAGATGAACCTGACGATTCAACAAGAGGATTTGCCACCTTCATATGATGACGTTATTCGTAATTCACCAATTGGCTATCTTAACATGGTTAGTCTCTTAAGCGAGATTGTAGATTTTATAAGCAGATGTTCTGTTATAAAACGATGCATATCATCAAGCCTTGAAATTGTGTGTCTGTCATTTTCAGAATGAGGGCCCAGAGGGTGAATTTAGTGATGCTACCCCGCATAGCGGGCTAGCATCACCAAATTCACCCTCTGGGGACCTCATTATGCAAATGACAGACACACTATTTCAAGGCTTGCATATCATGTTAACCCTTTCTGTACTAAATACTCATTGATGAGTAGTTCCCTTAGGAAATATTCAGATATGAAACAAAGAACCAAAACAGAGTTCACAGACAAACGTTCTGCGATTGACATCGTTCTCAACTTTAATATTTTGAACTCCGTGACTTATAAACAATTCACTGTGCTTTTTGCGAGAAACTAAACAACACTCGACCTGCATTTTCTCCGACACAAAATGTGTTTTGTGAATAATATCGAATTGATATCATCATTATGCTATACTATTAGTATATTCTTGAGGAAATTATCATAATTTGATAAATATTATTTCTAAATTATAACCTACAACGAAGGCCGTCGTCCCTTTAAAAAACCTGGCTGCCAGCAGCCATCTTGGATTTGAAATGTGAATCCATTAGCACACCCTGTAGCCCGCATTTATTGGAGAATTGCTTTGAAACTTTACAGGCTTGTTTATGATTACCTCTGGATTAGGGTCCTGCGAATCGATTTGATTCGATGCAATTCAGAATAGTTTGTCTGATGTGATTCGATTCAAAATCGGCTGCACTGATTCAAATTTTATTAAATTTGTTCTCTCAGTTGCATTGACGAATTCACTTAGTTTATATATACTATAGAGTACTTCCACCATTACTCTTGTGCTAAGAAACTTTGCGATACTAGCGAAGGCATGCAATATTTTCCAACAACTCTAATGAATGAGGAGTTTGAAAAGTTATTTCATTAAATATACACCAATAAATACGTCAAAGAATCTTCATTTATCTGGGACTTTTTCTTTATGCAGGCAAACAATGTATAGCTACGTGAAACGTCATTGCAGTCCTTATAGAAGACGATGTTTGTTTCACATCCCATTAATTGATTTAAGTATGTTTATCGAAGTTTTGGATCATGTAATAAATAGAATCTACAAGTTGTCCCCAGTTTATAGCGGAATTTACAAAACTCGTCCAGTAAATTAGGTCTGGACCTCACCAAAGGCTCGGTCCAGACCTAATTTACTGGACTTGTTTTATAAATTCTGCTATAAACTGGATTGTAGATCATCTATGTCTTACACCATGTAAAAGGAAAGAGGTGAAATATATACAGTAATGCCCTAAATTATCGACTCCTTAACCAGAGCAGAATTATGGGTAAATTTTCAGGATTTAGTCGGAAATATGGCTTGTTGCCATTCATCGGAAAGTTCTTTGAGAGCTTTCCGATGAATGGCAACAAGCCATATTTCTGACTAAATCCCTCGATTATTTAGGGCATTACTTGTATAGCCATTAGCTCTCTTTCCCAAACTTGTGGTACCCCTTAATATTCCATTGTGTTGCTCAATTTAAAAATGTTGCATAAAAAAAATTCTTTTTGCATTTCAGGGTTTTGCATTGTCACAAGCGGACGGTTTAAATTGTCCGCCACCTTATTCAGAGGTTGTTCCAGATGGCGTCATATTATCTCCTCCTGCCCTCGTGTCGGTGAACCCAAATCAATCCAGTCAAACTCCAGCCAATCAAGAAGTTGAATCGGATGTCAGATACGTACAGAGATCAGACTCTACCCCAGCCAATCGGAATCAAGATTCCCAATTGCATCAATCTAATATACGTGTTGGAAGTTTTCCACCCGATCTCGACAAGTCATTAACAACGGTCATTCCATTAGTAAAGACTACGTCCGATCGATTGAGCTTCAATCCCTCCTGGTCAGCAGGTAGATCTCAGACTATATCTACTCAAACTGAAAATTCCAGACCGAACCCTGAAATAATTGTTCGGTCTTGCTCGCCGGAACTCACTCAAGCTTCCATTGATGTATCGCGAGAGGCAGAACCGTTGCATCGTTCGATCAGTCGAGAAATTGGTAGCGCTTCAGGTAATTCGCCAAATGAAAGAATTGTGCCTGATTCTCATAGAAACCGGGAGAGATTGAGGACACATAGAGAAAGTGATAATAATAATCAGAAAAAGAAAAAGAAAAAATTACGAAAGCACAGAAGTGACGAGAGGGTTAATGAAGCCGGTAGGCGTGGTGAGATAATCAGGCGGCCTATGAGTGCAGATGAACGGAAGCAAGGTGATATACCACCTGCATATGGTCACAATAATTTATCACCTGATGGAAATATGCAAAATACCAATATGCCCCTTGCGACTTCATCACTCGATAGATATTCTGGTAATCAAAGATTGGTTGAGGGAGAGTATGCTGCTAATTATATGGAAACAGTTCCTCCTAAAAGGCACAACCAGCCACCTAAAGCAGGAAAACGGCATCGGACACCTAAATATAGATGCCACGAGAGAGCTTATGACAGTACTGATTCTGATGACCAACATCTTCCAGCTAGACCTCGCCGACCAAAGCAGGCTTCTCACAAAGCGCGTACTCCGAAACGAAGGAGTTCATTGCCAACAGAAAGAACCGAAGAAGAGCGATCTCATTCATTGAACACTCATTCTTCAGGATCTCATAATCAAAGACAAAAATCACAACCTTCAGCAGGCATGAACGATAATGTTATGCATGATCACGCAATGAGTACAGGGACTTCTGATCCGCACCAATTTGTAAACCATGGTTATTATTCGCCTTTGCTGACGAGGCCTGTGAATCAGATACCGCGTTCTTCAGATAATTTGCTAAGTAGAGCTAGAAGCGATTCTCATGTCGGTGACTGCAATAATATTCCCGATAAACTTTATAGTTCTCATATTACTGAATCTCAAACAAAGCCAGGTGAAATTTCGTTTGTGTATGATAGTACAATGGCTGTGAATGATGATAATAATTCATCAATTTGTGATAGCTTTATTCCTCCTTCGGACTCCATTCCAGAACCAAGTGCTGTGTTTGAGAATATTAACATTCAGAATGATGTCAAGGATAGAAGTAGCAGAAATGTCAATACTTCTTCAGACGTGAGCAGAGCTCCAGTTCTTAAAAGTTCTTCAGACATATGTACTATTCCAGTTCTCGCAAGTTTTTCAGATATCACAAATGATAATATTCTTGACAGTTCTTCAGATATGTGCAAAGCTCCGGTTCCCAGCATTTCTGGAGATATTAGCAGAGCTCCAGTTCTCAGCAACTTTACAGCTCCAGTTCTTAGCCATTCTGAGGACAATAACAGAGCTTCAGTTCTCAGCAGCTCCCAGTTGCAGGAGATCATGGAACAACGGAGAGATAACCGGAATCTGATTCTTTCACTAATTCAGAATTCAGATGCGGAAGATATCTACATATAAATTATATTTGATGAGTTTAATATTCTAGAGAAGTATTGTATATGATAGCAGTTTGTATGTAAACGGTAAATTTTTTTGCTCTTGCATTTTGTGAGTAAACAAAGCCAGGTGAAATTTCGTTTGTGTATGATAGTACAATGGCTGTGAATGATGATAATAATTCATCAATTTGTGATAGCTTTATTCCTCCTTCGGACTCCATTCCAGAACCAAGTGCTGTGTTTGAGAATATTAACATTCAGAATGATGTCAAGGATAGAAGTAGCAGAAAGTCTAAAAATGAAGCAGAACTTACAAAAATCAGCAACAAATCATGATCACACCCTACTCCTATTTAAATTTGTACAGTACTGCTTTTCGTGCACCTGTCTGAGAAAAAAATCGTATGACTCAAGATTTTAGGAACAAACGTGGGAAAATAAAGGAACTTTTGTATTGATCGAAAGTTCAGATCTTAACAACCAATAATAGCTTTAAAATTTATGCCACACAAAAAATTAGATCAACACAAGTAGAATGACATCAATTGTCAGCTGAATAACAGATAATTTGGTCAAAAATCTTACATGAGGACACATTACCATCCCTTCTCCAAAATTATGTACCATTATACAAAGTTTGTATTACGAACGAACCATATCTGTTTAGGTTTCATATAAACAATAAGATTAAGTTAGCCTATAGTTCAGTTAGTTACATGTTTACATAATCAACGAATCAATTAGAAGCAATGTTACTGTTAAATTTTTAATTATAATTTTAATTGCCTTGACTGACATGGCATCTTGATTGTCATAACCCTTCAATGTCTGGAGCTTGGGGTTCATGACAGAAGTTGTGCTGGTACAGCATTAATGACCCTGTACCAGTGCGTTCTCTTGTAGATAATTTGGTCAGAGATCTTCCATGAGGACACATTACTATCCCTTCTCCTTCTCCCTAGTTCAGTTAGTTACATGTTTACATATAAATCAATGAATCAATTAGAAGCAATGTTACTGTTAAGTTTTTAATTATAATTTTAATTGCCTTGTGTGACAAGGCATCTTGATGGTCATAATCCTTCCATGACTGGAGCTTGCGGTTCATGACAGAAGTTGTGCTGGTACAGCATTAAAGACCATGTGCCAGTGCATTCTCTTATATGGAGCCTCGCATATATAAGAGAATGCACTAACTTACAAGGTCAAGGTAAATATTGTTAGGCCAATGCATTCTCTTACATATGTGAGGCTCCCTATGGGAGACTCAAATATATAAGAGAATGCATTGGCACAGGGTTTTCGCAAAAATTCAGGAAGCTCCAGTCATGAAAGGGTTAACACTGTTGCATATGAACTATTTCATTGTTGGTTGGGGTCATATTTGGCATTAGTTATGTTAAAATTATTCACAATGATCACAGATTGTCTTCATGTTTTAATGTAAATAAACCTTAGTTCATAAAAAATATTAGTAAAAGTCAATGTTAAGTGACATGTTTTTCAGCTAAGTAAATATGTTTTGGCGAGATAATGGTAGCCTGTGTATTTTACTCATGGTTTTATGTGACATATACACAAGCAAAACACGCTCCATATTTTGTATTGACAAGTCATGCACTGTATTCTGATGTCACGTTTTTGGCCGATCTGTCTTCTGTATTCAGTTCCATAACTATTGCCTTATCATGCGATCGGCACTGGAGAATGTTTATTTAATGTAAGGTCCATATAGATGCTGGTGAAGTGAAGTTTATTCTCCGATACAAAAATGCCGAAAGCAAAAACGTAAAATAACATGAGGGACACCCCAAGTTCAGTCTGAGGTATTTGCCACCTCACACGTAACATCTGATGCAAACAGCAACATCTGACCCAACAAGACGTAAAAAATAAATGCTAATCCCATTGCCAATCTAACAACTCCAGTAGAACAGTATTATCCTTCCATACAATATGGCTGTAATACAGGTTATGGCCATCCACCGGCACATACAAAATGGCTAAATACACTGACAAAAGTATGCCTGTTTTTTTGTTTGGTTATTTCGTGTGAACAAATGCGTGTATATAATAAACAAGCTACCATCATCTCGCTGCTAAATTTTTGATCTAGTTGTGACAATCTTTATCAAAATCATAACACATGAAAGCTAACATTGTTTAGTGCATTCAAACAAGATAAGAATATAGCATAAGGGACATCAAAAATAAAATTACTGTTTTTTCCTCGGACACCTCCTTCATCACTAGGAGATGGCCTTAACCCTTTACCCAACAGAAGGGCCCTGTGCCAATGCATTCTCTTATATATGCGAGTCGACCATAGGTCGCCTCGCATATATAAGAGAATGCATTGGCTTAACACATTAAAAATTATAAAATTGTTAAAGAATGTAAGAAAAAATGGTAAAAAGTGTTAAAAAAAGATTTTTTTTAGGCCAATGCATTCTCTTATATATGCGAGGCGACCTATGGTCGACTCGCATATATAAGAGAATGCATTGGCACAGGGCTAACTGTAACTATCACAATGTGGTTAAGGAGCCGGTTCCAATGATATCCATATTTGTATGGTTCTATTGAGACAGACCGAAGATATTTTAGGCTGTTGAAGCTTTATTTGGCCGTTTTTGGCCGTTTTGTTGGGTAAAGGGTTAAGCAAAATACCGACATGTCGCTGGAGCTGTGAAGTAAGTTTGGTTAACCCTTTCATGACAGGAGCTGCGCTGGTGAGGCATTAAAGATCCTGTGTCAGCAGGTGCCAGTGCATTTCTTATATATGCGAGTCCCAAAGGGAGCCTCACTTATAAAAGAGAATGCACTGGTATACAAGGTCAAGGTAAATATTATTAGGCCAACACATTCTCTTATATATGTGAGGCTCCCTATGGGAAACTCACATATATAAGAGAATGCATCAGCACAGGGTTTTCGCAAAATTTCAGGAAGCTCCCATCATGAAAGTGTTAACCGGTGATGCTTCAATAAGAATAGTGTAGTATGGTATGGTATATGTTTTGTATGACATTGTTATATTAACAATGCAGGTTTCAGTTAACGACTGGACTTACCTGACACAAAGGTGTAGAATACATACAGAATACAACTTTTATCAGAATCTCAAATCTTTTATTTTATTATATACTTGCCCATGAATTATAAGGTTTTAGTAGTGAGATATAAGTGATATCCCACTAGTGAGTGATATCAGCTTGAAATTTCTGATGTATTGACATTCATTGGGGGCCATAGGCAAGTAACTAAAGTATATAATAAACAGAATATCCACACTTTTTCAGTGGATATGGGTTAAGCCAATGCATTCTCTTATATATGCGAGGCGACCTATGACAAAACATTTGAATTTCCACTCGTGGCTAAAGCCACTCGTGGAAATTCAAAGTTTTGTCATCTCTCATGAGATATAACCCATATCCACTGAAAAAGTGTGCATATCCTCTATGAACTCATTGCAGATGGCACATAGTCACATTTCTCTTGAGCTCCACTCTCGTGAAATACATACCCACGCCCCATCTGCAACTCACTCGATGATAGATTCTCGATTAAGATTCCCGTTGTGTTCTGTCTATTTGCAAAATTTCACAGAATTTTCCAAGAGCTAAAAAGTTAAACTTTTTCCACAACTAGAAACTTTAACCCTTTCTGTTCTTCCACCCAGTTATAACTGTATAAATGGTCTATTATTCATTCAGAGGGGTGTTTAGGAAAAATAAGCAGATAACAAAAGTTTGGAAGGAGTCTTATTTATTGGAGGGATCAAATGTTCAACAAATGGCTTATAGTCGTTTGTTGAACTTATATTCTGAACCATTCCAAAAGGGATAACTACTCATCAATGAGTATTTAGCATAGAAAGGGTTAAATGATAGTTCTCTGATCAAAGTTACATTGACTAAAATGCAGTGGATGAGATATTTTATAGACGGCTTGGAAATCTATTGTATTTTCTTTCCGATAAAGCGGTCTATGGTTGCATACATTTTTTCAAATTCTTGGAAGAAATAAAAATCCTCACTCCCTCATGAAATTCTCGATACTATGTACATAATTGCATGAGAACATAGGTTGTTATATTTAATGACCCTACTTTTTAATTTTTTTGAAGTATTGTGATAAATTATATTCATTGTGATATGTGACCCGCCATATCAAATCCAGTCGTAAGTCAGGATTTTTTTACCCTGTGCCAATGCATTCTCTTATATATGCGAGTCGATCATAGGTCGCCTAGCATATATAAGAGAATGCATTGGCCTAACAATTTTTTATCATTTGTTTTAAATAATTGTTTCTGACAATTTTTAGGACATTGTTAAAGAATACAAGAAAAAATTATTAAAATTGTAAAAAATTGTTAGGCCAATGCATTCTCTGATATATGCGAGGCGACCTATGGTCGACTCACATATATATAAGAGAATGCATTGGCACAGGGTAAAAGAATACAAGAAAAAATTATTAAAATTGTAAAAAATTGTTAGGCCAATGCATTCTCTTATATATGCGAGGCGACCTATGAGGCTATGGTCGACTCACATATATATAAGAGAATGCATTGGCACAGGGTAAAAAAATCCCGACTTACGACAGGATTTGATATGGCGGGTCACATATGGCTTGTTGTTGGTTACATGTATTCACTGCTGATTCTTTTATTTCTTTGATGTACAGTTATTATAAGGTGGTGGTAGTATAGCTTTATTTATTTCATGTGTGAAGGTTGTGTTCATATCTGCTCCCTTTATTTTGTAATTGGATCCCCAGCCTGGTGTGCTCAAGTTGCTACATTCCGCTCCCTTTATTTGTAATTGGATCATAGGAATTTAGGGGGCCCTTTTAAACATGTCACAATAACTTTTTCATTCATCCAAAATTTCTTCCCCTGAGGAGGGGGGATTTCCAACTTCACCAACAACAAAAACTTAATTTAAATATAGGTTATCACCGCCATGTGGGTTTCCAAGATCTGTATCCTATGGTTTCTGGGTAGTTTATCGATGAGTCATGAGGACACAGTGAGCTGTGCAATCTCAAGAACCAACAGGGCAGTGATAATCAATGTATCTAACAGGAAAAAGATGGTTATTGTAAGATAAACACTATTGCATAATTATTGAATCATAGAAGCCTGATGTTGGAGTGTAAATTGAACTTCGGCTTTTACAACTTATCCCTGATAAACAGATATGGATTTTACAACTTCTCCCTGATAATCAGGAGGCCCCCACCCCCCCTTTTCGTACGCCGTATTCCATGCCCTGTTATGAGGTACGCCGTATTCCGGCCCTCTGTTAGGAGGTATTCGGTATTCCAAAAATACCGGTATTCATACGCCGACCCTCCAAAAAATGAATTTTCATATATTTTTATGTATTCCATATGGCTGTTAACTGGTATTCCGTATTCCACCCTCTGTGTTAACTGGTATTCCGTATTCCAGGGGGGTGGGGGATGAAGGCCTCAAACAGACACGGAGAAGTGATTTTTATCCACATTTTATACCTCTAGGCTGGTCCCTGTATCAAGCCTGAGTTTAGTGTGCCTGTCATTTGCGGGAATGAGGTCCCCAGAGGATGAATTTAGTGACACTATCCTGCACAGTGGGCTAGAATCACCAAATTCACCCTCTTGGGACCTCATTCTTCATGGTCTCATCTGCTATGGGAGACAATACTCAGATTGAAGTTCCCAAATGGTTTTTATTGTGATGTACACCCATTGGTAACCTCAATTATGCAATGTGACGTCTGCCAATTTGGGGATATAGAGAAACTAATCTAAAAAAGAAATATAATCTAAGTTTCTATATAAATTTGATAATAAAGAAACTTTCCAGAGAAGATGAGGCCTAAGCAGAAAGAGGTCCCCAGATGGTGAATTTAGTGATGCTATCTGCAGGATAGCGTCACTAAATTCACCCTCTGGGGACCTCATTCTTCATGGTCTCATCTGCTATGGGAGACATAGACTCAGATTGAAGTTCCCAAATGGTGAATATTGTGATGTACACCCATTGGTAACCTCAATTATGCAATGTGACGTCTGCCAATTTGTGGATATAGAGAAACTAAACTAAAAAAGAAATAGAATCTAAGTTACTACAGAAATTTGATAATAAAGAAACTTTCCAGAGAAGATGAGGCCTAAGCAGAATTAGGTCCCCAGATGGTGAATTTAGTGATGCTATCTGCAGGATAGCGTCACTAAATTCACCCTCTGGGGACCTCATTCTGCAAATGACGCTCACAATCAGGCTTGCCCTGTATCATACTAAGCAGTATATCAGTTGGCATTCTTCAGAAGAAAATATGAACTTACATTAACAGCATTAAAAATGACTGTTTTGACATTATACACACACCAATGACCTGCCTAAATACATTGTATATCAATGATAATTTTTTTTCATGTGATATATACCTTTGTGCCATGACTTAAATGCATTATTTACTTATGTTTTCTTGCTGTGAGACTTACATTTGCACAAATTTAATCTTTTATCTGACTCTTCACATAATAAACATGTAATACTGTACTGTTTGAAGTAAAATCACACTTATCTCATCCAATTAGCTGGCTAAGTTGAAGTTGTGTGATATAGTTACAAGTTCTGGACTGACTGCATTGGAGTGAAGTGAAATACTCCCAGTATTTTGTATATAATGTTTTGTTCAAAATTGAGCCATCACTACAAATTCTGTATTTCTATACAAAGTTCGTGCACAGGATTCATTTGGATGTGTAAGTGTGCTGGATGGGTGGTATTTAGACACTGATTCAAAACGTGTTAACCTGCAGTTATGGTGTTCACAGACTCTCAATCTACATTTTTGTTGCAACAAAGTATGTATACATAAAATAAGGTACCATGTTAATGTTGTTTAATTATAAAAGTGTATCATTCACTACTGGTAGTATAATTATAAATGCAAAACAGTCTTCTAGTATGATCACACCTACCATTCAAACATATACCTCTCTAGTCGGCACATCCTCCTCATGACATGTGCATCAGCCTCGACTCGGTGGTGGTAATACAACAGTGTGTTTGTACCAAGAGGGTCCTAGGTTAACCTTTACCCAACAAAGCGGCCAAAAACGCCCAAATAAAGCTTCAACAGCCTAAAATATCTTCGGTCTGTCTCAATAACACCATACAAATATGGATATCATTGGAACCGGTTTATTGACCACATTGTGATGGTTACAGTTATGCCCTGTGCCAATGCATTCTCTTATATATGCGAGTCGACCATAGGTCGCCTCGCATAAATAAGAGAATGCATTGGCCTAAAAAAAATCTTTCTGATTGGTCGGCGCACACGTGGCTAGTTGCAGTTATTTCTCGGTGAATGCGCAACGGCTCATAACACCAAGCTCATAACACCATCGATACGTCATTGGGTTTGGAAAGACGAACTCGTAATGTTTTGGGCGCATTTGGACTCGCGCAGGATTGACTTAATACATCATCGGGTTTCAATATGAAGAGAAATTGTTCCTATTAACTTTTGCCAAGGGTGCTATTGGGTATTTTGGGCTGCTTTTGTCACAATACACTTTTCAATTTAAATACATTTACAAAAGTGGCTTTTTCGCTAAATGTATATAAATATAAGGATTAACTGTCATGTGGACTATTTTTATGGAGATGTAACCGTGAGGTAAGTGGTCATAACTTGTATGTAAAACCGGGTTTTTACACAAGTTATGTCCACTTACCTCACGGTTACATCTCCATAAAAACAGTCCACATGACAGTTAATCCTTATATAATGTTTTGTTCAAAATTGAGCCATCACTACAAATTCTGTATTTCTATACAAAGTTCGTGCACAGGATTCATTTGGATGTGTAAGTGTGCTGGATGGGTGGTATTTAGACGCTGATTCAAAACGTGTTAACCTACAGTTATGGTGTTCACAGACTCTCAATCTACATTTTTGTTGCAACAAAGTATGTATACATAAAATAAGGTACCATGTTAATGTTGTTTAATTATAAAAGTGTATCATTCACTACTGGTAGTATAATTATAAATGCAAAACAGTCTTCTAGTATGATCACACCTACCATTCAAACATATACCTCTCTAGTCGGCACATCCTCCTCATGACATCAGCCTCGACTCGGTGGTGGTAATACAACAGTGTGTTTGTACCAAGAGGGTCCTAGGTTAACCCTTTACCCAACAAAGCGGCCAAAAACGCCCAAATAAAGCTTCAACAGCCTAAAATATCTTCGGTCTGTCTCAATAACACCATACAAATATGGATATCATTGGAACCGGTTTATTGACCACATTGTGATGGTTACAGTTATGCCCTGTGCCAATGCATTCTCTTATATATGCGAGTCGACCATAGGTCGCCTCGCATATATAAGAGAATGCATTGGCCTAAAAAAAATCTTTTTTACCATTTTTTCTTACATTCTTTAACAATTTTATAATTTGTTCTTACATTTTTTATAATATTTTTCTACATTCTTTGACAATTTTATCATTTTTAATATGTGTTAAGCCAATGCATTCTCTTATATATGCGAGGCGACCTATGGTCGACTCGCATATATAAGAGAATGCACAGGGCAGTTCTGTTGGGTAAAGGGTTAATGTAGAATAACACAAGAATGGATAGGGATGTATACCAGGCCTGAGAATATGGTGCCAGACATTTGCAGAATGAGATCCCCAGAGCGGGCTAGCATCACTAAATTCACACTCTGGGGACCTCATTCTACTTACAGTAGGCATCATCTTTTCTGTAAAGTTTCTTTATTATCAAATTCACAAGTTTTTTAGTTTCTATAGAAATTCTTCACGAAGATCCTTTTTTTTAGTTTAGTTTCTCTATATCCCAAAATTTCCAGATGATACATTGCATAATCGAGGTGCAATTGGGTGCACATCAAAATTTTGAATATTCAAAATCTGTGAACGTAAATCTGTGTCTAGCTCTCCCATGGCAGATGAGGCCATGCATAATGAGATCCCCCAGATGATGAATTTGCTAATACTAGCCCATGTGCTGGGTAACTTCACTAAATGCACCCTCTGAGGACCTCATTCTGCAAATGTCCGGCACCATATTCTCAGATGTATACTAATTAATGCATTCTACCTGTACTGATTATAGCCTGACATCACATATAATCCTGAAGCATTTATCTTATGCAATGATAGTTAGACTTGGAATATGACTATTATAATCAGCATGTCCATGCAAGAGTGTGTCCATCCGGGTTGTCTGCATTATAACTTGAATAATATTCAACGGAATATCTTGATATTTGTTACGTGGTTCACATCTGACAAGACGTAGATACAGTTCGAAATTGGTCACTGTCTGATGATTTTTGACAGAGTTATACCCTTTTAAATTTTGACAGAGTTATACCCCTTTTCAACTTAGAAATAGCTGTTTTTGGGTTGTCTACATGGTAACGTGAGCATCTTGATATTTGGTTCTCATTTTGTCGTCCAGTTGTAGTCATATTTTAATTCTTTGTTCTTAAAAAAATGCCAAAGTCCCAAATAGCCACCTCGATTTGGTGGATATGGGGTCTGACATTTTATTTTAACTTAGAAGCTATTCCTGTTGTCCAGAACAATATGTAAGGTCGGGCACAGTACAGGATGAATTCATTAATTTATACTATATATGCCGATCAATTCTCATTTTATTCAACATAAACATTATAGGACCTCACAAAAAAACTTCCACAGAGGTGGACGAGCCTGCCATGAGGCTGATGTGCCAGCCGGTAGGTGTCTGACCGTAGGTGTGATAGTTGTAAATTTAAATCATTCCTCTAATTATAAGAGTTGTAACTATAGCAATATGATTGTTTTCAGATATTTTATTGTAGCTTATTTTTATTGTTATGTTTGTAAATCTTGATGATGTTGTTACAATCTGATTTTATACAAATTAAATATACCAGACATGAATAAAGATAAAATTGTCTTCATTGTATTTTTACTACGCCGTTTGTTCCTGGTGGTCATTTTGTTGAAAGTAAACACCTGAAAAAGTAAGTTCTCCCCTGATATGTTTGAGAATATCTTCCGATGTGGTAATTAGAATGCGATGAAACTTTGGGAAGATAATCTGGTATATGTGACCAACATATCATATAACTAATGTCATGGTGAGTGGAAACAGGCTTGAATTAAAGACAATATAATGGGGAGAGACGAATTTCCAAAAAATCACAGGTTTTATTAAGAGGGAATATGTCCATGTATGCATGACGTTTGGTCATGTTTAACCCTTTGAACCTGACTGGCCGCAAAAGCAGTCAGAAGCATTCACTGATGTCATAAACATGTGTAGAATCTTTATTTATAGCGCCCGCGAAGCCGCGGAAGCAAAGCGACCAGGGTATACGTATGTCAATATGAGATATATACTAATCGACTTTTTCGGCCCAATCTAAAAATAAATTGAAATCACCTAAAATAGGATAATTTATTCATAACTCAAAGGTCAGCGGAGTCCAAAAATGATTGTTGGCGACGGCCGCCATTTTGTATTAATTAATGCCACCTCGAAATATGTAATTGGGCAAAATGCTCCAGGGCAAAAATAAAAAAACTTTGATCTTACAACTGTTACCTATACTTCATCATATGTAGGAACATCATGCTCCTAAAGCCAAATATATTTTCAAAAAGTGAATATAAATTGAACAAAAGCTCTGGTTAACAAAAAAAGTTAAATTGCATGAAAAAGTTTTGTTTACATATTTCATAAAATTATTAAAAATATTTACCCCGAAAGAGGAATCTAGCGACCTTGCTGGCCGTTTACATATTATCTTCAATTTTCTAACGGTATTTCCGCCTAAAAAAATTATGAAATATTCTCAAAGTTCAAGGCCGACAAACGGAAAATTTAAGTTCCGATTGAAAGATCGCAGAGTCATTTTAAGATTGCTTCTTGGGAAACCAGTAAAGGCGTCATGACATCAAGACGTACACCATGACGTCACTACCTACACCGGCGCGCAAAACTCCAGGGGGGCTCGAAAGCTTCAAATCGCTAAGGGACTTAGTTGAATGTATCGGTCGGAATAATCTGGGCAAGAAGGTACAATATGATATGTTTTACTTAAATAGCTCAGAGTTAGCCACCCCCGCTTGGTAGCTTTCGGGGTCATAAATAGCCCCTGCATGCGTCGGGGGAAATCCTGATCCACCACATCTATAAATAAGAGAGGATTGGCAATTATTTAAATAGAAAGTCTACCATATGGGTTATCACACGAACAATTATTTTAAGTGGCCTGGCGACTCGGTCCAAGATAACGGCTTATCTACATTCCGACTTAATTGGAACTAGAACTCAGTGCGTTCAACACGTAGGCAATGCTTGGGTTGTCAGTGGACACATATTACATCGTCTGTATGATCCATGTAAAACGCCAAATACACGATAATTACAGAGATTACATGCATGCGTTTATCCACCCTTAGGGTTTATCATCAAATCCTTCTATAAAGATAACAATTCATCCGATAATCCCATGAACAGTAACAAGCGGGCGCAAATTACGTTTACGTACATGATCATATTATGTTATAACCTTTGGTATATCCACTTATATATATTTAAAAGATCCACATGAACTTCAACAGTGCCATGGGTGCATATGTATGGGTTTATTGCCGACTAGTTGGGGTAGGAAAATGTGCGCATGCGCAAAGCGAAGAATTTGACAAACGTACATTATTTGAAGCGATTCGCGTAACGCTCTACATTGCTGTTCGGTTCGCATGATCGTAGAATGACACCATTTCAATCACTCTGCTGGGTTAAAATTATTCTTGTATACATAATGAGTGTTCTGCATGGCATATGTAAGTAAGGCACAGTCACTTATTTGACTCGATTTGTTCGCGCATGCGCATATGAAACAATGATAAATGTATGCGTTCTTGCTTAATGATACAATAACATCACGGAACCCCATAGTATATCAATTTGCATTATACAGTTGCACGTTTAGACATTGCACCAGAGTAGTACCGTGGAAAGGGAATGCATGGTCACACTACCATCTAGCCCCATCTACTTGCGCGTGCGCATTTCAAACCAGTGTCAATGCAAATCGTGTATTATTGAGCAATTCTGTAAAGATTAAGGTTTGCCACCATTTTAACATGACCATCACCATGCTCCTTGGAGATGTCTAAATGTGACATAGTAAGGGACATGACAATCTGCGGGATGGGATGGGATATGGGACAAAACGACAATCTGCGGGACAGAATTTCAAATTGCATGGGACGGCCGATATCTCGAGGAATAGAGCACGTAGAGGGCTCCTTTTTGGTGTCTAACGAAAGGCCGATATTCACCCTAGCCACACATATTAACCCCACCACTGACCGGACACCGGAAGTTGCATTATTCTGTCGACCTAACATAACATTTTCGAAATCAAGGCCGTGGAGCAGCTGTAGAAATGCATTTTTACAGCGATAAGGCTATGCCCACAAGCAAACTTCGTATTAAAATGAAGTTTATCATCTATTGCACAACAGAAATCTATTAATTTGAGCGAACTGCGATCTATGCACACCTACAGACCGATTAACCCACCCATGCGAAGGTGCCACGAAACACGAAAAACTGCGTTCGACATTAATGTTTAGAATTTATATTTCTCGATGAATACGCTAGCAAACAACAAGTTTTAGGTATCAAATAACGCAGTGGAACACTGCGCACTCGTTTTAGCTACAATATGGCGCATATTATCCGCCGGTCATACGCGGGGGAGGTTCTCATATTATCCTCCTGTCATACGTGGGAGAGGTTCTCATATGAACATATTATCCGCCGGTCATACGCGGTGGAGGTTCTCATATTATCCTCCGATATTTTCATATGAGAACCTCCCCCGCATATGACCGGCAGATAATATGAGACCCCCCCCCCCCCGCGAATGACCGCAGTTAATATGAGAACCTCTCCCACGTATGACAGGAGGATAATATGAGAACCCCCCTCGCTTATGACCGGCGGATAATATGAACCTCCCCCGCGTATGACCGGCAGATAACATGTTCATATGAGAACCTCCCCCGCGTATGACCAGCAGATAATATGAGAACTTCCACCGCGTATGACTGGAGGACACATAAGTTTTTTTAAGCCCATTTGGAAATAAATGCATTCACTGTGTCTAATCCTACATTTTGATATATTATACGCCCCATTATGTGGAATATATCAGCTGAAATCTATCCTGTAATTGTAAACATCGAGTCTATTTTTAGCTGTTTTTATCGGCGCGTGTTTGCGTGTTCGCCATTGCAGTATATTCGTAATAAAACAGCCATATTGTAGCTAAAAACGAGTGCGCAATATTCCACTGCGTTATTTGATACCTAAAACTTGTTGTTTGCTAGCGTATTCATCGAGAAATCTAAATTCTAAACATTAATGTCGAACGCAGTTTTTCGTGTTTCGCGGCACCTTCGCATGGGTGGGTTAAACGGTCTCTAGGTGTGCATAAATCGCAGTTCGCTCAAATTAATAGATTTCTGTTGTGCAATAGATGATAAACTTCATTTTAATACCAAGTTTGCTTGTGGGCATAGCCTTATCGCTGTAAAAATGCATTTCTACAGCTGCTCCACGCTGTTCCACGGCCTTGATTTCGAAAATTTATGTTAGGTCAGTTGTCGACAGAATAATGCAACTTCCGGTGTCCGGTCAGTGGAGGGGTTAATATTTGTGGCTAGGGTGAATATCGGCCTTTCGTTAGACACCAAAAATGAGCCCTCTACGTGCTCTATTCCTCGAGATATCGGCCGTCCCACTCAATTTGAAATTCTGTCCCGCAGATTGTCGTTTCCCATATTCCATCCCATGTTAGGTCGGTTGTCGATCAAATAATGCAACTTCTGCTGTCCGGTCAGTGTCGCGGTTAATATGTGTTGATAGGGCGAATGTGTGCCTTTCGTTAGACACCAAAAGGAGCACTCTACGTGCTGTATTCCTCGAGATATCGGCCGTCCCACGCAATTTGAAATTCTGTCCCGCAGATTGTCGTTTTGTCCCATATCCCATCCCATCCCGCAGATTGTCATGTCTCCATAGTAATGCCATTGAGTGCACAAGGAAATGGTGCTATTCGATCACTTGGGTATATGCTTAGCAACCATTGATACCATTAAATACAAGTTAGGTTAACTCTTCTGACCATATATATCTCAAATTTCACAATAGGGTATTGACAGCATAGAAAACGTAATTTCTTATCGCGGAATTATGATGCTATAAGCTATAATTGCATATTACTTTCAATTTCGGCTAGATGCCTAGAAACCGTTACGAGGGAGTGATCGTGTGGAAAAGTATACCAATCTTAAAAATACCCAGTGGTCCATGGGAACATACCTATAAAGTTTCAGACCTGTGGCACCATTTGAGCATAACCATCACCATGTGCATGCCAAAGGAATGTCCAATTTGGGGCAAAGTACAATTGGATAAAGAGCAATATTGTAATACTTCTTTGTATCTATCTATACTCACTCTGCCATCTTCTAGCTTCTCGTAAGATCTTCGTATTCTTTCTTTTCTCTCCTCTCTGTCTCTTTCTCCGTTCGCGCCTCCTCTTCCCTAACTTCTGTCCTCCGGCCGATTCGCCCCACTTCCAGTCGTCCCGTGGATGATCGTAGCGGTCGTGGTTGATCGTAGCGGTTACACACCTCCACCCTTCACAAGAACATGACCTCATGTTCTCATCATAAAAACACAACTGTACACCGTCCTTATTTTAGACAGGCTGAAAGTCTATACAATAAATAAAATTATAACAACTGTACACTGTCCAATCAGATGTATAATATTGGAACAGGACTAAATCTGTATATTTAAAAAGGTTACCACTGTGGTAACAATATACACTACTCATACAGAGATTGTCAGTAGGAATAAACTTTAATCGAAGAGCCAATTTCTCCCAGCTATAACTGATAAGGATATACCTGCCTGTGAACTACTAGGATAACTCATAATCCTGCAAATGACTAGGAGTTTTTGTCAAACGACCGGATCTGGTCCTTTGAGAAACTGTATGAGACAAACCTTGATTGTTGTTTACACTATTGGGCAATGTGTCAGAGTTGACTGTCTGAGAAATGATATCAGTAGCAGTGGATTCAACCAAAGACGCCCTACCTTCATCAATGCTGTTTTGTGCAGAATCATTTTCTGACAACCTGGGAGTTGATCTTGATATGTCGTCGGTGAAAACATCACCAGTCTGAGCAGGTAGCCCTACATCCGATACCACAATCATCAATTCAGATGGGATTTGACTAACCTTATTTGACTCTATCGCAACTGGCAGTGTTTCCTGTACAGAAACAGGACTACTATCGTTAATTCCTGTCTGATCATCAGGACCAACTCCATTCGACATTTCTCCTGCAGTATTGAGGACACCCTTTAATGGCTTCATACGCTCATAATGGATAATTCTCCTTTGCTGACTGCCTATCAGTTTCACACGGTATACTAGATCTGATATCTTTTTACAGATGGAGAATGGTCCCACCCAATTTCTACTAAGCTTGGGGGAATAACCCTTTTTGGAGAATGGCTTATACACCATGACCAAATCTCCAATGTTGTATACTGGACCTCTTTGATGTATGTCATAACAATGTTTCTGACGTTCCTGTGCCAACTTAGCATTTTCACGAACTCGACTATATCCATATCTTTCCTCAACTTATTCACATATTCAATGGTGCTGTCAAATCTCTCCTCGCTACCCCCATACATAATATCTAATGGAAGTGTTACCTCTCTACCAAACATAAGGAAATATGGTGTATACTTAGTGGATGACTGAATGCTTGATCGGTAAGCCAGCAATGCATGTGGAATACATCTATCCCAATCTCTTTGTTTCTCTGATACCATGGATTTAAGCATACCAACCAATGTTCTATTCAATCTCTCAACTAAGCCATCAGACTGTGGATGATATGGTGTTGTCCGAGTTTTGTGGATAGCAAGAAGCTCACACATCTTCTTAAACAACTTGGAATTGAATTCGGCACCCTGATCAGAATGTATTTTAGCAGGAACTCCAAACCGACAAAATATGTCTCTTACTAATATATCTGCAACTGACTCTGCTGTGTGATTTGGTAGGGCAAAAGCTTCAGGCCACTTGGTAAAGTAATCAGATATAACCAACATATATTTGTTACCCCTGTCTGTTTCTGGAAGTGGTCCAACAATATCCAGGGTCATTCGTTCCCATGGGTAACTAGCCCGATCTGTTGTCATTGCGCCCCTTGCCTTCACGGGTGGAGGTTTACAGGTAGCACAAGTTGTGCATGACCAACACCACTGTTCGACATCCTTAACCATATCATACCAATAAAATCTGCTTTGCAACTTGGATAATGTCTTTTCAGCACCCAAATGACCACCCAATATTCCATCATGAGCTTCTTTTATCACATCTTCTTTGATAATGTATAGTACTACTGTTTGTCGTAATGTCACTTGGCCTGTATCGTTCTCCCATTTCCGGTGCAGAACTCCTCCCTCCATCGATAGTCGATTCCATTGTGACCACAAACTTTTTAGTACTTTGCTGCACCCAACAGGACATGCAGGTCTATCTGTGCTCTCTGACTGTTTCATCAGTTGTACCATTTGACTGATGTCATGATCAGCTCCTTGCCTCTCTCTCATCCATTGAGCATTATGGTATAATCCATCCCTGTTTTCCTCATTCTCAGATGCTGATCTCTCCTTTGGGAGGCGGCCATATGCTGCCTCACCAGTTAGAGAAGAATCAGCATTGATTACTGCAACTTGTGAGAGGCGGCCATATGCTGCCTCATCAGAGTTGTCCTCAGGGAACAAGGCTCGAGATAATGCATCTGCATTTCCATTAGCAATACCGTTTTTATGCTTGATACTAAAATCATAAGCAGAGAGCTCTATGGACCAACGCTCACGTCTCCCAGTTGGGTCTGATCCTGCTTTTATCTCTCGGATATTTAATAGTGGTTTATGGTCTGTATATATTTCAAAAGTGGAGCCCATAACATATGGTCTGAAATGTCTAACAGCCCAGACAACACCCCAAAATTCCTTGTCATATGTACCCCACTTTTGAGCAGTTTTTGGTAGAGCTGCACTAGCATATGAGACAACATGTTCTCTGTCATTAATATGCTGTGACAAGACAGCCCCTACCGCCATGTTTGATGCATCTGTCTGAATGAGAAATGGTTTGCTAAAATATGGATATGCTAGAATAGGCTTTGATGTCAATTTTTTCTTCAACAACACAAATGCTTTGTCACATTCTTCATTCCATACAAATACACTATCTTTGTTGAGCAATTGATTCAAAGGGCTAGCTATTGTTGCAAAATCATAAATGAACCGCCGGTAATATGATGCTAAACCAAGGAAACTTTTGACATTACCTACTGTTTGTGGAACTGGAAACTTTAGTACTTTATCAATATTGTACTTGTCTGGTTCTACTCCCTTAGCAGACACCTGGTGACCGAGAAAAACTACTCGTTCTTGAAAAAAATGGCATTTTTCTGGCTTTGCCTTCAAACCAACTGTTCTCAGTCGGTTAAATACCTCAACTAAAGACTCTAAATGACTTTCAAAATTGGAATTGAACAAAATTATGTCATCTATGAAAACTAAACAAGTTTTCCAATTCATACCTGCAAGAACAAGTTCCATTAAACGCTGGCAAGTAGCAGGAGCACTTGTAAGTCCAAAAGGCATAACATTAAAGTGATATAAGCCTGTTCCTGTTGAGAAAGCAGTTTTGGCTTTATCACTTTCATCCATTTCAATTTGCCAGTAGCAAGATGCCAAATCAATTGTACTGAAGTATTTGGCACCAGATAACATATCAATATATGCATCAATTCTCGGTAAAGGATGTGCATCTTTCTGTGTGATATCATTTAATCGGCGATAGTCCACACAGAAGCGCAGCGACCCATCCTTTTTCTTAACCAACACTATAGGCGAACACCACGGACTTTGACTGGGCTCAATTATACCACTCTGTAACATTTCATGCATTTTCTCCTCCATCTGCCCCCTAAGACCATGAGGAATTCTATGAGGTGTTTGTTTAATTGGCCGTTCACCACCTGTAGGGTCACATGTTTAATTAGATCAGTTATTCCCATATCATTAGGCCCAGAACTGAAACAATCGGAGTAATCTCTGAGAAGTTTTTCAACTTTCCGCTTCTGAGAATGTGTCAACTTATTACCTTGAAGATCAACTCTTGGCAGAGACTGAGCATCACCTGATTGGGTCACTACATAATGAATATTAACTGCTGGACCAGTCTGACAACTTTCACATATTTCATAGACACCTATTCGAGATATTTTGGTTCCTTTGTTGACTGCTAGATGGAAGGTTCCCAGTGGTGTATTTTTATGCAACAGAATAGGTGCATTCCCAACATTCATGATCTTTGCAATTGTTCCTGAGTCCTTGACAATACTTGCCGACCGAGCTATCAACAAACCAGTTTCATTTTGAAAAACACCATCTGGTTCCAAAATGCCTGTCATTCCATCGTATGCCATATCATAACTATGAGCTGTCTCCAGATAAACATGTAATAACCTCTCACTTCTTGGGGGCACCCATTCATCACTGGGAATTGACACCGCACAAATACTAGGGTATGCTCTCCATTTCGGAAGAAATGAAATTGCATGTTGGCCAAATTGTAACATTCCACCTTTTGGATCAATTGTTATACCATGTTTCTCGATGAAGTTCCACCCAATTAAAGCAGGAAAAGAGACATTCTTAGCAACTAGGAAAATGAAATCAACCTCTTTAGTACCAATGACAACTGAATTTCTCCCACTAACTCAACTGGTTGATTACTAACAGTTGAAGCACAAATGCTACAAGGATTCAATCGCTTCGAAATAAAAATCTTATGACTTCTCCTGAATCGATCACTAAGGATACAAACACCACTTCCCGTGTCTACCAGAGCTTTAGCTTCAACTCCTTCAATAGTAAGCATTATTAAAGAAGACAACCCTGACAGGTCTGACACATTGCCCAATGTTTCCTCTGAAGCTGACATTTCGGGCTCAACCCCAGCTTCTACCCGTTTAAATCTTGATTAGATTGATTTCCAAAACCCCGTCTGTTTTGATAATTGGGAAATCGACCTCGACCTTGACCCTGACCACGAAATCGAGGTCAAAATTGTGAAGGATTGCCAAAACGGCCACTCTGTCTGGTAACCGTTGGACACTCTCTGAAAAAATGGCCAGTACCATTGCATCCGTAACAAACAAGGCTTTCATTTGACTTTACTTGGCCTCTACCTTGGTTGGGTGCAAAGCGAGCACGATTTGAAATGCTAATGGCAGCTATCTGTTCCTGCATTTGACTTAGTTGTGTTTGTAATGCATAAAATCTATCGTCATTGGGCTGTTCTAAATGAACTGCATTAACACTTGCCTTATTTTCCACAGAACATCGCACTTCCAATTTCGCTGCAATCTCTACAGCTTCCTTCAATGACTTTGGTTCCTTTTTTCGAACTTTGCGCCCAATCTCACCTGTACCATTCAAGAAATTGGTAATGACCACATCATCCATTGCCTCTGCATTGTATTTCGGATATGCTCTTCGAACCAAGCGCTTCAACTCACCTGCATAAGCTGCTAAGTTCTCATTTGGTTTTCTCACCCAAGTGGTGAGTTCTGCACGAAAAGCCTCTACAAATGTATCCGATGAATACGCTGCCATGAAAGCTTTGACCACTGAGTCATAAACCTTCTGTTCTTTAATAGGGATTTCCCTATAGACAGAGAAAGCATCATTCCCAAGTAGAGTTGGGAAAATATCTACAGCTTTCCCCGGAGCATGAACAGCTACCCACAAATCAAAACGTTCATGCCATGTTGCAAAATCCTCACCTTGTTTACCCTCAAACTTCTCTGGGGGAGGAGCAAAATAATTGGAAGCCATATTTATTTTCTCCTTTTGAAACAAATATACTCCCTATCACTATCACTGTCATATTCAAACGGAGAGGATACAGATGATATATACTCTACACCAGGTTGTAGAATATTAATAATATCTTGTCCAATGGTAGCCGATGATAACTTTGACAAGAAACACAATTCAGCTCTGAAAGCTTTTATCACCAATTGAAACCACTGTTTCTTTACATCATAGAGATTTTTGTGAATGTATCTTGTTGCTGCACGATGATTTTTCTTCACAGGTTTGGCAACCGATTGGTCCCAAGAAACTGTCCAACAGCCGGTGAGAGTTTTTTGGCACAATTATGATATTTTATCAATTTGTTCAATTTAACAATTTTCTCATTTAACAGGGTTTGCCAAACTGGTACATCATCATTTGAAAAACCAAAATCAGCGACTTTGACATTTTTCTCCTGATAATAATCGTCAAAAAAAACCCAGGTTGGTACTGATATAAACCCCACTAATGCTTCTGGAAAGACAGTTTTAACAGATTTTTCAAAAGATTCTAGTCTTCCGAACACTGCTTCTGCTGAAATATTGTTAGGTTTGATGAAATCACCTGTTTTCAACAATAGGTCATTAATCCCAGCACATATTTTAATAGCAACTGGTGTGCCAGGTTCACAATACCACTTGACAAGTCGCTCTCCCACTTCTTTCTCCAAAGAAGAAATGGTTGCACCCCGCGTTATCACGTAATCTATGTCTAAATCCTCAGGCTGTTTGTACCGATCAAAATTATTCGCTCTTGAATCAGCGGCCAATAGACATTTCCCATAATTGGTGACTTTTACACAGTTGTCGGACCTGTAAGTCCACAAATAACATTAATCAAAATTACTCCGTGGATCACCAATTAATTTAATCTACTATTTTCTCAACATAGCTTAAACGGTTTTATACTGCCTAAGCCAACAAACAAGTTGTAACACTCTCCCAACAATATAATTGACCAACTGACATTTTGACATTAAAAGCTAATTTAATTGACAGTAAACCAAGTTATCATAACCCCTGACTATTCCTAGAATATCAGCAACCACTTTGGGCGGTTATATACTGCCCAATTGACCACAATTTAAACATCCACATTTTTCACTTCAAAACTAACTTTTTCCAATGAAAAATATTATGCTCTCTAAATCCCACCACTGCCACCAATGTAATACTTCTTTGTATCTATCTATACTCACTCTGCCATCTTCTAGCTTCTCGTAAGATCTTCGTATTCTTTCTTTTCTCTCCTCTCTGTCTCTTTCTCCGTTCGCGCCTCCTCTTCCCTAACTTCTGTCCTCCGGCCGATTCGCCCCACTTCCGGTCGTCCCGTGGATGATCGTAGCGGTCGTGGTTGATCGTAGCGGTTACAATATGGTGTCATGCGATCATTTGGGGTATTTGCTTAACAACCGTTGCTACCCTTAAATACAAGTTAGGTTCACTCTTCTGACCATATATATCTCAGATTTCACAATAAGGTATTGACTGCATTAAAAACGCAATTTCCTTGGGCTGAATTACGACGATAAAAGCTACAATTGTATTTTACTTTTAATATCGGGTAGTTGTCTAGCAACCGTTACCAATGAGTGACCATGTGTAAATATGACCAGATCATAACATAATCAGTGGTCCATGGGGAATATACCTCTAAAGTTTCAGACATGTGACACCACTTGAACATGAACAACTCCGTACGCCTAAACACTGCATACTATAAGTCAAAATACCACTGGGTGCCCAGGGTCAGGGTGTCGATCGTTGTGGGGAGCCAGGGTTCAAAGGGTTACATGTAAATGCCTGAATATTCGGTTAACAGCAGGTGGACCTCGTCATGGTGACTTGGGACCTCGAGTGAGCCGTCTACAAAAGAGTGGATAATGGCATTAAACGTTATGACAACGCTCACCTACTGCAAGGGGAATTGCCAGTCATGTGCCAAATGTTCATTCATTATAATGTGGGCATGGTGCCTTCCGAGTCTAACCTAAAGTGTTCACTCCTTGCTATGGCATACGATTATATTCAGAGCTAACTTGGCATGGCATTGGGTTACAGGCAACACTAAGTTCCTATTCACATATGTCTTTAAATGAGCTTTGCACCCTGGGAACGGTTTTGAGACTTTTGAACTGATCACTACAAGCACAAAAATGTCCCTCACTCAACCATGCAAGCACCCAGAGGAGTCAACATTATCTCAAATCATCAGTCGTATGATCCTCACTCAAGCATGCACACACTCAGGGGAGTCAACATTATCTCAAATCATCAGTCGTATGATCCTCACTCAAGCATGCAAGCACTCAGAAGAGTCAACATTATCTCAAATAATCAATCGTATGATCCTCACTCAATCATGCAAGCACTCAGAGGAGTCAACATGATCTCAAATCATCAGTCGTATGATCCTCACTCAAGCATGCACACACTCAGGGGAGTCAACATTATCTCAAATCATCAGTCGTATGATCCCCACCCAAGCATGCAAGCACTCAGAGGAGTTAACATTATCTCAAATCATCAGTCGTATGATCCTCACTCAAGCATCCAAGCACTCAGGGGAGTCAACATTATCTCAAATCATCAGTCGTATGATTCTCACTCAAGCATGCAAGCACTCAGGGGAGTCAACATTATCTCAAATCATCAGTCTAATGATACTGATCATACATACACAATTTCATAACAATCAGATCTCTATTGACGGTACACCAACAAAATAAAACGTCGTTTACCATAGGTTGTATATATATTACACACAAGGTATGCCCTTTGGTGTTAATCATTTGTAAATGCCTACTTGCAATAAACTATTCTTTCCATTATGTTCTATTCTATTCTTTCGATAGATATATCTAATTCACTGTTCATATAATTCATCCGTCGAGCAAATTATATCTACATATGTACATGTAGATGACAACATTCTGATCGTTTCGTGGATCTAAAATGGACCGTGAAATTGAAGTTGACGAAGAGGAACTGGCGATGATTCAGGAGATCGCGCAAAATAAACAGAAAAAGGAATCGATCATACAAAAAAAAAGAGAAGCGAGGAAGGTACAGTTGCATAAAGAGTTGATAAGATCGAGAAAGGAGTTGGCATAAGTTGAGAAACTGACAGTGAAAGGTAAACAAAGTAAATCCTTTAATTTAGATGAATTACGAAAGATAAAACACTGAGAAAGGAAGTGATTTCGAAATTGAAGAAGCTCAATTTAGGACTCGATTCACGAGATCAGTCATCGGACAGTATTTACGATGGTGACACAGAAAGTGATTGTGAGAGTACCTGCAGTGGCGGTACATGCAGTTCAAAGAAAAACTTTCGAAGTAGAAAGTCAAAAAAATCAAAAATTGTATATGGATGGGAAGCAAAGCCTTCCACAGCTATTTTATATCCACAATTGTGTCCACAATATCTATTACAGTTAGAATATGTAAACAAGGAAATAAGATTTAAAGATTTATCTTTCAGCTAGAAATAATTTTTAGACTTGAGAATGGTAGGGAAAGAGAAGGACGTCTAGCGTTCCTTCGCAAATTGGCATATTACCATGAAATTTATGAATGGAAATCACTTCTTGATTTCTATGCAGCATTCATTCGCAAGATTGAGTATGGTCAAGCCAAGTGGGGTGATGACACCAACATGTTGGAAACTCCATTGCTGGTAGGGCATACTAAATCAAAACCAAAGAATGTCAATAATTTGAATGTTAGAGGAAGTTGCACTTCAGGTTCTTATGGACATCAAAACAAGATTCAAATGAATCAGAATGCAGGCAATGTCAATGCAAATAAGAATTGGTTTGGTCCTGAATATCAGAGGTTGAAATGTACCAAGAAATCTCATTTCAGAGTGGTACAGGGGCAAAATCGACAGGTACGGCACATTTGTGCTACATGTCTAGAGAGAGATAAAGCATGTTTATCTCATCCGGAATCCAGCTCAGTTTGTCCTCATCAAGGGAATTCAGGGCAATGACTTGTAACACGTTACCACACTGATGATCTCAAACTAGAAATAGAATTTGATAAAAAGACCAATGTTTTTGAATCGCAAACTCCTAAATCTTTGGAGGTTGACGAGCTGGTAAATTGGTAATAGATGAGGTAAAATATAATGCTTCACCCCCATGAGAATATATCAAAGAGCAGAAATTTCTGAAAAAAATCCTAACTTACATGTTGAATAAGGTACTGCTGCTATAGGTACTTGCGACATTACCAATTAAAGGAAAGTAGCCTTTGATCAAGACGTAATCAATGAAAAATTTAAAATTAGACAATCTGGATTGCATAATTTTGAAGGATGTAAAACCCCAGTTTATTCAAAATTAAACATAGCATTTTTCAAGAGATGTTTAGCTGATCATAATAATAAACACTTTGTAGAATTTTTAGAGTATGGTTTTCCAATTGGTACCGGTACTGAATTTCAAGAAATCAGACTAACCAATCTTAATTGTAGAAATCATAAAAGTGCTACTTCATTTCCTAGTGAAATGCAGAAGTACATCGAGAAAGAGATCTCGTACAAAGCTATCATAGGTCCATTTAGTCATTTACCATTTGATAATGCCTTTTTGTCACCAATAAATTCTGTACAAAAAAAGGTGATAGCTCGGATAGGCGACTAATTTTGGACTTGAGCTTTCCTGAAGGTGATAGTGTCAATGATTTAATCCCCACAAATTAGTGTTTTGTTGTTTTAACATATTTATTGTGACCCACAACTACATGGACTAATTTACAAACATAATATATGGAAGATGTTGTGAGTGCAAGGGGATCGGATCACAAGTTACGAAACTTAGTGAAGCTCCTCTCCCCTGGCGTTCAGCTGCTGATGAATTCAAGTCGATGGTTTTGCAGGAATGAAATTTGATGAAAGTTTTGTTGTTATTTGTGTGGGAGACGGTGTCCCATGTGATCGGCTATGTATACATAGGGGAACCGGCTCCCAATAAAAAACACGTAGGTTGTAGTTGTGGCTATGGCAGTGGGCGGAGTCAATGGAATAATGATTGGAATAATGATTACTGAAATCGGTCTGTGGATATGATGAATGATTGTACTGTCTCGAATAATCGCCTGTTCAAGGTGTCGCTATTTTCGGGTATGGCAAAGAGAATATCTTTAATATTGGTGATGACCACTTTATGCTCATCTAGTCATGTCCACATACGGTTCCTTGCTTCTTTGTAGAAGGGACATTCGAAGAAAAAATGGCTTGCGTCTTCACATTGGTTACCGCAGGAGCAACACAGGCTTGAGGATATGTAATTTTTTTATTTATCGAAGTTGAGATCACTGCAGTTGTTTCGGAGCCTACATTGCAAAATATTTGATGTTCTCCGCCCGACATTGTAGTAAGAAGGGGGGGGGGGTCTTATTGATATATCTTCAATGCGTAAATTATTATACATATTAGCAAGTATTTCGTCCTTAGTTGGTTCTGATGTGGGGTCTGTGAGTTTTTTTTGCATCAGTAGTTATTTTGCACGATTCATTCCATTTAGCAATCATAGTTGGGAGGAAACTTGATTTAAAGTGAGTTGTGTTCGTGGATTTCTAATTGGGTATCGACATGATTCCCCAACGGTAAGAGGCAAAAGTTTCGTTATGTAAGGAGGGGCGTTATTGTCCAATATTGTATGCCACATGCGCGTTTTATGTAATTTACGTCTTTCGTTGAGGGGAGGCCATCCAAGTTCACCCAGTACTCTCGCTTCTGAGGCAGATCGGGTCAGGCCAGTTATTATTCTACCACCGTCGAAAAATTAGTGTATCCTACAGTTGATAATTTGGTAAATTTTATAAATTTTTGGGAATCATGTTTGGTACACTGAGCATAGACACTGATAGAGTTAATGAAATTCTAGAATTAATGGATTCATGGTTAAAAAAGAAACGTGTGTCAAGAAAGGAATTGGAATCGTTGCTCGGAAAATTGAATTTTGTGTCATCTTGTGTGAGGCCAGGGCGCTTGTTTTTGTCACGGCTACTTACATAGTTGCGCACATTTCATACTAGAGGGATAAAGATTTCAATCCCGAAGTACGTCCAAAAAGATCTGAAATGGTGGAGAAAGTTTCTAGTTAATTATAATGGAGTATCTATGATGATATTGGAGGAATGGTGTGAGCCAGATGTAGAATTGGCCTGTGATACAACTCTGCAATCTTGTGGAGGAATAAGTTATGAGTGCTTTCACAGAAACTTTCCGTCATTCATTTTGAGAAAGAATTTGCATATAAATTGTTTAGAGCTTCTTACAATTATTGTAAGTTTGAAATTATGGGGTACAAAATAATTGTTTTCTGTGATAACTCATCATCTGTTTCAGTGTTAAATTCAGGTGCCACTCATGATTCATTTATGCAGTCATGTCTGAGAGAAATTGAATTTACAGCGGCCACTCATCAATTTGAAATTAAGGGCATACATATATCAGGAGAATTAAATAGAATTCCAGATTTGTTATCGAGATGGAATGAAACCAATGCCAATTAATAAATTTAGAGAGTTGATGATTGACCGTTCTGCTGAAATCCTGAATTTTCTTGATATCTTCAAATTTACTCATGTTTGGTGAATATCTTTAATCTTACAGATGTGGCTATGAAACAATTGAAAGCAGAAGTAACTGCATCAACACGAGCCGCATTTGCCCCAGGAACTCTCAAGAATTTAAAGATTCAATTTGAATCCTTCTTGTTATTTTGTATCCATTTTTATCTGGAATCACTTCCTGCCAAAAGTCAAGTAATTCAACTCGATGCACAATTTCTCAGTAGATCATTTGTTTCGGTGGAAGCTATAAACAATTATGTAGCTGGAGTAAAAACATTGCATTTACTTACAGATCATCCATTTCCGTCTGACAGCTATCAATTAAAGTTACTTTTCAAGGGTATAGCTCGCTTGAATCCACATTCAATTATACAAGCCCAACCGATTACGCTTGAGATTTTATTGGAATTATACAATTTGCTTGATATAAAAAAGCCAGTAGACGCTACATACATATATAAGGAAGTCAAATTTGGTTCCAGATTCTAAGATACCATTTGATCCAGCTAAAGAACTAACAAGAAGGGATATAATTTTTGATAATAATTTCATGATTGTTATCTTTAACTGGTCGAAAACTAATCAGTTTGAAGAAAGAAAGTTAGAAATACCATTGGTTCCAATTCCAAATTCACCACTTTGTCCAATATCTTCTTACCCCAACATGTGTGAATTGAATCCAGCCTCAAAAGAGGAACCAGCATTCTTTCTTAAAACCAGAAGAAGCCAGTAACTTACCACAATTTTCAAAGTAAACTGAAATCATTGATAAGAAGAACTGGCAGGGACCCTGAGAGGTTTTCTTCACATTCATTCAGAAGGGGTGGTAGTACAGTGGCATTTAGGTGTGGAGTTCCATATGATTTGATTCAAATTCATGGTGATTGGAAATCTGATGCACACAAGCGATATTTAGAATTGAGTATTGATGATGGATCTCAGATAGCAACAGTTCTTAAAGATTATATTTCTAAATTGTAATGAGATGAAGAATTCCAGGGTTCCGAATGTTCATCCGTTTTTCATGGTTACAGAGTAATTTTGTACGGCACACTTCCTGCCAAAAGTCAAGTAATTCAACTCGATGCACAATTTCTCAGTAGATCATTTGTTTCGGTGGAAGCTATAAACAATTATGTAGCTGGAGTAAAAACATTGCATTTACTTACAGATCATCCATTTCCGTCTGACAGCTATCAATTAAAATTACTTTTCTAGGGTATAGCTCGCTTGAATCCACATTCAATTATACAACCCCAACCGATTACGCTTGAGATTTTATTGGAATTATACAATTTGCTTGATATAAAAAAGCCAGTAGACGCTACATACATATATAAGGAAGTCAAATTTGGTTCCAGATTCTAAGATACCATTTGATCCAGCTAAAGAACTAACAAGAAGGGATATAATTTTTGATAATAATTTCATGATTGTTATCTTTAACTGGTCGAAAACTAATCAGTTTGAAGAAAGAAAGTTAGAAATACCATTGGTTCCAATTCCAAATTCACCACTTTGTCCAATATCTTCTTACCCCAACATGTGTGAATTGAATCCAGCCTCAAAAGAGGAACCAGCATTCTTTCTTAAAACCCGAAGAAGCCAGTAACTTACCACAATTTTCAAAGTAAACTGAAATCATTGATAAGAAGAACTAGCAGGGACCCTGAGAGGTTTTCTTCACATTCATTCAGAAGGGGTGGTAGTACAGTGGCATTTAGGTGTGGAGTTCCATATGATTTGATTCAAATTCATGGTGATTGGAAATCTGATGCACACAAGCGATATTTAGAATTGAGTATTGATGATGGATCTCAGATGGCAACAGTTCTTAAAGATTATATTTCTAAATTGTAATGAGATGAAGAATTCCAGGGTTCCGAATGTTCATCCGTTTTTCATGGTTACAGAGTAATTTTGATTTATTGCAGAAAGAGCTAAGTCTATTATCTTAATATCGGATTCCATATGCAAATATGTTGAAGGTGTGAATTTTACAGAAGTCATGGCTTATCGCGGGGCATCAATAGAGCGGATTACCAATATTATTAGGAACAGCATTATTAGTATTAGTTCTAAATATTTGATAGCTCATGTTGGAACTATGGAATCCTATTAGGGCCACTTGCTATTGGCGCTTTCGGCGCGCGCCGAAAGCGACAAAAAGTGCGCCATTAGTAACGCTCCGAAAGCGACAAAATGTGCGCCATTAGCGTTATTTCGGCGCGCGCCGAAAGCGACAAAAAGTGCGCCGTTACGGCAGGACTTGCCCTTTTTCTGGAGACAGAACATGATTTTTGTGTGTTTAATCTCGTGTTTTTATAGCAAAATGTGACTTTTTTGGTCCAAATACCACCAATTTCACAAGGAATATTAATTTTTTGTCAATTTTATCACAAAACGGCCATAAAAGCCGACAAATACCTTTAAAATAGGGATTTTTGCCACAATGAATTTATGGTTATTTTTCCGAGTTTGCGGAGAAAATGCCCTTTTTGCAGAAAAGTGCCCTTTTGTAGACTCTGCCCCCTGCCCTTGGATGCTTCCTGTGCCCCTGCACCCAGTGCAGATCGGACATGACCATATGTACAATGTATAGGCCTATGTATCAATTTTAAAATGGAGGGGCTGAAATTTGCTGTAGATAGACCTCTAAATGCTATAATTTGTCATTATTCAGATTTAAAATTATTGTGGCCGTGTGGTCCTGCTCCCTCCTTTGTGGGCAGTTAAAGGTACTCAATCGGATCAAACGTTCCTAAGTTACTGGACAATTTGCGGATGAAGATGGATAACTATAAAATCTAGTGGTACTTTAGTAATAATACGGACATATTTTGTTGAACAAATAAAAAGTTTTGAGAAAATTGATACCATACATGTAGTTGGTAGTGGTTGTCATTATTTTGTAGAAATGCATCGATTGTGATAATTTACGTGTATTTTGAAGAAATATTGTTGTATCTTGGTGGTTTGGGGACCGTCTGATCGGATTAAGTACATTTGAAAGCTGATCATTTATTTTTAAATCTAGGCCTGGATTTGCCTGGAGTGAAATTGACAAACATTTTATTAGGGCTGTACCCCGAGGTGACAGTTCTGAAAATATCGACCTGCAGAAAGTTTGGCAATTGGTTTTACGTGAATTAGCGATTTTTTGTCCTGGTTTAAGTGGGGTCCATTTGGACATTCCAAGGTGATCTCCGATTCTGTCCGACAAGGTGGTCTCCGATTCTGGCCGACAAGGTGGTCTCCGACTCTGTTTCACGAGCTTTCATTGCGACGGTTCTCCTGGCGTATAGGACGAATTTAATATGAAATTATCTGAGGCCGATGGCTTGGCGGATAGAAATCACAATCATGGTATCATAATTCATGGGTATATGGATGAGTGTATGTGCAATAATGAGAGAGTAAGGAGAGTGTAAGTATTCATATTTATTTATATGTTATTATTGGAGATTCTATCTCAATAAATAATATTATTGCCAAAGTAGTCTTGTTATCACACACCTGAAGTCCTATAATATCTTTAGTGAAGGGTGTGGTAATTAAATTATCATACGTCAAAGAATTTCTATAACATAACTTCAGGATGAAGCAATGCAAAGAGCTTTCCTTGTTATTCCATTCCTGTTATGGTAAAAACAACACACAATTAGGCCAAGTCGAAACACGGTCATGCGCATCACCCTCGTCCCACAAGATCCCAAGTAAGAACATAAGAACACCCAATACAATACGATAAGAATGAAGATAAAATACAATCGAAGCCACATAAATTTTCCAGTTAATGTTTTCGCACATGTGAGACGAACGCTCTTTATTACTACCATATCAGGAATATAATGACACATAGCACCCTTTATTGTCATACGTACGTAATATAAACTCCCCTCACCAGCAGGGGGGGGGGGTCGCGCACAAAAATTGCGTACACAGGGCGGGGGTGGGTGGGTCATTTGGACCCGGAAAAAAATGTGTAAATGACAAAAAATGTGCTCACGTAATCTTAATATCAATCATATGACCCACTAGGCTATTTAAAACATACTAACCAGTACTAACAACCATTTAGGGGTGTATGTATGCTGATGTATGTCAAAATTAATGTACCTGATTTCGACGGATGAAAGATATATTAATTATATATATAAACAAATCATATAACAAACATTAAAACTCAAGAACAAACATTTATAATATGCATATCCAAGATAACCTATCAATTGGATGTCAAAGTGTATGTTATAGCTATATATATATATATATATAGCTATATATATATATATATATATATATATATATATATATATATATATATGTGTGTGTGTGTATCCCTTTAAGGGTATGAACAATATATATATATATATATATATATATATATATATATATGTGTGTGTATCCCTTTAAGGGTATGAACAAAATATAAAGCTGAGTTTATATTGATGAATGATGAATTCTGTGATGAATTTTGCAATTACTTTTGACAAATTGTTTACTGTTATAACATAATTATATGCTCAGACACGATCAGTCGACAATGCTTACATATAAGCATAATTATGAAATGATTACCATCTTCTGTTCTTAATCCACATAATGGATATTATTTGTTATCAAGATAAACTTGATGATATAAACAAAAATAACAATTCCACCATATTCCACTGGTTTAAAACTATAAAACAAAATAACTCATACAAAAAGTTCATACTATTTGGATAACAATATGAAAGCTTAGCCTTTTGTGATATTAATTCAACCACAGTTATTATTCACAAGTCTAAGCAGTTAATTACGTACTGTACATATACATGTAGTAAGGTAGTATATCTGGAGTTCCAGTTATTTGACTGCCAATACATATGGTATTGTAATTATTAGTTGCTTGTTCATTATTGGTTGCTTTGATATTCAATTTAGGATATAGCAGGATAGAGCAATGTAACTATAAAAAGTAGCTTTTGGTATTAAAGTCTCAACCTATTTCATAGGCAACATAAAGCTAGAATATAAACATGACTAATGTGAACTTTGTTCTTGAAACTAATTATAAGTCATACTAACCTGGATCAAACTGCACAGGTAAGCTATGCAACTCTCTTCATGCGAACTTTCTCAGAGTCACATATCTTAACTGGACAGTCTGATCCAGGATGCTTGTTCTTATAATGGGTTTCCATGTGATACGTCCAGTAAACCACATTGCACAGGGGGCACCTATACGGACTGGTTGTACAAGGTGACCGTGGCTTGGATATCTCCGCTGGCTTTAAACTAAACTTGTAAAAAAAAAATACAGTTTGATACAGGAATGAATGTTGTGAGTGGTCTTTTTCAACTCAATCGAACACCCACTGATAATAAGTTAATAATACTACCAATTCTTCACCAATATTGGTATATGTCAATCTGCACACCAACATGACATACATACATGTATTTAGACTGTGAGCTGATGTGAGAGTGACTTTCCTTGGGTCCCATCATACACATGTGCAGATATATATCACAGAAATGGGGGAGGTGAAATTTGTTCTACCCCTATTACTACAGTATTACTATTGGGCCTTAGCTCTAAAACATCTTATACTATTGTTATATAAAAGAATATGGAGTTATTGAGGATATCAGGACATGTATTACCTCATAATTATTATGTTTTATGGCATTATGCCCAATGTGTTTAAGTGCATGCATTCAGCATTTCCACATTTTATACTAATAGAATTATCTCCATTTAGAGGTTTATTAAAATGCTGGAATAGTATTAAATAATAAGAAACGGAACAATTCTTTGCTAGGCTATAATTTGGTTTATATTTTATGTTTTTTTGTGAGATTTTGGGGGTGGGTCCCAAAAAATGGGCGGGGAAAAAAGAAAAAAATTGCAGGTAGAGGGGTGGTGGGTCCCCGAGAGGGGCAATTTTTTTTTCGCCCTATATCAGGGGGGGGGGGGTGTCGGAAAAATTTTCCAGGCACGTATGATGGGGTGGGTGGGTGTCTCTTGGGTCCAAAAAGCAGTTTTTTCCATATGCCAAATTTTTTTTCCATTCCTGCTATTGAGTCTTATTTTGATGTGTTTTGAACAGAAACGGGTCATATATAGTTAATAGTAATGCTATACTACATATAGAGGTTATCAGAAGTTGGATCAGTTGCACAATGGCCAACAATAACCCAAATTCAACTTGATAGAACTAGAAACTGCGCTATTGGAAAAATAAAATTTAATCAGGATTCCATCTACTGATACAACAAAATAAGAATAACTATGCAGAACTCAGCTGAAAATAAGTAATAAAATGAAAGCACACTTGACCATATGTGACATGGAAATAAAGATATAATAAATAATGGAATAAAATAGACTTTTGACAACGTAAAACATAAAATCTTAACAAATAAATTGAAGGCCAGCCAGGCCAGCTTGAACAATTTCACATTGTTTTCCATGTTAATGTGGATCAGCTTGTAATGTTAATCACAGTAACGAAGATTTTATCGTCACTGATATCGTGAGCAAAAAAAGAAGTGAAATTGGGCTATCCATCCATATTATTCCCAATAATTACGAAGCCTATTACTTCAGGCAGTGGCTACCAGCCTGCCATTACACGCTATAACATGTTTCCTCAGTTCTGGTTTCTGAGATGCCCCAAGAAGAGTAGCGCGGTTATATCATGGTTATGTTTGGTATTAGCATTATTCTTCAAACTTGGATGAACTGGGATGACCAGTTGTATTTCCACATGTTTTGATAAACAATTTGATTCCAGCAATACATGCAGTAATGCCCTAATTAAACGACTCCATAACCACAGCAGAATAATGAGTAATTTTTCAGGATTTAGTCGGAAATATGGCTTGTTGACATTCATCGGAAAGCTCTCACCGAGAGCTTTCCGATGAATGACAACAAGCCATATTTCCGACTAAATCCTGAAAAATTACCTATTATTCTGCTGTGCTTATGGAGTCGATTAATTAGGGCATTACTGTATATCACATAGCAAATATCAAAATATCAAATAATCAGAAATTTGTTGTACCGGTACCATGTATTATGTAGAATACTCAAATGTGATTATGTGACTAGATCATGTGACTATATATTATGAAAATGAATGTTAATAAAAACTTTGGCACTCTGTCTATATATTCCTTGAAATGTGATTATGTTGACACATTTCTTGATTAATGACACTTATATGATAAATTCAAATAGTATCGTTATCTCATTATGCACTGTTCTATTCAAATATCGCGCAATAAATTATGATAATGCAGGATAATCAGCTATTTGGTTGCTCAATTGATAATTTTCTCAAATTTAGGGGGGTGGGTGTCCAAAACTGACCGGAAAAAACTTCCTGAAACGGAAAAAAAAGGGTGGGTGTCCAAAATTGCCTGGAAAAAAAGGCCGGAAACGGAAGAAATTGGGTGGGTGGGTGGTCCGAGGCCGGAAAAAAAAAATCATCATACGTGCCTGGAAATTTTTTCCGACCCCCCCTGCCTATATATGTAATCTTTTTCCGCGACCCCCCCCCCCCCCCCTTGTCACCAGTGTTTAATATAAGGCAGAATATTCTTCACATTTCTCCAGCTATTTATCGTATAGTATATATTAGCAATAATACTGTGCGAGTTGCAAAATTCAGTACACCTTATAACATGGCTCTGTTCGTGCTCTCGGTACAGTCGGCGATGAGCCACAATTTAGTGTCATTCATTCCAGTGTGTTATTTGGGCGCAACAGACGCACAGTAATATGTGTTACAAGTAATTAGGGCGTTTATATTCTTCCCATGTGTTACATTCCTCGATCCGCATTAATAGAGAGGTTCTACTTGTACGGTAAATGACGACATGTATCATAGGGACAATGAATATTAGACAACGCAAACACTTATTAACAATCAGGGGGCATGTATATCATTGTGGCTCAAATCTCGAACAATACATGAGTGGTTGTAGTCAACTTGTAGAATGAATAACTCTGGAAGTTGAAGTTATAAATTCTTGTCGCAATGGCTTCAGTTAAAACTTCGAAGGGTCAATCATCAGTCGATTATCTTATAAATCAATCTGACAATAAATAGTAATACATTCATTTCAGCCAATTATCAGCTTCAAAATTAAAAATTATACTTGCAATCACCACCATTCCTATGAAAATCACCCAACAATTTCACGCCGAGAACGAATCGAGACCATACACAAAATCACCCATCAATTTCACGCCGAGAACGAATCGCGATCATACACAAAATCACCCATCAATTTCACGCCGAGAACGAAACGCGATCATACACAAAATCACCCATCAATTTCACGCCGAGAACGAATCGAGACCATACACAAAATCACCCATCAATTTCACGCCGAGAACGAATCGCGATCATACACAAAATCACCAATCTATTTCAATCCGAGAACGAATCGATATCATATTTGGGAACGCTCTTTATTATCTACCGCTTTTGGAAAACGAATGATTGAACACTCTTTATCAAAGTGATCATTGGACAATTTTCTCACCTGACGATTTATAATCTTTCTGATGGTCGACATATGACAATCGAGCCTCCTAGCATAGGGGGTAACACGCCCTCTCGAGTTTCGTGATTTTACTCTCATGCACATGTATGCTACTTTTGAACTATCATCGGTTAGCCTCAGACTCTAAAACCTTATACCGGTTTCTGCCACTTAATACTCATTATTCACGACAACCAGTGAATACCACCCATTTACATGTGGCCATCATGAAGGATTTCTTGCCTTGAGGATGGATTCATGTAAATGTTGAATTTTTTTTTTATTTTACAACCATTTTCTCATTATGTCTTCTGTGATCTATATGTAATTGATAACGATATGCATCTGTATCACAGTAACATAGTTTGTATTCATCTTATACATGTATATGTTCATGTTTATGAGTCATTGAATAAATTATATCTATCTATCTAGTGTAGGAACATCGGAAGTCATTCTATTGCCGGTTTTGTGATGATTCAGGAATGATTTGTTACGGTTCCTTATGATTAAAAATAATCATTTTCTGGGCAAAATGGCGATTGTAGATATTTTGAATGCATTAAAATTTTCCTGAATGGACAGATGCTGCAGAATTTTGACGAATACCGAACTCGAGATAAAAATTAACTCGGAATTGGCGAGTTAACGTGTAAATATCAACATGTAATCACTGAAAATCAAGCTATGAAAGCACAGTTCCTTTGTTTTTGGTGGCGTATCAAACGTGAAGAAACACAATTTGAAGACGAACAGTGAGTATAAACTATACCTGTGTTGTTCTTCTATAAGCTAAATTCTTTACGATTACCTTTGCATGCACATGATTGTTATAATTATCTTTTCCCTAAGTTTGACCAGTTATGAAGTATCTAGCCCTCAAAGGCGCAACATATTTAACTTTCCAATGATATATGAAACTGATGCTGACCTGACCACTCCCACCTTAGTTATGCTCCTCTTTTGGTACATGTCGTTTTGTGTCCTTTTTGTGTACCATTGGTATCGAATGCTTGTATTATGTTCTTATTCAAATGATTGATTTGGCATCACATAGGGCAAGAATCGGCATGTACTATTCGAGAGCATTGAGAGGGACAAGAGAAAAACCACTTGATGGATTGAGCACACTAAACTTTTTGTCTTATTTCATGATCATAAAATTGGGGATTCCTAACCACATAGCACTATTAATTGTGTTGAAATATTATATGTTGAAAGGCGACTGCATTCTTCCAAGATATATATGTAATAAGCTAGGATTTCAACTGACTTGTGTGCCCTGTTTTATTTTCAAAAGATTTGTTGGAAATATAATTCAAGCCACATCCGACGCTAAATTCCGATATGTAGGCTTCAAGCGAACATATAGTTTCATTTTTCAAATTTGTTGGAAGAGAAGTGTTACACATTACAAATTCGCTGACTGAAGTGGGAAGATGGGTGACCGAGGTACTAAAATCTATTCTAAACCGAGCATTTGACATAGAATAAAACCCGGGTCCAACAGAAAGCATTGTGGGCAGGCATTTGCTGACCCTAATGTGTCTTAATATTCAAAGTTTGACACCGAAAATAGACGTACTTACTGCAGAAGCTAGAAACTTTGATATAATTTCATTCACGGAAACATGGCTCTCAAATGCAAATTTTTATAACGAATTGTTAATAACAGGATTTCATGCTCCACAAAGGAGAGACCGTCCAACCTTGGGTGGTGGCATTGCTGTCTATGTAAGGGATTCGCTTTATTTCAAAAGACGTACTGACCTGGAAATCCCTGACGTATGGCTAGAGATTGAAACATCCACAATGAGATTTTTGCTTGGTACGTTTTATAGACCACCAGATACACCCATCAGTATATGGGAAAAAATATATACAAATATTGACTTGGCGTTGGGCGATCGTACTAATATCCCACATGTTATAATAACTGGAGATTTTAATTCAAACCAAATACCATAAGAAACAAAACCAATTAAATATATTTATCAGCGCTTTGGCCTAAAGCAAATAATTAAACAAGCTACATATTTCACAGAAAGTTCTTCTTCTCTCATAGACTTATATTTTACAAATACCCCTGAGGTTGTTGAATCGAATGAAATCTTAGATCCATTCTTTTCGGATTTAACTCGGTTTCATTGTCCAATCTTGCTACGTTTGAATTTGAAATTTAAGAAGCCTAGTGAAATCATGAGAAGAAGGATATGGGATTATAATCGAGCCGATTACTCCGCAATGAATAATGCCTTTAACGCGTGGGACTTTAAGAGAGATCTCTCAGCAATTCGATCTGATGAAATAGCAGAAGCTCTAACGAAAAAAATAATTGACACCGCGAATCTTTATATACCAAATAAACTCGTAATAGTTCGACACAATGAACCTGAATGGTTAACATGTGAAATTCGCAAACTTATGAGACAAAGGAGACGTTACTACAAATTGGCAAAACAAAGAGAAACAATTGAAGCGTGGACGAATTATAAAAAGAAAAGAAATGAAGTTATAGCAAAAATAAGACGTTCCAAGCAAAAGTCTCTGATGAAAACACAGTCAATACTGGGTAGTTGTTTCACTGATTCCTCACTCTGGTGGAAAACATTAAACCACCTCATGAAACCCGAACCTAAACCAATACCAGCCCTAAAAACTGACCAGATTATAATAACCGAAAATGAAGAAAAGGCAGACTTATTAAATAACTATTTTTGTAAAATCTCCTCCTTACCTGATGAAGATAAGTTAGAGTTACCCATCTTTGATTGGTTAACGGATAAGCGCCTGAGCGACATTGAAATATGTGATGAACGTGTACTCGAAAGTTTAAACTCAATCAAGACATCGAAAGCGGCCGGATACGATGGTATTAGTCCCAAAGTATTAAAAAATTGTTCGATATCACTAGCTAAACCACTAGCATTCGCTTTCAGGGTTTTCATTGAACGATCGTATTTTCCTTCAGAATGGAAAAAGGCAAACGTATGCCCAATTTTCAAAAATGGAGATCCCAGCGATCCATCCAATTATCGACCAGTATCCTTACTCAGTTGTCTGTCTAAGGTCTTCGAGAAATGTCTATTCTATCATATATCAAAATACCTACGAACAAATAAGCTTTTAACCGACCTACAGTCGGGATTTACACCGAACGATAGCACAGTATTCCAATTGATCGATATTTACCATTATATTATCTCAGCCCTTGACGATGGGAGGGAAATAAGGGGTGTATTCTGCGATATAAGCAAGGCGTTCGATAAGGTTTGGCACAGGGGTCTCCTCTTTAAACTTAAAAGAATGGGGATAACTGGGAAGCTTTTAAAACTACTTGAAAACTATCTTGATTGTAGACAACAAAGAGTAACAATTTCTAACTTTAATTCGCCATGGAAAGACGTTACAACAGGAGTGCCTCAAGGATAAATAATCGGCCCTCTCCTATTTCTCGTGTATATAAACGACATAGTCGAGGGAATTACATGTAATATAAGATTATTTGCGGATGATACATCACTTTATATTGCTATAGAAGATCCCACAATTGCTGCAGATTTGATCAATTCAGACCTACACAAAATATTCAACTGGTCAAAGACCTGGGCAGTTAAATTCAACCCATTGAAAACAGAATCCGTGCTTGTTTCGTGGAAACAAATACCTATTGACCAACCAGTACTAAACATGTCAAACGAGAGAATAAATGAGGTAGACACACATAAAGATTTGGGTCTGACATTCAACCGACAGGGTAAATGGAAAGACCATATAGAAGATATTGAAAACCGAGCGTCCAAAAGATTGTACATACTGAGGAAGTATAAATTTATTCTTGATAGAAGAACTCTAGAAAGAATTTACTTGTCCTATATTCGTCCCGTCTTGGAATATGCTTCCTCGGTATGGGGCAATTGTACAGGCGAAGAAGCCGATTCACTAGAAGATATTCAGTACGAAGCCGCTAGAATAGTAACCGGTGGAACAAGAAGTTGTAATAAATGCACAGTTCTTCAAGAAGTTGGGTGGGAAAAATTATCAAAACGGAGAGTAAAGACTAAACTCATGCTCTTTTTTAAAATGACGAAAAAACTCACTCCCCCTTATCTATACAACGCTGTTCCGAATAAAATATCGAGTACTAGTGGATATGACACGAGATCAGATGATCTTAGAGTACCTTTCTGCAACTCTGTTACTTATCAGAAATCATTTCTTCCACACACAATCAATCTTTGGAACGAGTTAAAACCAGAAGTGAGGAAATGTGAAACACTCTCAGACTTCAAAACATTTTTGAATAGTGACCTCAAAGAGCGTCCTAGATACTTGAAATATGCATATACGAGAGCAAGTCAAATATACCATTGCCGATTAAGACTGGAATGCAGTAATTTAAACTATGATCTTTTCAGCAACCATCTGAGAGATAGTCCGTTGTGTATTTGTTGTGCCAAAGAAACATCAGAACATTTTCTTTTTTATTGTCGCAGATATTTGGTTGAAAGAGATAGGTGTTTTGGGGGATTAATAACAAGACCAGGAGTAAAAACCTTGCTACATGGAAGCCACAAACTATCATTGGAAGAGAATATAGATTTATTTATGAGGGTCCAAAAATTCTTAATTTTATCTAAACGATTTCCAAATTGAACTTTTCCTAAGTCGCTAACTTTATAAATAAAGTTTATAAATAAATAAAACATTCTGCCTCTATGAAACAACGTGAACGTGTGAAAACTAGACATCGAAGTAACCAATTATACAGTATAACTTAGAAAAGTGGAAAAATATCATATATTTCAGTATACATGTATTATATTTTGCTCATAATACTATAAGACACAACTCTCTTGTCGTTTTGATTTCGAAACTTGAACTTTTGAGCTACGATTATTAGAAAATGATGGGGTCAGGTCTGGGGTCAGGTCACATACATGTAACAATTCCGGTCATCTGATGCATGGACTGCCCAGCAGTGACTCATGATGAGTTACTGTTTGACAGTCTATGCCCCAGATGGCCGACAAAGCCAATAAGATAGAAACATTGAACATGAAAGCAAAATCTAACTGGGAAAAGAACATTATGAATAATCAATAAAGACACCACCTGTGAATGCTAAAGATGGGGACATGGCTGATATAAGCATCATGTTTTCTGCCAAATCCCATTCTCTAATAAAATTGTCTTTATGTTATATTTGTACCATTAGCTTGTTAATTCATGCGCATGATTTAGAGAATAAAATATGTTTACACTATTCTTCTATAAAATAGTTGAGAAAATATCCCGATATAGGTTAATTTGGAGCAATAGCCTCATAATCATAACTTGTGCGTGTTACGGTTCTATTTCAAGACAATTACGGCTGTTACGGTTCTATACATAAATTGATTAGTTTTAAACCCGAGCTATCTAGTATAACCGGTGTTTAAGCCTTTTATATATCTTCGAGTAACCGATACAAACTATTGAAAGTCCCGTTGGGTATATAGGATCATAAACATGCGCGCCCATATAATTGAAAAATGAAATTAGACATCTACTGTCATGAGATTTTGTTTATTTTAATTGATAAAAGTCCCTTATTGAAAGTTCCAGGTGGGATATAAATTGGTTCGATTATAGCGCCATCCAAAATACCGAGTGAAAGGTCAACAGGCTCGTATATGCTCAGCTGCCTATTTATATAGCAACTCAATTTAATAACTCAATTGCACAATTAAGCCCAAATTAGAGTTGAAAAGAACTTATTTACAAACTATATATACACGAACTGACATTTCAAGTGAACGCTTAATTGACAGAACATGTTTTGGAAGTAAATTTAATCAAGTGGCTCAATCAGTAAGGACCATTATGTAATAGAATACCATAAACTGCCAAGAAGGGTGTTTCCAAGTACAGAGAGAGAGAGTACATTTTTTTAATCTGACCAGGGTCAGGTCAAACAAAAGGTTATATTGTGGCCCACAAGACAACAAAAACACACCAGACACATCCCACCGATCAACACTGGCCGCCATACAGAGGGGTCCTATTTGAACCCCTCTGCAATGGCATGGGTCCCCTATCTGAACCCATTTGTACGGTGGCCATATTGGATCGGGTGGGGTGTGTCTGTGAAAAGACACAAAAATGTCTTTGGGGCCACCCTGCAACAGCATTTATTTGAGTGAAATATTAAAATTTTCGAATGAATAGAAGTCAAGTTCGTCGTGTGCGTTGAGTAAATGCTGAAAACAGCCGACATTTCGTGAAAGAGGCGGCCATTTTGAATATGTCGACTATTGTGATTGGTTTGTCGGAAATAAAAATCAGACTTCACAGTTCACACTGGCTATTCATGCCAAATGTCAGGCATGCAACACAAAGTGAACTATTCTGTTACTATTTGACAATTGCCCGCCATATATAAAGCATATACTTATAAGTAACTCAACGAAATTGCTGATAAGTTGTGCAAATATCAACTTATTGCATATTTCACTTGGTTATTTTCACCTCATGGTCAGTTTGAACCAAATTTCCTTCCATCTGTTATAGTCATAGTATTTCCCGTATAGAAGCGATTAAATGGGGAAGGAACCGATATGCAAATCTTCAAATCGGGGGCGCAGGCGCTGCGTTGGACATGAATAAATTACCCAATGACTGCTTCCATTTCAGAGTTAAGCCCCTAACCATACACATCAATACCTTGTTTGCTATTATTGATGTTTTCATCGCCCTTCGCCATAATCTACCAAAACACGTGCTGGCCTTGCTGTTGTTGTATTTGAGAGATTTCGTTCGTGGACATACATAGTTTCTGTGTTGGTGGTAGTGATTTCAGTTTCTCGGCCAGAATGTTGAAGTGACTGGATGAAATCCGACATCCGCGGTCAGTCTTCTAATCAAGTTCTTCACATATGAGATAGAAGGAAGGGTGAATATCTGGGGCATGAGTCTGTTTTCTGACTGCTGTAGTATATTGATAGATCCAGTACTTTGTCTTTGTCATCGTCAGACCATTGACCCCCTCTTCCGTGTCGACATGTTTAAGTGTGTTCTGGAGAAATTTTGTAGGAGACAAGTATGGAGCTTCAGCATCGACAATCTTCTCAATATTGCTTTCACTTCTCTCCTTGTTCTTGTCGCCTAAATCGATATTTGTCATTCTCTTGAATTTTGTCATTTATTTCTTGAACGGCATATGGTTACTCTCTGGCGGTTTATCAGATTCTTTAATTGTTCATTTTCTAATGTTACCACGGATGTACTGTGTTTTTTCATTTTCTGTTGTTGCCATGGATGTACTGGTACTGCGTTTGCAGTATATGTGTGGTCATTGACTGTTGGTGAACTTGAGCAGACTGTCTTTTGATTTTTTTCTTGACAGGAGTTTTCAGATCAGTATTTTGTGGTGCTTCACGAGTCGGCCCTTGTATTGTATCGTTACAAGTTTTGGTGGATTGGGTACATTGAACAGTGTTGGAACTGCATTCGAGATGAGTGACTTTCTCTCCTGGGTATTTATAAACATGTCCTCAAAAAGAATGGAACATATCTAGTATTTTGTGTAGACGTCATCTGCTGTTTTACCTTTTAATATAAATGACGGAAATTTGGCACCCATTGAAATGATCTGAAAACATTCATCGATTTGAGTGAAATTGAAAATTAGGGCAGAACTTAACACTAGAGGCGCTGGCCAGACCATTCACCCCACCCGTAATATTTTGGCAAGAACTGCCCCTAGCGGCGCTGGCAAGATAACTCGCCACACATAGTCCCAGTGTTATTGAAAATTTGGGCAGAACGTCCCCAAGAGACGCTAGCCAGGTCACTCGCCCCACCCGTAATTTGTTATGGTCGGTCGGAAACAAATTCTTCCTATCCTATCTTTGTTCTGACATCCGATTGCTGAGCATTTGCAGTATTATTTTGATTCAACTTCAAGTAATTCCATTGCTTCATTATCCTGTGATATCTGAAAAATAAATAAAAGACTATTAAACACATTACTTGATACTAATATTAAATACCAGAAACGGCTTTCAAAATTTAATGGCACGCTATAGTTAAACGGGTTATTTAAAACAGTTACTGTGTATGGCTGTACCGATTAGTTTTGTGGCACAATGTCATCTTTAAATTTATTTACATTTACATACATTTCCTGTTTCTTTTATTTGGATCATCATCGTCCAATATACATGTATATGACATTCGTCATAGCAATTTTCTCGGCGACAGAGATTGAGAATTATGCCAAATGAAGACTATGGTTTACACGCGGCTGAAATTTCGATGTTCCAAAGCAAATCGTGAAAACTGATGGACAGCTTGTTCAAACCCTAAATTACTTCCGTACCATTTAGTATGTCTCGAAACATAAAGAAAGAGCTGAAAATACGAATACTCGTCAGCCCTGCGAGGCGGCGACTTGCGACGGACAACAACTTTTTGTTCACTAGAAATGCGCGAAAGCACATAATTATGTGATACGGAATGGTTTAGTTTAAACGTATGTATTTGCATAATTTATATACACACAATATCTAAGGCATACAGTTGGTTATACCGACAAATGAGATTGGAGGACAAGTATAGACACACTGATGGGTACCCCATCCCTTATGTGGATTGCACTGACATAAATAAATATCAATGGTAAAGCAACATGATCGGTCGAGGGTTATGAAGGGAGAAGGTTCAGTCCTAGCGAAGAAATTGTACACTATTTTATTTGAACTGATGGAATGTGTCAGTGTGATGGTAAAACCTTCAGACATGTCGGTAGTATCAAAACTATTTTACATTCAGTTGACCTTGGTGTTGCATGGTCTGACCAATCAGAATTACCAAACAGCCAGAAAACAGAAATTTCCGTTATCTTGTGAACAAGACCAATTTACTCAGCAGTGGTGGATGGATATAAAAGGTTCATCAAGAGGAACTTTTTTTATAAAGAACTGAAAACAACCCTACGATTAGAATATTATATGCTAGACTTGCCTTTTAATCTTAGAAAATATCTGATCAAAATTACATACGTGTAATCATAGACTGGAGGTGGAAACATGTAGATCGGGTAAGCGCGGAACAAAGAACAACATATGTTGAATGTGTAAAAATGAAGTGGGCGATGAATACCACTTCATCATGAAATGCACTAACCTGAATCACTTGCGAATTAAATACATAATGAAACACTATCGGGATACACCTTCTAAGATAAAGTTCTATGAACTCCAAACAAAATCTTGTCGATTGGAACTGAGAAATTTGTGCTTGTACTTAATGTTAGCATTCAAACTCAGAAATCAGTATCGGTAACATATGATATATAACTATGATGACAATGTTGTTGTTGTTGCTGTTGTTGTTATTTTCGAATGATTTATCCATATGACATATAGGAACAAGATGAATAATTGACTAATATTATTTGAACGAATAACTTGATGATGATGACAGCATGCTGATGATAAAGATTAAACGCATTAATACCGCCACTGCATATATGTAAAATAGTGCACTTAATTAACATCACCTTGTACATATACCTCACATTTCTTTGTAACATGTGAATTCATGTCTATAGAGAAATAAAGCATAGCACTACCGAGAACATGTATACAGATTAGAGACGAACTGGTCTGCCAGAAAAACTCACCATATGGAACGAACTGAACCGAGATGAGTGAGGATCCGCACGGTTGCGACTCAAGTGGTCTAAATGATAGTGCAATCAGGGCAAAGCTGGTCGCAAGGTTATCGATATACTAGCTAATGGACATGCAGTGGCAATGTACAATGTTTACGACGTTGACCGTGGTGACAAATTGGCGGCATAATTTTTCGGATGGTGATGGCGTCGGTGGTGACGATGATGACGATAGAGGTGACTACGCAAATGATTATGAAGAGTGACATGACGATCATGGTGGAGACGATGATGGCAATGATGATGATGACGGAGATAATGATGGTGATGACGGTTGAAAAATGGCGACGCTGATGATGGCACTGGTGATGGTTGTGGAGACGATGATGGTGGCGAAGTTGATCAAGGCGATGATGATTGCCACGATGGTCACGGGGCGATGGCGATACTTATAATGATGATGATGATGAAGATGGTGACGACGACGAGCAGGATGGTAAGCTGAAGATGATGATAATGATGACGAAAATGCCGACAATGATGCCGATGATAATGATGACGACCATGATGATGAGGGCGATGATGTCGATAGAACAACGATATATAAATACTGCAGTCGTCTGGGGATGGCAAGCCAGTCAACAGTGACCGTCTTTTGTAAAGAACCGAAGCTGTTATTATTAAACTGAAATTCGCCACTGACTTGAAACGCTCAAACCACCGAACGTCAATGTCACCGCAGTGGCACACTGGGTATATCAATATCCCTCGCCGCTGGGATAACAGAGCGTGGCCGGGTGAGAGCATGCTGGCCGCGTGGGATCAACAGGCAATTTAGAATATTTGTTTTGGACGTTTCGCAGTATAGTACAAAACTTTTGTCTGAAGCGTAACGTATGAGTACAACTAAGTCGTTGTCATTGTGGATCTCATGCTAAAGGCATGTGGTTAGTGTTAATGAGTGATTGAGTGTAAGCCGTGGTCGGGCTTACCGGGTGAGCTAATGTTCTGGTCACTTTAGCCGGTCTGGTCTCGCAAGGTGCACGTATCAAATTTTAATTTAAATTAAAAGAACATGTGGATATTTCAAATAAATGGAGCTCACGTATTGTGTAGATTTTTTTCTGAATTTTGGAATTCAGTGCTTTTCTGGAATCAAATTATTACGAATTGAAACTAATCGCGTAGGATTCATATTGATCATGTTTATATATGCATATAATGCATCAATTGCATATGTTTGGTTTTCTGCATGTATGCAGGCAAGAGTATTCAAAGCTTTCAGAGTTGTTTTCTCCACACAGTGGTTTTATCTCTGTTTTAATGCCTGAATGCCTTCTGCAAACGGTTGTCAGTTCAATCAAGTTGTTTGAAAATCTTGGTTTGAGAAGATATTTACCAACTGTATGAGTATACTGCATTAGCATATAAGACAGTATGAAGTTACTAGCCATTCTATCGGCACTGAAATTAAAAAGTTTCTGCTTCCAAATGTTTCTGACGGCCGTTGCTGGAATGTCTGTTTTTCACCTTTTCACCAATAAAGCCAGCGGCTATCTGCTACAAATGTGTTGTCTTTGTATTTGTACTTAGTCTAGCGCAGACTATTGTTGTGCGACAGGTAGGGAGGAAACAGTGTGGTAATATATATCTATTATATATTTTGGAAGATCTGTCTGTCTGTGTGTCTGTGTGTGTGTGTGTTCGCGATGAACTCGAAAACGGCCGATCCGATTTCGATGAAACTTGGTATGTGGGGGTATTTTCGGCCAGGAAGTGGCATAGGCATATTAATTTGCCCGTGCGACGTGACCTTGACCTTGAAATCGGGTAATTTCAAGGTCAAACGTCCGAATATCACGGGATTTCGATGAAACTTGGTATGTGGTGTTACCTTCGGCCGGGGAGTGGCATAAACCTATTAATTTCCCCGTGCGACGTGACCTTGAAATCGGGTCATTTCAAGGTCAAACGCCCGAATATCACGGGATTTCGACGAAACTTGGTATGTGGGGGTACTTTCGCATCGGGAGTCTCATAAGCATATTCATTTGCCCGTGCGACGTGACCTTGACCTTGAAATCGGGTCAATTCAAGGTCAAATCGCCAATTTTGATGGGATTTCGACGAAATTTTATACATAGGGTTACTTTTGTCCACTGAGTGTTTTGGACGGGTCAAATCGTGACCCCGACCTGACCTTGTCGGGTACTTTTGTCCGGGCAGTGTTTTGGACGGGTCAAATCGTTAACCCACCTGACCGCGACCTTCAAAATGGTCAATTCAAGGTCCAAGTCCGGACGAAGTCGGGTCACCTTCTAGTATATATATATATATATATGCACCGAAAGCGCTCGCACCCTGGTTGGCACCCCATCGAATCCGCCGTGCTCCCATCGAATCCTCGGATCGTTTACGCCGCGTGTTATTTATAAATTAATAATCAGTACCCCAAAAGGCCATTAAAGCAGCATGGGGGTGTGTTCTCCAAAATACACCTATACTATTCGCTTTTGAATTTTGTGCGGTATCGAAATATGTCGATAAATACTTGAACTACCTTTCTGCGAGCATTACATGTCGCAGAAAGACACATTGAAGTAATAGAAAATACAACTTGGAACACTATGTTTGAGTCCCAAACAATACAACTAGCAATTTGCACGGCATGAACACGAAAAGAGCGTTATGTGTTAGACTATTCCTGATATGATAGAAATAAAGAGAGTTTGTTTCACTTCTCTGCGAAATATTTAAAACAGCTGAAAAATGGCTGTGACCATAGCAAGTATTTTCAGAGCATATGAAGCCGGACGTAAATATGTCTGTCACCGGTGTGACCTTGTGTCACATTGGCTGTCTGCTGATATTGTATAGACTAGTTAAAAATATCAGCCCATTCCATATGAAACATATGGTCAGTCAAGTCATGCAAATGGTGATATATCACGAAACGGTGTCATTGTTTGAATGTTATTGCCCCAGGCTGCCGTCGGAAAGTTCACCGTACATAATCGGACAACCGCGTATATATAGGGTGAGCGACTTTGTACAACAACTATCCGGATTCCTGAATTTGAAAGGTAAGAGAGAGAGAGAGAGAGAGAGGAGAGAGAGATTGATTGATTTGTTTTGCTCCATTCAAAGAGATATGTCTGCACGGGTCTGATATACACATTTATAAATACAAAAGTGGAATGCAATTTATATAAATTACATTTGAATAAGGTCGGTTTTCTATTTGATATTCAAATGTCCATTCGTTGTGTGAGCAAAAATAATTAACACCACCAGGTGTACATGTATACTGTCGGCCAAATATTATAAACATATGGGCCAATGGGACTTTTATAAATAGAAAATAGGTTTTTCCGGTTTATTAGTTTAGAAGTCGAACTGCGCGATCAGGAGGCCGGTCACCGGTAAAAGGTGTAGTTGGGTATTTCAATTTCGTTTATTGTCCTTTACATTATTATGTCAATAATGTTGATTGTTGGTTTGTGACAAGCTATGTCAATTACCAATAAAAGAAATTTAAAAGATAATTTGTAAGTCTTATATTTCAACTTTTATAGATATTGTTCGTTCTGCAGCCCACTGATGGTTGTGTTGTGATGGTCTTATAGTTGCAGTATGTAATAATTATGACCGCGTTAATTGCTTTCGATGTTGAGGTATGAACAATGGCTGGACCACGCACTCTTGGTGGGAACACAGTACCTACGATTTTTGATCCGAAGAAGCTTTCTGGTGTGGTGAATGAGAAACCTGCAGTAATAAGCCGTAGTTTTTTTGTAATAATTTGAAAGATTAGTTGTTTTAACGGATGGCGGTGCATTCATGTAACCAATATATTTTATATTATAATTTATATTTATGGCTAATAATATGATCTTGGTGGTGTTACCATTTCTGACGATGGGCTTCTTGTATTGTAATAACATACACAGCGACGTGCGCAGTGAAATAATTAATTCCTGAATGGACGTGCATTTATGATGTGCCCATACGCACAGTTTAGCGCCATAACGAATTAAGCATTGATAAGTATGTTAGTAAACTGTAAGCGAACGGAATTATCGCGGGATTTACGACATCCCAGTCGTGGATTAAACCGATAAAAATTAATAAATGACTGAAGGTCTCAACTCAATCCGTAGCAACTTGCCAAAACTTAATTGGAGCGTTGTTTATATATATCTTTCATTCTCATACTTTGCAGGCAAGTTTTATCTACGCCATGTGTTGCCGATTTAGCAATGATATCCATCTGAAAGTTTGACAATGCAATAACGGGAATTGATTGATTGGCAGTATAATTTGTGCTCGGGACACATGTAATGGCGGAAAAGCTACACATGTGATGCGATAATTGAATTATATGTTCCCGTTACGTATAAACTTTTAATGCGCATGTTTTCGTTATATATATATGAATCTCAGCGGTATAAAATATATACATAAAGGCCGAATAGTCTGGAATTTAAAGGAGTTGGGTTTAGTGCAAAATAACGAAAAATAAATCAGTGGCCGTGTAATTTGCGCTGGGAACACAGGCAATGGCGATAAAGCTACACATGTGATGCGATAGTTAAATTATGTTTCCGTTAGGCCAAAAAAAAAAAGGTTTTGGTTCTCAGGCACCGCCGCATTGGATAAAAAGGGCCGCATTAGGCCTTTTTATTGCAATGCCTGATGTTATGACAAAAAAACTTACAAAAAAAAAAATTTGAAAAAAAAAAAAAAAAAAAAATTTTTTATTATTTTTATTTTATCAACATGTCCATATCAGATATGTGTTGAATATTAGTGTGCATTGAGCTCTAACATGTAATGTGTTAAAAAGTGACTTGCAGGCTTACAACATGAAGTAGATGACTACAATTAAGAAAATTATTAGCTGATCCTCATGCTCTTCTTACAATTGGTCATTGTGAACAACTTACACTAATTGTAACTTTATACAATTGAAAGGCACATGACTAAATTCAGGATCACATATTAGAATGGGGAGGTATCAGTTTTTAGACAACAATAACAGTAGTTAATGTCAGGGGCATTATATATTGTTAGGTAATCCCAGTCATACACTGGTAGTACAACGTCATTTTTATATAAGACTAAATGAGTTTATATGCATAACAGTTCCCTCTACCTTTCTGGTTATTACTAGACAGAGGAAGGTATCTTTGTCCATGCTTACTATGCGCAGAAAAAAGAAAAAAATAATAAGACCCTCCCTCCCTCATTGATTTGAAAAACAAAATTGCCCGAGAACCAAAACACTTTTTGTTATGGCCTTACGCATAAACTTTTATTGTGTCCGTTATACATGAATCTCGGCGGTATAAAATATACACTTAAAGACCGAACAGTTTGAACTATAAATAAGTTGTGGTTAGAAGCACACAGGCCAGTATAGTTGATGCATGTAACGCGATTGATATAGTAAAGTTGAACCGTATACATGCACGTACACAATATGAGTGAATGATTCAGCAAATTTAAATCGCACATTCGAATGAATTCTTCCCATCCTGTTAGACAGTCGACATGTATAGTTATACAGACATGAAATGACAAATGAGCAAGTCTTAGGAAACACTAAAGTTTCAAGAGTTCGTAGACCTTGCATAATTAGAATGTCGACAAAACCTTATTGTTATAAATCATTGAAGGCGCCTTGTAAATTAATAGTTTATTGGATACATTCTACACGATGTACAGCCGATATAATCATGGTTCGTATCTGGACGGTCATACTAAAATGGTTTACAGTCCAAAAGAGTACATTTGTTCCCTGACTTGAATATATATAAAGAGCATTCTTATGTAAGTCCAAAAAACCCAGGATACTAAATCTTCCATTCAAATTATATTAAGATTTACAGAGAAGCTTTATCCGAACATCGCTGCGCCCACCAAATGTCTGACCTTCATCAGTAGGTCAATTGTTGAGGACACATCGTGCCTAGCCAAGCATGATATGTCAGTAGCAATGTGTGTAACATCATTATTGTCAATGATAAGATGTCGCACTCAATAATAAGATATTACACTATTAAGAATAAGCTTTATATATATATAAGTGTATGTTCGCTTGCCATATACATACAAGATACAAGATTTGATTGCAATAACACCTCAATGGGCAGTTGCAAACATAATATATTATTTAAAAAATACAATAGTAGTATGAATTAAACAAAAACCAGACTCAGTCAAAATTTATATTCTGTATACTCACTCATAAGTTCTTATAATTATTATGCACTTGATAAACTCTGCCGTTTTTCAAATAAGGACCGGATCATGTCGCATATAATATTTATGGTGACAATATGCGGTGTGACTAATTACCGCCCGGGACCGCCCGGGTGGCCCCACGGGCCCGTGGACACAATATATCGACGTTATAACGTAGCCACATGCCACCTGAGGGCAACATAGAACAATTTACACGCTCGCTCGTCTCCGGCCGGTCATATTAACCCCACAAATGCCGATATTGGCTAAAACAGCCTGGTTGATTACGGGTGTCTTCGTGTGTTTTCAGACAGATTATTTTGGTGATTCGCGGTAGTGCAATACACCTGAGTGTTAATTCCATATATTGACTCGTTGACGTGTCCACGGCCGATGTTATTAACCCCTCAAAATACGGTAAAATAGTGTATAAACAAAACAACATTGGGACCGCCCGGGCGACCCCATTGGCCCGTGGACACTATATCTCGACGTTATAACGTAGCGACATACCCCACGAGGTCAACCTAGAAAATGTTACTCGCTCGCTCGACTCCGGCCGGTGTTATTAACCCCTCAAAATCCGAAAAAAATGGTATATAAACAAAAAGAACATTGGGACCACCGGGACCGCCCGGGAGGCCCCATGGTCCCGTGGACACTATATCTCGACGTTATAACGTAGCGACATACCCCACGAGGTCAACATAGAATATGGTACTCGCTCGCTCGACTCCGGCCGGTGTTAATAACCCCTCAAAATCCGATAAAATGGTATATAAACAAAAATAACATTGGGACCGCCCGGGTGGCCCCACGGGCCCGTGGACACAATATCTCGACGTTATAACGTAGCGACATGCCACCCGAGGGCAACATAGAAATATTTACTCGCTCGCTCGTCTCCGGCCGGTCATATTAACCCCACAAATGCCGATATTGGCTAAAAGAGCCTGGGTGATTACGAGTGTCTTCGTGTGTTTTCAGACCTATTATTTTGGTGATTCGCGGTAGAGCAATACACCTGAGTGTTAATTCCATATATTGACTCGTTGACGCGTCCACGGCCGATGTTATTGACCCCTCAAAATACGGTAAAATAGTGTATAAACAAAAGAACATTGGGACCACCCGGGACCGCCCGGGCGAGCCCATGGGCCCGTGGACACTATATCTCAACGCTATAACGTAGCGACATACCCCACGAGGTCAACCTAGAAAATGGTACTCGCTCGCTCGACTCCGGCCGGTATTATTAACCCCTCAAAATCCGATAAAATGGTATATAAACAACATTAACATTGGGACCGCCCGGGACCGCCCGGGACCGCCCGGGTGGCCCCACTGGCCCGTGGACACAATATCTCGACGTTATAACGTAGCGACATGCCACCTGAGGGCAACATAGAAATATTTACTCGCTTGCTCGTCTCCGGCCGGTCATATTAACCCCACAAATGCCGATATTGGCTAAAAGAGCCTGGGTGATTACGGGTGTCTTCGTGTGTTTTCAGACAGATTATTTTGGTGACTCGCGGTAGTGCAATACACCTGAGTGTTAATTCCATATATTGACTCGTTGACGCGTCCACGGCCGATGTTATTAACCCCTCAAAATATGGTAAAATAGTGTATAAACAAAACAACCTTGGGACGCCCGGGCGACCCCATGGACCCGTGGACACTATATCTCGACGTTATAACGTAGCGACATACCACACGAGGTCAACCTAGAAAATGTTACTCGCTCGCTCGACTCCGGTCGGTGTTATTAACCCCTCAAAACCCGATAAAATGGTATATAAACAAAAAGAACATTGGGACCGCCCATTGGCACGTGGACACTATATCTCGACGTTATAACGTAGCGACATACCCCACGAGGTCAACCCAGAAAACATTACTCGCTCGCTCGACTTCGGTCGGTGTTATTAACCCCTCAAAATCCGATAAAATGGTATATAGACAAAAAGAACATTGGGACCGCCCGGGCGGCCCCAGGGCCCGTGGACACTATGCCTCGACGTTTTAACGTGGCGACATACCCCACGAGGTCAACCTAGAAAATCTTACTCGCTCACTCGACTCCGGCCGGTATTATTAATCCCTCAAAATCCGATATTGGCTAAGAGGGCACGGACAGCCCGGTGTCTACTTTTGATTTCGGACAGCATATTTTGATGATGCATGGTAGTGCAATACCACCTGATAGTGACTTCCAGATATTGACTCGCTGACGCGTCAACACAAAATCCCGCAAAATACCGTATCACTATAAATATTCGGCTCTACATGATCGTAAATATCGCAATTTTCTTGAATGTTTTCAATAAAAATTAATAACTTTACACCTATAATTTTTATATTTTGACACGAGCGGGTGTAATTGTGTTGATTTCGACAGCAACTGCTTGTCTGAAGAGAGCCGCGGCAGTTGTGAGAATGTGTTGATATCAATTAGCAGTAAAACGGTATCGCAATTGTTATATTGTATACGTTAACCACTTCACAATAATCAGAAGACATATTGGCGGAGTTAAACCGAAACTGTGTTTTCATAACACTTGGGGAAGACGAACAGGGAATCTCGTGACAACAGTGGAGATTTGCGATGAGGTTTCCGTGTTTTTATTGCAATCGAAAAAGGTCGTAATCCCAAAATCTTCTTGGTGCTAGACAATAACGATCAAGATGACGAAGAGAGTATTTGTGATTCTGGAAACCCGTGTACTTAATTTGCGTACCGACCAATCACACGATAGTACGTTATGGGGTAGATTATATATAATCGTGTGTGAATTAAAAATAAAATATAATTCTAAATATCTTAAAATCATGCGACCACGTATTCGATTCACGCTTCCATCCATGGTGCTGTATCCGTGTTCCGTCTGCTCTACTGAAGCTGAAGGTGAGTCAATATATTTTATATGGGGGTGGGGAATGACCATATTACATATTATATATTGTCTTTATTAGCTCCACATATGGAGAGTATGGTGACCTCCATCACCGGGAATAATGTTTTCAGTCCTTGCCCAAAAGGTCGTGGGTTGGGTTGCAATACGGGGAGGTACTTTGACCAGGAAAATCCTATTATACATGTCCAGTTGACATCAGATTTCTTAAAAGGGCACTAATTATTAATAAAATAAAATCATTAATTATATAACCAAAACTTTTTGCAATCTGATCGGTGAGAATTGAAACATGTGGGTAAAATTAGCCCACAGCGTTATATATGCTGTTAACTTCAGACGACTTAAAGGGGCAAATGGCTGATTTTACAATAAACGCTCTTCATTTGGTCATAATATGATAATATTCCAGGCATGTATAAATTGGTGCGTTAGATTAGACTAGTCGGTCCTTAAATAGTGACTTTTCAATTTCTATAAGTGGAGATAGAGCTGCGAACAAATATATGTGATCTGATTTGGTGGGGGGGGGGGGGGGGGGGGGGGGGGGGGGGGTAACGTTTCCCCCCTGAATTTCGATATTAATAATATAGTTTCTCGTTTTTATGAATTATATTAGGCCTCATTGCATCGCAAGAGCTCATTCTCTTGGTTTAGAAGTAATTTTCGGGCCAACTTCTGTGATCGGAATTTGAGGTGGCGAGTAAAAAAGCTTTCTGAAACTGGAAGTGGAATTGCGAAAAACAAATCTGTGACCTGTGACCTGAATTGGTGGGGGGGGGGGGGGGGGTAACTTTATTATTAAAACTTGAAAGTCAGATGAGTTTCTTGTTTTATGTATTATATTAGGCGACCCATCAATGTTAACAGTCATTTCCTGGACAAGGAAGCACCGTTTCGTTCAAAACTGTTATATTAGGTTGCCATTGGATAGCGAATAACATTATTCTTAAAACTCCGACGTCAGATAAGTTTGTTAGTTTGTGCACTAGACGACCATTCAATCACAAATAGTCAAAATCTAGAACTGGAAGTGGAATTGCGAAGACAAATCTGCGATCTGAATTGGTTGGGGTGGGCGGCGAATTTGTGCATTACATTATGCGATCCATGATGTTAACGTAATGTCCTGGATCTGGAAGCAAACTTTCTCTGAGAATCTCGGTGCACTGCCTTTCATGTGGTGGCGGGGTGGCGGTGTGCCGGCGAATAACCATTTCCTTAGAATGCTCCATGAATTCCGTCCCGAAAATGCAAGGATTCCCGGGTGGCCACCATGGTTCTGGCTACGCAGACGATTTAGTAACATAAAGTGCATTTTGACACCCCATGCACGACTTCAGTTCTTTTAGTTTATACAATATTTTACCGTATTTTGAGGGGTTAATAACATCGGCCGTGGACGCGTCAACGAGTCAATATGTGGAATTAACACTCAGGTGTATTGCACTACCGCGAACACCAAAATAATCAGTCTGAAAACACACGAAGACACCCGTAATCACCCAGGCTCTTTTAGCAAATATAGGCATCTGTGGGGTTAATATGACCGTCCGGAGACGAGCGAGCGAGTAAATTTTTCTATGTTGCCCTCGGGTGGTATGTCGCTACGTTATAACGTCGAGATATTGTGTCCACGGGCCCGTGTGGCCACCCGGGCGGTCCCAATGTTATTTTTGTTTATATCCCATTTTATCGGATTTTGAGGGGTTAATAACACCGACCGGAGGCGAGCGAGCGCGTACCATTTTCTAGGTTGACCTCGTGGGGTATGTCGCTACGTTATAACGTCGAGATATTGTGTCCACGGGCCCGTGGGGCCACCGGGGCGGTCCCAATGTTCTTTTTGTTTATATACCATTTTATCGGATTTTGAGGGGTTAATAACACCGGCCGGAGTCGAGTGAGCGAGTAACAATTTCTAGATTGACCTCGTGGTATATGTCGCTACGTTATAACGTCGAGATATTGTGTCCACGGGCCCGTTGGGCGACCCGGGCGGTCCGGGGCGGTCCCAATGTTCTTTTTGTTTATATACCATTTTATCGGATTTTGAGGGGTTAATAACACCAGCCAGAGTCGAGTGAGCGAGTAACATTTTCTAGGTTGACCTCGTGGGATATGTCGCTACGTTATAACGTCGAGATATAGTGTCCACGGGCCCATGGGGTCGCCCGGGCGGTCCCAAGGTTCTTTTGTTTATACACTATTTTACCGTATTTTGAGGGGTTAATAACATCGACCGTGGACGCGTCAACGAGTCAATATATGGAATTAACACTCAGGTGTATTGCACTACCGCGAATGACCAAAATAATCTGTCTGAAAACACACGAAGACACCCGTAATCACCCAGGCTCTTTTAGCCAATATCGGCATTTGTGGGGTTAATATGACCGGCCGGAGACGAGCAAGCTAGTAAATGTTTCTATGTTGCCCTCAGGTGGCATTTCGCTACGTTATAACGTCGAGATATTGTGTCCACGGGCCCGTGGGGCCACCCGGGCGGTCCCGGGCGGTAATTAGTCACACCCACAATATGCCTATTTTCCATTATAAAACTAAATTTATTGTCTTCTGTCATTCCATGGCAATTGGTTATATACTCGCCTATTTTTGAGAAACAAATAATGCGAATGTTTTCCTATGCCGGACAATTCACCACAAAGTCATTTCGGTCTCAACCGAGTTTGACTTACAGACAGGACATATTCTATCCTCTATTTCTGACGGGGGCTGTTTGTGTCTTCCCTTCTCAATCTCTAGCTTGTGATTACTTACGCGTAACCTTGTGAAGGGAAATCTCGCGTCAACTGATTTGGTTATGGTAATATACGGTTCCACCTCATATTTACGTTTGAAAATGCGATACGTTCTTAGTTTATTACCACCGGTTGATATCGTATCATCAAAAACGTCATTCACAAAACAGTTAGTGTGCTCTATTTAATTTTTTTTGTTTTTTTGTTTTTATCAGTTCTGGGATTCTGTCTTCCGCAATATCGATTCCATTCTTCTGCAGTGATGCCGTTGCTAATTTAGAATTATTTGATTCAACGTAGGCCGCATAAACTAATGTATGACGCGCTGACTTAGAAATTTTATTCCTATATCTGAAACTCTTTAAAACCGCGTCATCAAATACGGGGAATCTACCCAGTTCTGCACCCGAGGCATGGTTCGACGCTTTTCTATATATTAATACAAAGCACATTTTTGTAAAATTTCAATTTAACCTGCTCGCAAGGTAAAGATATGTTCCCTTGATATTTGAAGTGTATGTTCACTTGATATATAAGATGGCTCTTCGCCTGAGTTTTACGCCCGTGTTAAATTGGTTTATGGGATACCTACCTTGGTATAGTAATTATGACATATATAATCTTCCCTAGAAATAGAGTTACCTATCTTGTTATTATATAGAGAACTGAAATGGAGTTATATTTATCCTTTTTACACAGAACACGAGGATCTGTACTTATTTGAGTAATAGAGTTATGGGCATTTAAGCTACCTACCACATTCATTATGATTTTCATAAAACATGTAACTTCATGTTGAACTGTATTCACCATTTTAAATGACATTTGTAAATGATATGTGTTAAATTTAATAATAACAGCTGTTATGGAATGAAGCAAAATTCGTCTGACTTGGAACGTTGTTTATATATCTTTCATTCCCTTACTTTGCAGCCCTCTGTCTGGAGACCTTGGCCAAAATTCGCCAGACAAAAGTCGCCATATATTATCGGTTCGAGGTGTAAATAATTTGATTCAAATCCATCTGGAAGTTTGAGCTCCAAAATACACCTAATGTTTTCGAATTTTCCAGGTATCGAAACAGGTCGATAAATACTTTTCTACAAGGATGATATGTCCCAGCAAGTCGCACTGGAAATTATTTTTAAAAAATTTAAATTATTTGTATAATCGGCGACAATGACCCCACACTTGATGATACCCACCCCAGTTGGTGCCATTTCAGGAACGATAACTCTATTCTCTGCAGTACTACCGTTGGTGTTTGACCTATATTCTCCGCCCACGCGTCGGTCTATTTGTACGGGTTGGACATGTCCGGACATGACCCGCTGGTTATATCCAGACTTCTCCATATGAATGGTATATTATCTACATGTATATCACGTGATGATCTCGGTGGGGGTAGTTTCAGTCTTGAATATTAAAGGGATACTAGGCTCTCACTGGGGATGATTATTAAAGTGACACTCACTATGGATGAATGTTAAAGTAACACATGGCGCACACTGTGGGATAATGTTAAAGTGACACTCGCATTGAAAACTTCAAAAAGTTCAAAAAGTTTAAAAAGTTCAAAAACTTCAAAAATTTCAAAAACTTCAAAATGTTCAAAAAGTTCAAAAATTTCAAAAATTTCGAAAAACTTCAAAAACTTCACAAATTTCACAAATTTCAAAAAACTTCAAAAACTTCAAAAACTTCAAAAACTTCACAAATTTCACAAATTTCAAAAAACTTCAAAAATTAAACAAAATTCAGGATTTAGTCATAAATGTGACCCGCTATATCAAATCCAGTCAGAAGTCGGGATTTTTTATCCTGTGCCAATGCATTCTCTTATATATGCGAGTCGACCAGCCGCCGCCGCCGCCTGTTGTTGTTGTTGTTGTTGTTGGTGGTGGTGTTGTTGTTGTTGTTGGTGTTGTTGTTGTTGTTGGTGTTGTTGTTGTTGTTGTTGTTGGTGGTGGTGTTGTTGTTGTTGTTGTTGGTGTTGTTGTTGTTGTTGTTGTTGTGGCTGATGATACTGTTGTTGTTGTTGGTGTTGTTGTTGTTGTTGGTGTTGTTGGTGTTGTTGTTGTTGTGGCTGATGATACTGTTGTTGTTGTTGGTGTTGTTGTTGTTGTTGTTGGTGTTGTTGTTGTTGTTGTGGCTGATGATACTGTTGTTGTTGTTGTTGTTGTTCTGAAGGCGTGTGTTTAACTTTGATATGACGCTTCAAACTATCTTGCCAAGCATAGACACTTAAGCACTCTTCACATTGATACTTCATTTTCCTATATAATCAGTGAAATCGAGCGTTCTTCTATGCACCTATATTTATATAGAACAGAAACAAGGGAAACGTGGTGGACTAGTTAACTAGTACAGGCTGTCGTTCACAACGTCTCTTAGTGTTGTTTGTACTGGATACAAATTTATCACATTGGCTACAATACAACCTACCTATCCAAATGTCAATGCAATTATGAGTGAATTCAAAATGAGAGTATATATATAAGCATTTGTATCGACATCTCGTGAATCTATCGAAATATCTTACTTCTCTTTCCAAATTGCGTAATAATTATGTTGAGGTTCAGTGGGTACGTCCTATATATCCAACTGAAGGCAGAATGGACAATTGCTTCCTCTGATGTACAGTTAGTTTGAATCAGTAAACATATGCACATGATTGTGTCTGTGCAACTTGAAACAATACAATTAAAATCTGGTCGTTTTCGGCGGCGGCCGTAATGCGCATGTCAACGCCGCGCCGCCGGCGGCGGAGGCGGCGGCGGCGGCGGTGGCGGCGGCGGTTAAGGATTTAGTCACAAATATGGCTTGTTTCCATTCATCGGAAAACTATGGGGGTAAGGTGGTGAGCGCCACCGAAAAAAGCAAGTGAGCGAGGGAAAAAAGAGAAAAATAACATGACAAGTGGTACATAGTACAATTTATTATATTAACTATTCACTGTCACTTTCGTCCGAATTGTCATCACTTTCGTCAGATGTGTCATTTGTTTCGTCCATGAACTTTTCTAGCAATGGTCTGTACTTTAATATATATATATATATATATATATATATATATATATATATATACACACAATTGATATTAATATGTTTGCCAATAATTTACACATCCATGAATCGATCTGAAAACATTATGGTTCATTGTCAACATTTTTGACGAGTAGTTGTCAATATTTAGACATTCCTGGAAGAAATTATCCCAACTGCCTTCCCGTTCGACCCATTGGTCAGTGTATAATGTCACGATAGTGTGTGCCCGTGGCTCACAAATGACGATCGAGGTGCGGTAATATATTCATCGATATAAAGATAAGTGTATCAACATAATATTTCATTTCCAATCATGGAGTCGCATGAAGCAGTCTTGAGTGTATTTTGCCATTCTTTGTAACACCAAACGTCTTTGTATGGAACAGGTTTGAACAAGTCATCTTTATATTCGATTAATTTCTTAACAAAATATGTTTTACCACAACCACTTGGTCCCGATATGAAAATGTTACAGGGATGTTTGAACAACAATGATTCGTCCATCTTTACCCCGAGACAGATCATGTAAGACTGATTAGGATTGTTCGGAATCAACTTTTTTTATTTTTAATGAAGAATCACCATAACTCCATACTATTCCAAATGTCCATACGAGTTCATAATCTAAATCTGAAATAGGTCTAGTGTTTTTTACAATATAATCCAAAGACACTTTTTCTTCAAATAACTTTTCAACAGTGAAAATTGTACATGGTTCTCGGAGAATAATGTATCCATATATTCTCGTCACCTCTTCGAATTTCAAAGTTTTTTCATTGAGAATCCTGTCTTGATATTCAGCAAAGCGAGTAAAATTATTTCCAACTAATTCACGAATTGCGTTTATTTCGTTTTTAGGAACACCATGAAATATCCAATAATCTGAAAACATTTGATCCAATATATCCATTAAGAAATCAGTTTCAAATTCTGATCTCTCAATCAAACATCTCAGTCGACTCTGTCCCTCAGAGAAATGTCCGTTCAGCAAAGTCTCCATTATAATTCTACTTTCCCTCAAAAACCAAGCTTGCTTAAGTTCTTGTTTGATTTCTTGATCCATTTTTGACATTTCGATCAAATTATTATAAATTTTCAAAAACATCTCTGCTGGTAACACATCAATTCCATCCATAAGGAATTGTGTAGTATTCACCCACAACAAGTCGTTTGGTGTACACAGATCGGAATGTTTTTGTTTGCTCTTCACTAATTACTTCTCGGTTCTTTGTGCGTTTAATTCTGCATGGATAGTTTATGACACGTTGAAAATTTAACTGGTCGTTAACACATTCAACCATTGAATGAAAATTTATTTGCTGTTTAGTTTTATAATCCAGAGTGATGCCCTTGACCTTGCATACAGATTTTATGACATCATCTTTCATGATGAGCATCCAGATGCTAAAATCATGAAATTTGTATGCAAGGTCAAGGGCATCACTCTGGATTATAAAACTAAACAGCAAATAAATTTTCATTCAATGGTTGAATGTGTTAACGACCGGTTAAATTTTCAACGTGTCATAAACTATCCATGCAGAATTAAACGCACAAAGAACCGAGAAGTAATTAGTGAAGAGCAAACAAAAACATTCCGATCTGTGTACACCAAACGACTTGTTGTGGGTGAATACTACACAATTCCTTATGGATGGAATTGATGTGTTACCAGCAGAGATGCTTTTGAAAATTTATAATAATTTGATCGAAATGTCAAAAATGGATCAAGAAATCAAACAAGAACTTAAGCAAGCTTGGTTTTTGAGGGAAAGTAGAATTATAATGGAGACTTTGCTGAACGGACATTTCTCTGAGGGACAGAGTCGACTGAGATGTTTGATTGAGAGATCAGAATTTGAAACTGATTTCTTAATGGATATATTGGATCAAATGTTTTCAGATTATTGGATATTTCATGGTGTTCCTAAAAACGAAATAAACGCAATTCGTGAATTAGTTGGAAATAATTTTACTCGCTTTGCTGAATATCAAGACAGGATTCTCAATGAAAAAACTTTGAAATTCGAAGAGGTGACGAGAATATATGGATACATTATTCTCCGAGAACCATGTACAATTTTCACTGTTGAAAAGTTATTTGAAGAAAAAGTGTCTTTGGATTATATTGTAAAAAACACTAGACCTATTTCAGATTTAGATTATGAACTCGTATGGACATTTGGAATAGTATGGAGTTATGGTGATTCTTCATTAAAAATAAAAAAAGTTGATTCCGAACAATCCTAATCAGTCTTACATGATCTGTCTCAGGGTAAAGATGGACGAATCATTGTTGTTCAAACATCCCTGTAACATTTTCATATCGGGACCAAGTGGTTGTGGTAAAACATATTTTGTTAAGAAATTAATCGAATATAAAGATGACTTGTTCAAACCTGTTCCATACAAAGACGTTTGGTGTTACAAAGAATGGCAAAATACACTCAAGACTGCTTCATGCGACTCCATGATTGGAAATGAAATATTATGTTGATACACTTATCTTTATATCGATGAATATATTACCGCACCTCGATCGTCATTTGTGAGCCACGGGCACACACTATCGTGACATTATACACTGACCAATGGGTCGAACGGGAAGGCAGTTGGGATAATTTCTTCCAGGAATGTCTAAATATTGACAACTACTCGTCAAAAATGTTGACAATGAACCATAATGTTTTCAGATCGATTCATGGATGTGTAAATTATTGGCAAACATATTAATATCAATTGTGTGTATATATATATATATATATATATATATATATATTAAAGTACAGACCATTGCTAGAAAAGTTCATGGACGAAACAAATGACACATCTGACGAAAGTGATGACAATTCGGACGAAAGTGACAGTGAATAGTTAATATAATAAATTGTACTATGTACCACTTGTCATGTTATTTTTCTCTTTTTTCCCTCGCTCACTTGCTTTTTTCGGTGGCGCTCACCACCTTACCCCCATAGTTTTCCGATGAATGGAAACAAGCCATATTTGTGACTAAATCCTTAACCGCCGCCGCCACCGCCGCCGCCGCCGCCTCCGCCGCCGGCGGCGCGGCGTTGACATGCGCATTACGGCCGCCGCCGAAAACGACCAGATTTTAATTGTATTGTTTCAAGTTGCACAGACACAATCATGTGCATATGTTTACTGATTCAAACTAACTGTACATCAGAGGAAGCAATTGTCCATTCTGCCTTCAGCTGGATATATAGGACGTACCCACTGAACCTCAACATAATTATTACGCAATTTGGAAAGAGAAGTAAGATATTTCGATAGATTCACGAGATGTCGATACAAATGCTTATATATATACTCTCATTTTGAATTCACTCATAATTGCATTGACATTTGGATAGGTAGGTTGTATTGTAGCCAATGTGATAAATTTGTATCCAGTACAAACAACACTAAGAGACGTTGTGAACGACAGCCTGAACTAGTTAACTAGTCCACCACGTTTCCCTTGTTTCTGTTCTATATAAATATAGGTGCATAGAAGAACGCTCGATTTCACTGATTATATAGGAAAATGAAGTATCAATGTGAAGAGTGCTTAAGTGTCTATGCTTGGCAAGATAGTTTGAAGCGTCATATCAAAGTTAAACACACGCCTTCAGAACAACAACAACAACAACAACAACAGTATCATCAGCCACAACAACAACAACAACAACAACAACACCAACAACAACAACAGTATCATCAGCCACAACAACAACAACAACACCAACAACAACAACAACAACAACAGTATCATCAGCCACAACAACAACAACAACAACACCAACAACAACAACAACACCAACAACAACAACAACACCACCACCAACAACAACAACAACACCAACACCAACAACAACAACAACAACAACAACAACAGGCGGCGGCGGCGGCTGGTCGACTCGCATATATAAGAGAATGCATTGGCACAGGATAAAAAATCCCGACTTCTGACTGGATTTGATATAGCGGGTCACATTTATGACTAAATCCTGAATTTTGTTTAATTTTTGAAGTTTTTTGAAATTTGTGAAATTTGTGAAATTTGTGAAGTTTTTGAAGTTTTTGAAGTTTTTGAAGTTTTTGAAGTTTTTTTGAAATTTGTGAAATTTGTGAAGTTTTTGAAGTTTTTCGAAATTTTTTGAAATTTTTGAACTTTTTGAACATTTTGAAGTTTTTGAACTTTTTGAACTTTTTGAACTTTTTAAACTTTTTGAAGTTTTTGAAGTTTTCAATGCGAGTGTCACTTTAACATTATCCCACAGTGTGCGCCATGTGTTACTTTAACATTCATCCATAGTGAGTGTCACTTTAATAATCATCCCCAGTGAGAGCCTAGTATCCCTTTAATATTCAAGACTGAAACTACCCCCACCGAGATCATCACGTGATATACATGTAGATAATATACCATTCATATGGAGAAGTCTGGATATAACCAGCGGGTCATGTCCGGACATGTCCAACCCGTACAAATAGACCGACGCGTGGGCGGAGAATATAGGTCAAACACCAACGGTAGTACTGCAGAGAATAGAGTTATCGTTCCTGAAATGGCACCAACTGGGGTGGGTATCATCACACACTGTTTGGAGCATCTAAAATAATACGAAAAATATATAAACAAAAGCGCCTATTTTTGGAATGCTCTGTAACCCTTTTTATACTAAATGGATTATCCCACTCAGTTATAAAAGTATTCACTGGAATGTTCTATTGTTCATCTGGAGAGGTTTTCAGAAAAAATAAGCATACGACCGATAATACAAGCACAGAAAAGTTCAGATAATAAGTTTAACAAGCGACTATTTCCTGTGTGGACGTTTAGCTATATATATCTAAGGTAGGTAATCTCATACTCCATCGGTGGGTGTCAGGGTATTTTACCTCCGATAGTTATTATAGCTGCATTGAAATTGTTAAAGTGATGCAAAACACTCCAGCAGGGTGATCGAATAGAAATAGAGAATAATCTTGTTCAAAGTAGTAATTTTTACAAATTTAAATCCAAATTGACAACACACACCGTCATTCTTATATATTAATTAATTGCATTGACTCTCGGTGGGGAAATCATTTTCGTTAGTTTATCGCAGATAGATGAGTCCCGAATCGAGTAGTAAATATTTACAATTGAGCGTAGTGCAGACGATGTTTTCTACGGAGTGGTAGGGTCTTTTAGCTTCAGATTTTCGGCGATGTTAGTAGAATGTAAGATTCCTCCAGTTGGCAGAGTGCCTGAGTACTAACCTATCCGTTTTACTCACCCGAACAAGTAAATAACATGTCTTTAATGTTATTGCAAACGTTTTAGATTAAACATTGCGTTAGTTTGGAAAGAACTATTATAATATTAATTACAAGATGGTATTGCAGCAATATGAAGTATGTGCTATAATTCTCGATGACTCCCAACAAAAAGATTATCCCACAAATAAATGAGGGTTAGCTTGAGAAATAATTAACATTGGGTAGACTGAAATAAGATATAGGAAGTATCAACTATGACGTGAATGAAATCTTTGGAAACTAACTGAAATGGAACATACATCGCCAGTAAACCATTACATGCACATGTACCAGTATTCAGAAGATCAGGCGGCTGGAAACGTAGATTAAATGCTCTTGTTAAGATAATGAAAACAATCCGGACTGATCTTAAAATTGCCCATCTCTGCCACATATACATAAATATCTCTGGTTTTGTCTTTATATATTTTATTATTTGTAATTAAGCACAATAGAAAAGGGATTGGGGACAAGTTTACAATAACTTTATGCAAACTTTAGCCAAATTATTTATGATGTCTATATTAATGTGCAGTCTCAACCAGAATAAATTAGCATAGTCCATGTGGTATCGAGTAGAAGGGAAGGGAACCAATTGAACGACATGTAAACACATACTAATCATCAACTATCCTTCTCATTAACTCTTTCGCTGCCACCCGCCACCACAGACGTAGCCCCCAGTGCCACGCATCCTGTACATATATCCATGTATTTCAGGTATATATGGGTAATACATTATATATCAAGCAGTTTCTAATATAATTAGTGAAACTTCACATGTATATAGACATAGGTATACCCTGTCGAATGCCGCCGTGGTCACGCCCACCAAGGTCACGTGACATTGGTGGCCATCTTGGATTAGTGGCTATTTGCCTGTATATGTACAGTTTGTGTGGGTACGAATGGGTGTGTTGTTTTTTTCTTCTAATATTCAACCCAATTATACGATGTCCAACAGTAAGGTACACGGGAGTAACCTATATGAACCCACTTTGAACATAAAATAGGTCACGTGACCTTGGCGTCCATCTTGGATTTATGCAAGTTGCCACCTATTTGTATCAAAATGGGATACAATGGCGCACTTTGTCGAGTTCGTGCTTTGGTTGCTTGAATATTCCCTGATAGGTACAATTCCAAATATAGATATAATTATATAATATAACCATACCCATATGTATATATACCTGCAGGGGACATATGACCCTGCTCCGCCCCTTATAAGTCACGTGATCTTGAGGGCCATCTTGAATTTCAGGAAAATTGGGTTTTACGATGATTTATGTGAATTATATGGGTCACGCGGGCGTACGCATGGTCAACTCACCAGCATAATTAATTTAGTGGCCTGTTATCACCACTGGAAAACGACACAATAGACAAGGGTTGTTCAAAACCAGTAAAGGTGTATTATAAATAATAGGTATAGGTATCTTATGCGCCGCAGGCGCCCCTCGATCATTAGAGTATAGAGGTTAGTTACCCACCCACCACCCCATCCCGCCACCCATAGTATCTTATGCGCCGCAGGCACCCCTATAGAGGCTACTGCCCACATACATAATAGGTATAAGTATCTTATGCGCCGCAGGCGCCCCTCGATCATTAGAGTATAGAGGTTATATACCCACCCACCACCCCATCCCGCCACCCTAGTATCTTATGCGCCGCAGGCGCCCCTATATTAGAGGCTACTGCCCACACAAATAATAGGTATAAGTAACTTATGCGCCACAGGCGCCCCTCGATCATTAGAGTATATGGGTAATAACAATAACTTCTTCAGTCCAGAGTCTTTTGCGAGCAGCCATTTTCGACTGATAACCACGTGCTAATAACAATGACACAATATTCCGGCTCTGAATGTACCTCCATAACGTCGAAATAGCATGACCTTGAGGACATTGTCGCTTTAGACTACATACCAAATTCGCAAAAATGCGCGATTGGCAGCGTCTACGAAGTTCGCATTTATGCGCGTTTGGCAGCGAAAGAGTTAAACAATTGTTTCACCTTTTAGCTGCAAACAATCAGCGAATTCCAGTATCCAGTACTCGTATCTACATTTACTCCAGTGTTAACATGTTAGAACCAGAACACTCAGAATCTAGTTTGAATTAACTGTTATTCCATATCATGAAAAAGAGCATTCCTATCGTTTCTCAAATATGGGTTGAGTCATGTGTTTCTAACATACATAACAGTCGTCTTTGGCGGAGTCTACTCCATGTGTGATCTGTTCAGCAAGTTTTGAGCGAAGTTGCATTTTTCACCGAAAACGAAACATGATGCTATTTAAAACCAATTACATGTAAGACATAAACAAATCTATGTTTCCGGTAAAGGTTGGAAGGGTGGGAATTATTTTTAATTTTATATTGTTTTAAGCACCCAGATAATGGGACATATTCATTCGGAATATATTACCTTGGTGGCACACGGATGTGTAACATAATACCCATCTTTTTCTACCTATATGGCCTACACCGACTGTGATGGACGAGGATACACTGCTAGAAAAAAGCCAGTCGCTTTCATGGTCTCGTACCGCGCAACGTCGCTGCCAACGTTGGACCGTTAAACATACGGTCTGGCTGTAGCATGTTCCACGGTACACAACCGTTTAAGTAACTGGCAGACTGTAACCCGTAACTGTCTGACTTGTATTTGTTACAGTTCAACACCGTTTAATTAATATCAAGACCATAACTAACAAAGGTCAGACCAATGGTATTTTTCACGGGTCAACACCAATGTTTTGCTATTAATATGCTAATTTACCGTAGAATTAGCCAGTTTCCAATGGTGACAATATGCTTTCTCGGTAGGCATTACTATATATATGTTTTTGAATGGTCGAAACTAGTATTCGTAACTGAAAAATACATTTTAGTTCTTCAATTATATTCATAGTTTTGATGACACGTAAATCCTCAATGCACAAAGTGATAGACAATACTTATGAATCTTCGCAGTTTGCAGAGAATCAAACATGTTATTTGCCTCGTGGAACTTAATCAGGAAAAAGAATGGGTTCACCTTTCACTGACTACTGTATAAATATGGCTGTAAATAAAAAAAAACGATACTGGTAATAGCCGAAAAGCCAACGCATCAGTATTCAGTTACGAGTAATACTAATTTCGACCATTCTGAAACATATGAATTGGCATGCCATTTTAAAACCTAAAAGAACAAAGCTACGTCACAGTTAAAACTGAAATTAATGTACATGTAAAAGTAAAATATCTTAATGGTATATTTTGTTGGTAACATGTAAGGCGTGAAATTGTCCAGTCACTTGTAAACACAGTTTTTGTTTTAACAGGTGAATCAGTACATCATGCCAATATATCAAAATATCGGCTAGTTGAGATTGAAACCTTCAAGACAACAGCAGATCCCGCAATAACTGCGCGATGACTTGGCGACAATGTACTCCTATAGTCGCACATTTTTTCGATGAATTTGACAGCATGGGGCATCCAACTGTGTATACTGGTATCACGACACTTAGTATCCATATCAGTGAGTCAGCAAAATATAATTTGATAAGAACATTCCAACCAATAGTGGGCTCCTGGTCCGTAAATTGTCGTAATCCATGTAACTGGGCGATAACATGGCGAATGACGACAATGTCTCATATCCACACGTTTCAATGAAAATTTATGAAAATGGGATGAATCGGTCCGTGTAATTGTAATAGTTGTACTTGGAAGTTGGAATTGTAGATATGTGATCATCCGTCACTGCGCCGCGTCAGTTCATTGTTTACGGTGTTGTTGACATTGAAGCTCTTGTGAATTACTCTGCTGCGTACAATACATGTATATCCTCTCATGTAAATGTACATGCATGTGCGTTGAAACAATCAGAACACTGTCAACTGGATTTAACAGGTCATTGTCAACATTCTAATAGTAATAGCTACAATAATATTGTCACTAGTGGTTGACATCGAAGCTCGTGTTAATTGTACCTGTATCATCTTGTGTCAGTAAATAGTGACAGTGCTTGATAGTCACAGCACTGTCAATTTCAACATCAGCACTGAGTCGAATGAAGCCAGGTTACAGCCGACCTTTGATCATGCCATGAATCTCTACTAGTACTCTCGAATACGATCCAGTTGTCACAATTTAGTGGAAAATGTCAATGATTAAGCCGGTTTTCGCAGAAACGAATCAGACCGTCTTAACAACTGTCCACAATTGAAAAGGTAACATTTTCCCCAAAAAAAAAAACGATCAAATACGCAAAGTGGCGAATAAAATAGGTGAGTGCTAAAGCAGGGAAATTAAACCCGGTTTATGAATAACGTAATTACAAACTCAATTAAGACGGACCCGCATAACACAGAATGAATGCCGGATTAATAATACATATTATATATTATCAGTCAGATTCAGTAATACTGTATGGAGTCATTGCCGTATATAATTTGGTCGCCGATAAATATACTATTGAATTTTGACGGCGTGAACTTTGAGTCACGAATATTTTTAACTTAGGCAATTTTCATGGGCACATAAAATAACGGGGGGGGGGGGAATGAAATGGTATGGGACCGTCGGATTAGGACCGTCCGAAACTGTCAAACAGTATTTCCTAACAGTGTATTAATACAATTATTATGGATGGATGTGTCTGGAGTACCCCTGGGCGGGTGGGATACCGGCACATCAATAGTTTTATTTTATGCCTAATTATGTTTCTTTCATGAACTCCGACTGGGATAAAAATAGGCTGATATATATTATATACATTAAACACTGATAAACAGACCACATTTACGATATGCAGAAAGACCGAAATGACAAATATGTTATGCGTTCCCATCATTCCAGACAAATGCTCTTTGTTTTCACCGTATGAGCAAAATACTAACAGGTCAGGTTGAAAATATTCCATTGGGGGTATTTCAGTTTAGCTATAGGCGGGGTGTAGTTCACAATTTTAAGTTGGACACCCACCTTGTCCGGAAAACTAGACTGTTCGATAAACAACTTATTTTATAATCGGATTTACTAAGTCTAATCTGGCCACGATAAAGACCCTGCAGCAATGCCATGCATATACCGTTTAAAAGCAGTCGACTAAACAAGTGGTGTTGGATGCCTCAATATACAATTATGTGAGAAACATATGGCAGCTTGAGGACCAACTGTTTCTATCGTAATAATTTATAATTAGCATGTCACCAGAAAATAAGTGATAACCTTACAAAATTATATTTCGTATAATATACGGCGTTCTTTGTTTATTTTCTGTTTACGGAGTCACCGTAAATATTACGGGAGAAAGCGCGATAAAATAATGAGTTTTCGTATAATATACGGTGCTCACCGTTTATTTCTGTTTACGGAGTCATCGTAATTTTACGACAGAAAACCGTGAAAAATAACGGATTTTCGTTAACATACCGTTAATTTTCTGTTACGGTATTACCGTAAATATTACGACAGAACAAGACGGTCCAATAGCTGCCGGCCGTTTCTGCCGCAATTTTTACGGTGTTTTTTTTTTAAACACTGTCTAATACCAGTTTCATACATTACACACACCATCAATACGACCGCAGCCAGTTGCCAATTTCTCGTTCAGAAGAAAAATATTATTTCCTGGAGGCTAAATGTTCATAGAATAACAATGTACAAAAAGTTTCATTTAAAATACTGTTGTTGCTCTTGTGAGTGCATCCGGAAGAAATAAATCATCGTTATGTGTTTTTCCCATCTGTAATTACAGCCACATTCTGTTATTATTATTCAATTGTTAATCATCGTTAATTATTGGCGCATTATGAATTTATATTATCCATGCCGGGGAGGGAGATGGGCAATGGAGGTAATAAAGATATATATAATTCAAATGTGATTACCCAACAGGGTAAGAGAACATTGTGACAGTTTGTACTGCATGAAGCGTGGCAATACCGCGTGATAATAGCAAACCGGTGGTAGAATAGGCGCCAAATTATATTGGTTATAAAATAGTTACCCATTATACATTTCAAATTTCAGTCTATCAGGTCCTAAAAAAAGTCCGCTATTAATTCAGATTTTGAAACAGAGTTTATACGAGTCACGTGACAGTTTAAGCAATAAGGAATACGAAATTACTTATTCACCCATTCATTGGTAAACGTTTCTAAGTAAGGTTTAGAGCACGAGAATAGTTTTATCAGAATCCATCGAATAGGAGATATATTCTGGTAAATGACTATGTTCGTGCTTGTAACGCGCCCTGTGCCCCCATCGAACTCCCCTTATACGCCGTCCCTGTTTGCGCCTGTTTACGTCATGCGTAGTATACTAGAGGCGCATTTTAATGGCGGTTCCGTTGGGGGCAGCGGAACGCGTTTCGTGCCTATGTGACCTCCAGTAAAATTGAAGTTACTTTGAAGTACCCGTTCGATTTGTTTGTTTTGAGGCGGCGTGTGCCAAGCAATGGGATAATCACTGAACAATTTATTTGCCATTGGGAATATTTTGTGCTTTACTAGTACCAAAAATCATGCAGGGAACGATTGTAACGATGGGATTGTGCTCTAAATTATTTTTAATACCCACAATTTACCCTGAGTTTAGTGTGTATACTTGTTGACAATTCCTCTACTCTACTAATTATTAGATACATTTCGCACAATGAACTACTACTGATAAGAATTACGAATAGGGTACAACGTCACTAGAATTTGTGTTCTTTCGATCATTTTTATTTTGCTAATTCCGTAGTTGCGACTGTATACGGTTCCGTTTTTCAACAAAACTGACATATACATTTCGCAGTTATTATTCTTTTTTAGCATAGCCTGTTATCACTAATAACTTAACTGTTACTTTTTAAATAATGTTGTTAATCTAATTCTGTGTACGCAAAATGTTTGTATCTAACTTAAGGTTTCGAAGATGGTAATGTTGGTGGTGTTCTTTGGTTTTTGTGCCACATTAATAACGTCGAGTAATGGTGAGTTACCCGGACCACCACCACTACCAGAAGGTGCGCAAGGACTTGAAGCCTCAGCAACTGACCCACGAGGAGAAAACACAAACGGAGTCCGTATGAGGAACGGTCGTCATCATTTCTCCTCTAAGGCAAGTTGAAAGACATGAATAGTTATTACTCTAATATGTATAAACATATGTACCTGCACACATACGTGAATAATAAATTATACAAGTATCGGTTGTTTCAATATTGATAAAAATAATAACGCATTCTATGTCATTCTACTTCCTGTTCTCCCGAAAACCCGCTCATTATCTGCTTATAATATAGGTAGATAATCTTCTTAGAATCGCCTCATTTTAAGTCGATAATGTGCTGAAAATGAGAGAGTTTTAGTCACATTACCGACTCATAATGATGACGATTCTAAGCAGATTATATGCGGCAATGACACAAATAAGCCAACTAGTGACTTTCACGTGTACGCCCTTTAACATGTGTTTTCATCGTGGCCCGCGCCATAAACAAAATAACGGATATGACTGCATGCATTATCTGCTTATTTCTGAGTATGTACCTATTTCACTTTACAGATCGATGATGTATTTGCGTATTTGCGCGAGGATATGTTGCGTTCTATGTTGACAATTTAGTGGAAATTTGCTTTAGTGTTATACTAACCAGCACACCGAGGATTTACGCATGCACGTCTAAGGGTTTCCGACCATAATCTTAATGTGGATAGTGGTCGTTTCATTTATATAACTAAACAGTTGCAATACATGAGCAGTTGCTTACATGAGCTTGGTCTTCGAAAATATATGGGCGTATAAACATCGATGCCAACTCTTGGGGTATATTGGGCATTCAATTATAATATGGAAATAATTCCTAGTAGTCAATGTTAAGCCATATACCATGCGTAACGGATAGTTTAAGATTTCTTGTTCGGAACACCATCAAGCTGCGAACAAATGCATGTATCTTGTTGTCTACAGATATGTGGTTTTCTCTTGCAAAGTGGTGTTGATAATACTTTGATAGGATGCAACGTTTTTTTAATTGAAATCAAGAACATGTTATGAATGGCATGGTATTAACCACAATAATGGCAAATTGTTCGAGGTTTCTATAATAAGAAAAACGGTATGTTTACCATGAAGCGAGATAATGTATAAAGAACATAATATATTATTTGTCCCCATATCCGGTTGTAACTAGCAATCTGATTGGCTACAACGCCACGTGGAAATCACCATGTCCCCCATCACACTTGACAGCGTATATAAATTACCCTTGAACTGGCAATTTCCACCAATCATGACGCTGCTCTGGCACTCCGAATTTGGCGTCAGCTGACGCAGGCTACTGAAATATTCTTATTGGTGCTGATTGGTGTGAATTTATCTGAGAACGTATGAACAGCACACTTAAATTAACACCACATAGCAATTGTTGTGGGGACAAAATCGTTATCTCCGCCAACATCGTGCATGGGTACATGGAGATTTAATACCTGTATGTCTCTTTTTGAATATCTCGGCCCCGCCTCGGGGTTCAAAATCGACATCCATGTATTAAATCTCCGTGTACCCCCGATGTCGCCGGAGATAACTAATAATATCCGGACTGGCTTGGTCGACATTGGCTCTATGCAGATAGTGTCTGTTCAAATAGAATTTAACTTTTTCATTTGTATTGTTTTTCGACATGTTTTAAGTTCAACTAACCTCACCATAATTCCCTAGGATATGGATGAGTAATTCTACGCTATGAGTAAAATATTATACACTTTCTGCCCACACATGAGTGAGCCACGGTATTTGTCGTCCGCTCGAGACTTCGAACATTCCAGATCGAGAGCGGCGACAAACCCCGTGTCTCACGAAAACAATGGTGACAACTGTTTTGTTATCAGACAAAGGATTGCATACCTGCTCAGTGACATGGGTAATGTGCGCACGTGTGTGTTCTTTATCTAGATCGAACAGTTCATTTTATGTTGGAATCTTCGCTTTTTAGAAAATAAAACAATAAAGCTTTGGATCAATTGGATCACATCCATGGTTGGGGCAATTATCTTGCTGGTCGAATTGTGGGAATCGTTTGACGAAAAGAGGAAAGAAGCAATTTCGAAATTGAGCACCGATGCGACGAAATGTCAGATTTCGTTCTAAATGACCGTAGACGTGCAAAGTTCAAGAACGCTAACATGCAAACATAACAAGGTTTGTTGTGCCTTAATTGACAACAGACTCACCCGACACATAAGATATTCTTGTAAAGTCGGAGGAAAAACTATGCGAAAGGAAATTTGTAAATTGATATATACAGTAAATCACGTAAGTGCAACGTATGCACATCGGTTATGCAATTAAATAGTAGATAGTGGATATGAACTACAAACTATCTATTTGTTCCACGGTATGGATATAAATAGGTCCAATAGAAACCCTACACAAAAGAACGAATTTAATTCAGTCATAACACCATTTATGCACATCGCATTTTAATTGCAAATTAAAAACAATAATTTTGAAATTATCAACAGATTGAGTATCTTACTCGTATTTAAATTCGCGCAGTACTATTTTCTCTAAGTTTTAAATTCGTGTACATTGGCGCGCAGATCCAAATCTGACAAACTTATCTCCACAAAAGACTTGCATACTGTGGTTCTTACCCCGAGGTAAATGTCCACGGTGCAAACGATAACTTATATATATGGCTGTCATGATAGTTATTTATACTACACGTGTTCCAATGATACATTTAAATAGCTATAGTTATCATTGACATGAAATTGGGCGGTATTTAAATGTGACCACAACGCGTCCGTTGTTTAGTTGACTAACATCACCCAGTCAAATCGTCACGGACCGGTGTCCTCTTAGATGATGTCATGAATATCTAATATGGCTAACGCCCTTAGAGATCATATCCCACCAGTACAAAACCTTGGAACTTTTTGAAGTTTTGACAGGGAACCTTATAAAGTCGAAATAATAACACGGGGAATATATTTATTACTTATAATCTGTTCCTTAATAATAAATTTCACTGTAGGTGAAGGTCCCAACTCGATATTTGACGATTTAAGTGAATTTGTGAGCGATTTTTCTTTGCGTAGCTTACAGCTATGGAATATGTTCTGGGTAATTCAACGTTTTTTGTTCGATATCGGCTCACAAAGGTCACAGAAACACATGAAATTTGGAGTTGGGACATTCGCCTACAGCGAATTATATAAATAAGGAGCAGATAATAAGTAATAAATGTATACCCCGTGTCATTTTTTCGACTGTAAGATTCCCTGTGCAAACTTCAGAAAGTTCCAAGGTGGAATATGATATCTACGTAGAGATTCATGGCATGATCTAGTGTCCTCTAAAATGCAACATGAAGTCTCTGGGAGATAAATTCATTTCACAATCAAATCTGAGCTTGTATGTTTACGGACATCAGTTTTAGCAAAAGTTTAAATCCTATGCGGGCCGGGGCGAATTGTCGTTTGGAACTAAAGTTAACCCCGCCGTTCTTGTCCTCATTTACATGTATATCATTAGTCAAATTCACAGGGGACTATGTTATAAACCAGGCGGCTTATACTGGTGATGTTCAATTACCAGGGTATAGATCTGCCGCCATCGACCGCATCCAACCAGGGTGATCTGACATTGTGTCCATGTAAACGGTGTGTATGTAAACATTATAAGGGCCTTAATCAGTTCTTCGGTAAATGTTCATGTAGTCGAATAGTTCCCTTCCCTTCGTAAATGTTAAGAACACATGCCTTTGTTCAACTTGTAATCTGAACATTTTCCACCATAAATAGGAACCCTTCTCTTGTACTAGCATTTCGTCTGTCTGTCATCTGATTTCCAATGATCATCCATCCACATGAATAATTAACAATTGCAATTCATAATTTAATCACTGAATTTGAAAATCTATATAATAGTGAAAGGGATACGAATTAAGAAAAATATTTGCATGCCAGGCATGGGCTTCGTAATTAACTAAGTACATGTATATGGACAGAGAAACAACGAGTGTATTTCCAAATACACCTCGAAAAAATATACTTTCGATAATTCGTCTGATGTTTATCTTGGAGGAACATTGTTTTTTCTTAGAGGAAGAGTAGCCCAATTTTAAGAGGGAGATCGCCTGACCAGAACCAGATATTATCACCATATACAATTTAGAAAAAAATAGTATTAATCTACAAGATAAAAATTAAACAGTCGGAGGCACTCGGTGTATATTTTTCAGTCATTCGACAATAATATTCGTTAGATAGCTCCTGACGGTCAATCGAAAAATAGAACAATTTCTTCCCCCGAAAATTGATTTCAGACAGTGATAGTGTATTTTGTGGCAGGCAATACAAAAATCTACAATCGTTTTATTGCAACAATGTGTTTTGTCTTTGTAAGCAGAATATAACTAACGCGCGTATGTATTAAAATCGACAGTAAATACTATCATGCTTCTCCGAATTAATCTCCAAGACGAACAAGGCATTGCAACTCTAAATTTAGCTCCTATATACTTCATATTGGCTCCTGGAGGATGCCGATCCTCTGGAAGGAAGATTTTAGTTTATACAGTTGTATATACAACACATTGCCCATAAACTCCCTCCCGTATTTTAAAATGTTTGAGTCATACTACTTTTTGCTCAGTTTTAAATTCGTGCAAATGTGACTGCGCGAAAAAACAGTACTGGACAAATTTAAATACGGATAAGACACTTCGTTCGCTAGTCACCGCTGAAATGTTGCCATCGTGAGTAACACGTGATTTGCGGCCCACCATATGATGCACCGTCAGTCAATCAGAAGAGAGGAGAATGTGGTGAAATCTAATACTACTTGTTATTGTCTATTTATCTATTCACTGGCACTTTCCAATGCAATGTTTTGTATGCTATGTATGTTATTGGATTGCGACTTTGTTGTTTATCCAGAACACTTTTTGAAATTGAAATATTCACTGGATTGAATCTGGCCGTTTCAGGAGCAAGGGGACAAACGTACACATTCATACGCAGAAATCCTCATTCAGAAGGTCCAAGACAAAGTTAAGGCGTTGCACGATATGCAAGAAGCCCGCAAACACGATCCCAGTTTACCCCCGATACATCCAAAGACTCTTGTTCTACCAACGGTATGTTGATACATGTACGATAGTTGTGATGCAGATAAGAAAGATGACAGGAGGATATCTTTTTGAAGAAGCCCGCATCAGCTTGTTGTCTTTGTTCTAAATGTACATATTTGTGCACTCCGTGTGTTATGTATCATTGACCTGAAGAAAAAAAACATTGTTTATAACAAAGTTGGCTGGCTTAATGGTCGTAACTCCTCAAAACTGAATGGACGAAATCCGTTGCATGTGGATATCCTTTCCTCTGGGTTGGTTCGTGATCATAACAATTGCCAAAGATCAGCCAAATCCGGTCTATGATAATTGTATATAGCTACAAAAAGTGTTACGGGTCGACGATCGAACGTGTGGACAGGTGGGTGGAACCCATGCCTCTATCATCGACCAAATGTCGTTTACATGGAATAATAACGTGTTAATAATTTTTCGATAGGGTATTGTAAAGCAAGCGGGAGAGGAATTGTTCAAGGGGGGATTTTCTAAGACTGAGGTGTTCAAAAAGGCTCACTGGAAGGGTCGTTGGAAAGATACACCAAGCAAATCTAATGGACAGGGAAATGGAAAAGGAAATGGAAAGCCAACGGACGCGGGGAAGAGATACAAGAGAACCATCGTGAGCGACACCAGACAACGCTGGGATAAGGGCATAATGCCGTACCGATTTGTCAGCGAGAACTGTAAGTAGCCGTCAAAATCTGAACCCTTTCTTTATATCGGAATGGTTTATTATTCATCTGGAGGGATTTTCCGAAAAATGTAAGCAGACGGCATATAGACGAAAGATAAATGTAAATGTATAGAAGGATTCCTGTTCATTGTGGGAAATGTTCAGATAATATAGTCCGCTTGTTGAACTTATTATCTGAACATCTCCCATTGAAACTACTCATCAATGAGTGCTTAGTAAAGGAGATCTTACAGATACCCTGTCATCCGGTTTTTATACCACTATAACTTGTATGTAAAATAAGATCGAATCCAACAACCATGCATGGGGAATTATTTGATTATCAAATATTGAGCCATTTCTATCATACCACACAATAGGGAGCGTTTAAGGTTTTCATACAATAAGCCACTTACTAGTATATTAAGCTCTATCCTAAATTATGGTTTTATAATTATTATCCGCGAATCGTATTGTTAAAAACGAGATTTCTTGTGAGCTCGTCGTGTTGGCTATGTGATAAGCGTTGAACAAACCATACTAGTTTATTGTTGTTTATTCATGTAGTTAGCATAAATTGGATTCAGGAAATTTGTATATTACATTGGACAAGGCCAGTCACCAGCGATGAAATACACGACATATTGATCTACATGCGTTATAGTTTTATACACTCTGAAAAACCTGTCAAAGACATATGCAGCAATCATCCAGCGAGCTAAACAACTGCTTATTTGTCCATGTCAGAACTAGGTTAATACGGGTAGCTCTTTGTTGTTACTCATTGGAGAAAATTGCAACAATTTCGGGGAGTTTTATTTGTAGTGGACACATATATTAATTCCATTTTCACATTCTGGTCAGAACTTTCTAAATTTTGGTTTAATATTTTATTCCATTCAAACCACACCATGTTTAATACAATAGCATAGATAAATGTTCCCTGTGTAGTATGAGGAAGTGCATTCGGCGCTAAGCCTATATGAATCACTGAACTAAATGGCTTCCCAAAGGCGACAGTGTTAACGTTTCGACCAAATTCACTGAATTGAAGCCTGCAGGCCATACCAGTGATGTTTACCCAGCTAGATTGACCCCAGTTGATCACGAAAATGTAAGAAAAATCATAGCTCATGTGTTTACTTTTTAAAATACATCCCCAAGTGTACGACAGGGCTATCACACAGCCAAATTTGATCTCGAAAAACCAAGAACCACAGCAGCTAGTTAAATAAATTTCCCGCTCATAAAAATCCATTCCCCCAATAACTCACCAGTTTAAATTATTTAGATACGATGTACAAATTGAATAAACGCGGTGTACTCGCTCCCCGACTCTGGAACACGTTTTGCTCCCTGATTCCTATAATATTTATATTTGCCGTCTCCACGAGTGACCATATCTAAAATGGACTCTTTTAATGTGATTCTTGTGGGCAGGGAATGTATACGTTTTTCTATCACGTTATGTGTAAATTTGGATCGAATTTGGTCCAGTGCCTTACATTCCCAGAAATGTCATTGTGAGAGACCTTTCCATTACGCGTGGATTATTGTTCATGTTTTATATAGAGTATAGAGTAATCTTATCACTTCCTACGTACGCAAGATAATCTGCTGGATGTTGAAACAAAACAAATATTTGTCGTTCGTGTAGCAAAACGTCAACGCCCACTTATATATAAGCTGGGACAGCTGGAAAGTTATTGCAGGAAATAATGTCCGATTACAGTGATGTGCATTAATTGTGACGCTACATGAGTGCTATCGATCGTGTAACATGTATAATATAGGGTCAATGCCATTGTGACAAGGAAAAGCTTGTAATTTCAAGATAAGGAGCACAAAATTTCAAACAAGTTTTATCGTACGATAAATGGTTTTGACAAATTGGAATCACATGTAAACTATAATACCCAAATGCGATGCAATTAACATATCACATAGCGCATTCTTTCTTGTCGATAGTTGTAAAAGAATTAAGTCCAAAGTTGACTTATAGCCGCGGGCCACAGTTAAAACTCATTATTTAGAGCGTATATACCAATATACGTCTAGTAAGACGCGAGATGGTTTACTCGTGTTATGTTCCAGTGATAATAAGCACAATATGGGATTATTTCATATTAAAATGGTCACATATAGGGTTGTTTTAATAACAAGCGTGCAGGGCTGCAGGCCCATATAGAGTGTATTAGAGTTTTTAAATAATGCATATAGTGTATATTTTCACCAGTATAGGCTGGTGATACATATATTTGACGGAAAGAGTTGAATTGATTAGTTGGAGTGTGACACATGGTGGTTACACATTCGGGTTAAAAATGTGTTATCATGTATTGTTATCCTTCATCCCATTTTCCTCTCTTCTGATTGGCTGAGAGTGCGTCACATGGCGGGCGATAAATCACCATATTACCCTCGAGGGTAACATTGTCTCAGTTATTGAACGCTCAGCTGTTACCAGTAAACATAGAACTACGAAGAACTCACCGCGCAGAGATTCTCTGAAAGCTCTCTGATAATTTCGAAAAACACTGTTTTTATAAACCCCACTGTTTCATAACAACCGCGAACTGTGGTGTTTGCTAATTTGCATAATTGTGTGTTTTTTTATTTGCAATTAAAGCACGCTATGTATAAATGGTGTTATCACAGACACCATTTGTTGTTATAAGGTGTAATATTCATATTGGACCTTTTTATATCAATAATAAAGACCGTGGGACAAATAGATAAACCTTATTAGGTAGTTGGTATGCTGCAGACAATTGCACATACGATGTACATACGTTACAACTACGTTTATGTTCTAGATCAAATAGCTACTCTTTGCTGTTTATCAATTGATTATTTCTTTTCTTCAATACATTCATCAGACTTCAGAGAATACCCGTATGTTGCGTAACGATCTGTAACAGATGTCAATTTCTTTTTGCACTACTACAACGTGTTAGTTCCATATTTTAGCATTCTGGAAATTAACACGTCTGTCGGCGTCTTCACGCTCATTTGAAACGAAACCGAACATTTCGCTGCATGGCTACTCAATTTCGAAATTGCTTTACTCCTCTTTCCGTGAACCGATTTCCACAATGCAACCAGCAAACTGACCGGAGAATATCTGCGCAAATGACGGGTTTGTTAATTGATCCAGATTATGAATGTTTTATTTTCTAAATAGCGATGATTCCAACATAAAATTAACTTTTCGAACTGGATTAAAGAATATATGCGCGCATTTATGCCTGCTATTAAGGAGGTTTGTGTGTACTCCTTTGTCAGATAACAAAACAGTTATCACCCTTGTTTTCGTGAGACACGGGGATTTGTCGCCGCTCTCGACCTCGACATTCCAGGTCTCGAGCGGGCGACAAATCCCCGTGTCTCACTCAATCGCGGGCGATAACTGTATATTAACAACAGCGATATCAAGAATGTATGTTACAATATGGACATAATATTTTCATAGCTGGCGTTTGTAGCTAATAAGATGGCCATTATTATAACAATTCATGGCTTCTATTTTGAATTTTCAGCTGACTCACAGATAGCAGAATATGAAATGTCGATGGCGCGAATAGAATTTCATACTTGCATGAGATTTGTCCTTCACACCAAAACAACGCAGACAGATTTAGGACTCTTACATAACAACTACATCAACTTTCTTCACGACGGTGAGGGCGAAGGGTAAGTCAAACGTCACTTACAAGTTATTTCGGCGTCCTGAACGCATCTCACGTGTCTAGTTGATTTCGATACCGCTATAGGCAATTAGGCCACGTTCACACACACACACACACACACACACACACCCTCCCTCTCACACACACACACACACACACCCACCTCCCTCACCCTCACACACACCCCAAATGTTTCTTGTGTGGCACGATTGGCTATGTCAGGTCGAAACATCATGTAAGAGTGAATTTAATAAAATAGTCAAACGAATATTTTGGAGATCGAATCATTTACCATTATTTGTTGCGTAATACAAGTTATGGAAATGTCTATAAATCACAAATTACCCATTTAAACAGATGCGCTACTATACCCTTCAGTAGCATATACTATAGTTATTAAATGCACGTGTTTACGTTTTGTGTTCATGTTACCAACAATAATTGAAACTATCTAGAGCGGTTTTGTGGCCTGAGTAGCACTTGTGTATAACATCGTGCAATGTGTGTGTGTCTAGACAAATATAGTAACCCCAATTTTCTAGGTGTTGGTCATACGTGGGGAATATGTATTGGTGGAGTGGCCAGTCCATGTCTTGCTGTGGAAAGGTAAGATCTATATAATCGGTTAAATTTAATAGTACACATAAGTTTAATGCGAGTAGCAAGCAATAATAAAGTTTAGCCGATGACAAAACAAAGTCATATCTCACACATATGTGGACAGTAAATAAAAGACTCGGCGTAAAACCATTATCCATAACAAATAATCATATTATGAACCACTTTCGATATAATCGCGTATTTGCGCGAGGATATTGTGACTGCGTCAGTAGAATTTGTTTTGCGTCTATCGGCAGTAGTTTTGTCATATCCGTAGTTACGATTTACCGTCACCTTGCTTCCAGTCACACAGCCTACCACTGACTATGTCCTGATAACAATGCATCCAAGACATTGAGTACGTCTAAAAATAACCATGACAACCATAGCATGATTTTCTCACAAACGGACAAGTAGTGCTGACACGGACAAGGAGACTGGTTAAATTTTTTATATATTGTTTAGTCATTCTTTTGTGTGCTATTGATATTATTCAGCCTGAAATTAAAGCTTTATATGAATGAATGATTTCATCAATGAACATACCCGTTACATACATGTTTGCATTTTAAAATAGTAAAATGCATGAGCCATATGTATATAATTGTATGTAGTATTGTATAAATGAATATGTACATATATAAATTATTGTGATATCTTTCATGGTGGACAATTTGTTAGACTATGCATTCCTCGGATTTAAAGAGTTAATCGCATCAGTCATACCAATTGGACCCGTTTGCCAACCCAACACCCCTGCAACTAAGAGGTTGTTTAGATTGGCAGGCGCATGCTGGCCACAAATGTTTCCTGTAGAAGCAGTAAATGGGTGATTGGATGACATCCAGGTACAAGGGCAGACATATGCACATTGAAAATTGAAAACCCAGAATGTAATTAGAAGAGGCAGTGACAGAAAAAAACACAGTATACTCCCTACAAGTACGGACACCAGTAGTCATTAGGAGAACATGAAAAAGTCCGAAGACTTATTTCTATATGGGTCCATCACATTAATAGTTTATTGGTCAGTGTAAGTACTTGTTATCCCGTTGAGTGTTTGAACAGATGATGACTCTAGCCTACCGTGATATTCTCCCGTTTATTTAATTATCGTTTCTTCTTGCGTGTTCGTTCGTTCAGTTAGGCATACACCATCCCTCGTGTTTTCATATGCATTATACATCTACTTACAGTGGACCTGCGTCCACGAGATTGGACATGCATCAGGTTTGGCGCACGAACAGAGGAGTTACCTGCGTGATGACTGGATATGGACAGGTGAGACGCTTGTTCAAGTCCAATATGAACATACGCTAGCGTATTAACGAACCACAGCTAAACACACGCAAAAGCTAGAATATATATGTATTTTTAATCATGTAAAATAACTTCATAGATGCGCATTCCCATCAAATAATATTAACTTAGGCGTGGTGTGATTATGATATATTACACTCCAGACATGCACAAGGGTTCATCGACAGAGTGGGTCCTATAGCAAATTCGTGTATAAATTAGGTCAGTCATATACATCAAGTCATGTGAGAAATCAGAGATTCACAATGCAAACAGACTACGAGCTCACCGACTCAGACTTAAAACCTAAATAGCCGTTCCTTTTTGTACAAATTATTATAGAATATAAACTACCAACATCAAACTGAAAGTATTCAAAAGTCAAGACGATTGGTTGTTGTCTAGAGGGGAGTATTTTACTGAAATTAACGATTATATTATTGACGCTGTGTGCGCAATCCGACTGAGATGTGTAGTGTACGAAGAAGCTTGTCGATTTCATCATGTTCATTTCATTGATAAAATGTCATGTCGATTTTAACGAAACTCGACGAACGACGTCATCATGTAGCTTTCACCATCGACAGAATTTGCGATAACCTGAATGTATCTTTTGTATGTGTTTATTGTCGATTCGTGAAAATAGAAGGATATCTGAGGATTATCAGATTCACGTATGTACTATGTAATATTAAGATAATTTAAAGGTACGGTTGGCCTTGGCGATGGGTATCCTGTAAAAATATTTCCACCCGTCAAAAACCGCCACAAACAGAAAGAACATCAAAATTAGACAGACTTTGTCCGTATACAAATAAGAAATATCGCATAAACAGTATGTTATTGTCATATATTTGACTATTGTTATGTAAACAAAAGCATAAAAAGTTACTTTTCTGGTGTTTGTTTATATTATGATGGTAAACATAAAGAGCGTTCTTTGTGGGTGAATTCCTGATATGGAACTAATAAAGAGCGTGTATGCCATTTGTGTGTGATTAGCCAGTAGCATTGTGCTGTCTTCTGTAACACAATCAGGCTCTTGCTTAGGTAAAATATAGTAGGTCTTTGTGATAACATGCTGTTTATGCGATGGTCATGATATATATAAACGAAATTGTATGCTTTTAATGTTTTTCTGTTTACGGTGTTTGGAACAAATATGAATATTTTCGACAATTAAGGCCTCACGTGCCTTTAAACGCGATATAATAACGTTTGCTTGCATCACGAATTTCGATTTCGATTCCAGTATTATTTCCAGCCCAGCCAGAGTGATTGAGATTTTCCCATTGCACGCGACAGTTATATTTTAAGCCATTCCAATGCAAATATTTGACAGTCCATAATATGTTATAATTATGTTCTCAATAAAATGTAAACCGCGGCTACGAATGAACTTCACTGTGCATAATTCCGATAGTAATCAGAGCTCTTTCCATCAATGTATCACATTATTATAATCAATAAATTTGAAAAATGATCAAGGAAATATGGGTTGATACAAAAATCGGACTTGGCAATGAAAGGGTTAAACAAGTGAATATATGTCTGTTTACATTTGTGATGACACTTGTTAGGAATTTCCAGTTTCAAACTAGGCAAACCGTGTTTGGCATGTATAAACCACACTCGCTCATCTAAGCTGCCAAGTACAAAACGTTATTTCTGGACCTTTTCGGCAAATATGATATTGGTAATAAACTCACTTGTATAACTAAATCGGCTTTTGATGAAATTTCGTCGTTGTTTGTTTGGTTAGGGTTTTACGTCGTTTTAGCCGTTATGCCACATCACGACTGCGAAAACCGAAACAGAATCAAGCGAAGCAACTGTATATGACGTAACCAGTGAATTAGACTAAAATGTAACAAAATATATATAGCTAAAAACACCCAAATCAGAGCGGTAGTGCTCGATTGGGGTCAGAACCATTTGGAAACTGACCATTGTGCAAACATATAAAGCAGAATATCAAAACACATAGCAATACTGTTTAGAAAACAGCAAACGTAAAACCTACATGAAATGTTTTCATCAAATATAAATACTGTATTAATACTTTCGTATATTAAAATATTTCCAGTAGTTGTTATACTCGCTCCTGTGAAGACTCATCAGATATTAATGATATCTGATGAATCTGGCATGAGTCTTAATGAGTTCGTCAATCAGGAGGCTCGAACAACCGTATGTAATAACTCGCCCATGACCAAGCATTAGTCCAAAATCCAACGGTGTACTCATCCAAAGATGGTTTCTTCTCGCGAAGCATCATTTCAAACTTTGAATGTTCAAAGTCCAACCTCTTCCTCTGAGTGTCAAAAGACTTGACAGACCTCGGATATTTTTGTTGTGGAACAACTGGATCAACATCCTTAGTTGATTTCAGAGCAGACGTAGAAACTGCAGGAGCTGTATCCGTTGCCTGTGAGACAGGTTCAGGAACAGGAGAAATATCATACCCCTGAACTTGTGTTGCTAATTTGTGTTGCTGACGGATTTTGTTTGAGTCTCTGTCTGAGTGCTGGCATTAACATACTTTTTCTTAGAAACGGCAGCCGAGTATGTGATTTGAGAAATTGATGGTCTGACACCAACCAATTTCTTAGCATCTATGTACGATAAATGTTTCTCAGCTTTACATCTTTGAATCTTTAATTCATATCCCAGAAGGGACATAAACGATCCATTGCAGCATGTGAACCTTAACAGTTCGAACATTTTTTAGGTTTTGTACAATCCTTATAATCATGACCAGAAACAGAGCAGCGTGCACAAATGGTTTCTTTACTTTTACAATGTTCCTGGCCATGGCCATAGCCCTGGCATTTAAAACATCGTAATGGATTCTGAACGTACGTATTGATATCGATTTTCATGTACCCATCCTTCAATGTCGGTGGATGTTCGCACCGATTGAAGGTCAGGAGATAACTATTCAGATGAACTCGAATACCATCAACAGTTTTTGTAAATCGACGGACTTCTGTAACTCCCTGTGGTGCCAACTCCGCCAATATATCAGATTCCGAAGAATCAGCTATATCGCGGACCACAGCGGACCACAGCGGACCACAGCTATGCTACTATTTAATGTCTTGTGAGGAGTAACCAATACGGGTGTTTGTGCAATAGCTGTTAACTCTAGCAGAGCATCAGATCGAACTTTCTTTTAGCATTCAATCAAGAGAGAGCCACTAATTGGCCCAGTCCTGATTGGTTTGACAGATTTCAATTGACCAGCAATGCTTTGTAGCGTATTATCGATAACAAAGATAGAAAGTCGTTTCACATTTGGGTCGAAGCCAAGAACCAAGTACTGTGGGAATACCACAGCATCATTGGAACTTGGCGAGTCAACTTTAAGAGGACCATGAGCTGAATCGCATCCCTGGTCGATGCCTCACGGGTTACAACCGCCCTAGTACCTCCAGGACTCATACGCCACACCTCACGGGATGTACCCCACGGCAAACAGGGTGCCACATTGGGGATTTTTACCCCTCGCAGTGGTATTCTACACCGGGCTCACACGGGGATTTCGTTGTTATAACTGTATGATACGGGGCCATCAAATCGGATTGTGCATTTTTTATGCCTGACACATTAAATTTATTTGTGTTGATAGTTTGATACTCCGATCAGTATTTAGTGCAACATCTTGTTGTTAGACACGAAGATGAATATTTTCCTACGTTATAGTAATCAGTTGGACATTTCGATCGTATGGCGTTTTAGATTTTTTAGAAATTTTCAAAAAGTTGGAGAATTTCAGGAACCAAATTTCCAACACAATGCAGATATAATATCTCGGACTTGGATATTCCATATATTTCGGTACAGTCATCTTGGATGAACAATATTGTCGCGAAGAGTTTGACTGATTGTCATGAACACATGCATATATTTATTATATTAAGAAGCGAAATGTGGAACAGAAATATTACTTTCATTTACAGGACAATCAAAATTAAGCTCAAGCAGTTACTACGGGGAGCGTTATGACTTGGCAAGCGACATGCACGCTTCGTGGAAGGTGAGTTGTAAGCTTTCTCAGTTAAGTTTCTAACTTTGGAATGCATGATATTAATTTACTGCTGTTTCTCACCCCTCGGTCAAGGCAGTGTCTATTTGCCATCCGGATTGTATCTTATTTGATAATTATGTTTATATATTTGAAATCATATGGGTACAATGGTCATTGAATAGTATAATCATTCAATATACCATAGGGCCATGCGATGCATCGAATCGAAATTCGATTTTGAGTAGACCAGTTTCGATTCGATAATCTCAAAAGAAATTCAAGTACACTACACGTTTCTCGTAGCAGATGCGAACGATCGTTTACATATAATCCTAATCATTTAACACATCAAATTCTTTTTTAAAAATCCCGTCATAAATGTAATAAAGACATTGCCATATCAAAATGCATGGACCAACATATTGGCAACATTCGGTGTCGGGCGCAGCGCCATGCACATATGCGCCATGCGATAACAAAACGCGGAATCAGCTAGAATGGATGCAAGTCGCAAGCTGATAATTATGATAAAATAGCTCCGTTTTTCATTCGCGATGACGCGACAATGCCATGACATGACGGGAAATAGCCATGTATATGCTTCAGTTTTTGTCTTTCTTTCTCTATCGTATACCACATGCATATTTATAGCATAGCTTCATAATATGCTGAACACATGGTCATATATACCGTAATTTAGTAAGCAAGTTATCCAGCAGTTCTACATAGGCGGTCCTTCTTTTTGATTAACTTACCGTGACGTCACTTCTATAATCTATTTAAGTCTGCTATTGAAATACCCGGGAACACCTTTCACGTTTAGAATTTGTAAACAAACATGTCGCAGTTAAAAGTGATATATACATATCTTGACGATGCTTCCAAGTCCCATATTTGCAAAACTTGCAAGTTACAAATGCAGGGGCGTAGTTCTACCACTTCCGATGCACAAAGCAGGTCAGTTTGACGTTTTATGCGCATCGTCACCTGAACACTGAATTGAAATCCAAATATGACAATGCTGTTCTGCGATTTATTTGCGTGGATGGTAGACCATTTGAGGCTTCCGCGGGAATGGGGTTCATCGCATTATGCCGTTCCCTCACCGACGGAGCCTACGATCTAACCCACCGACTACTCTCTCGCGGCGATTGGGTGATATTATAAGTAAAATGGAATATGTTATGGCCGACACATATCATCAAAATCTGGGACAATTCAAATTTCTATTACATTTGACCACTGGAAGGCGGATAACGCAACAAATTACTTGGTGATTACTGTTCATTTCATCAACTGCACATGGGACATGACTACGAGATGTCTATCAGTTGTTAATTTGAAACAGCTCGATGCCGACCACAAAGCCGAGACGACGGCCACCATTATCCGCCAAAAGTTCGAAAAGTCCGGAATCGATATGGATCAAAATTTAAAGGCCACCACGGACACAACTATCACAATGCCATGTACCGCTAGAAAACTCGAAGTTGAATGGAATGGATGTGCTGCACATGTTCTTCAACTCTGTATTAATTCTGCGTTGGACGAGCAGAAGATGGTAAAAAAAAACCTGATATCAGCCATACATAAGATTGCCACATTCGTTAATTATTCTATTGTTGGGATCCACGCACTACACAGACAACAACTGAATTCCACAAATCCAACAGATCCATGAAAGCACCTGAATGAATCTGACCCACCAATGGGTGTTGTTACACGATTCAATAGCACATACACTCTACTGGAATGGTCAGAACAAAACTCAATACTAATATAGATGGCGCTAGTGGAATGTGCTGAGAAAAGTAAATGTGTCCACCTCCACCTTTGGCGAAGGCTTTATCAGAAGTGCGTTCAGGTGTTTTGCCAATTCTAAAGCCGACTGCGGAAGCCACCGCGGTACTTAGTGCAAATGAAACCGTCAGTATATCGATGGTGCTGCCTTGCATAAGAACTCATGACAAATAGCTAATTTCGATTCAGTCAAAAGGAGTTAAAACCTTCAGAGACTCCCTGATCGGCCAACTGCGATAACGATTCGATTTGGCCCAGGATCACATTGTGGCTGCTACGTTGTTGGATCCGAGGTTTAATGCAACGATGTTAATGCCTATGGAAATCAAAATTGCCACTGAATTCATCATAGACATTGTCAACAGTAGCAAAAATCCAATTGCTCAGTCTCACAAAGAGAATACACACGAGAGATATGGGCGCACACCACAGGCTGCATCTATCGCTGAGCCAGCAGCTCACTGCTCTCAGAGTTCTGGTAGTCTTCAAGATGCTATGTTTTCAGAAGTAGAGGCGAGCAGGTCCGTGCCAAAGGATGGTGAAACGACAAGTCGCGCTCGGTTGGTTTCTGATGAACTTGAAACATTTGAGAGTGCCACCAACTGAGAGGACATGTACAGCTACCACTGAAATTCTGGAAAATTCACAAGGAAATACACCACATGCTTTATGTTGCTGTACACAATATATTAGCTATACAAGCAACAAATTGTTCGTCCGAACGAGTAAACTCCGTTGGGTCAAATCTGATTACCGACTAACGGCACAGTATATCCACATTTAATACGGAAACTTTAATATGCATGGGCTGGAAAAACAAAGGATATCGTTACAGAAAAACTTTTTTGACGTTCAGCACAAGGATCTCCATGAATTATTGCATGTAGTATGGCGTATACCTATACGTGTGACATAATTATTAGTGATGAAATTCCACAATCCGGTTTCAGTTTTCTAAGAAAATGGATGGCGATCTAATTCGGTTCTAGTTCTGTTTCAATTGAATCTGCAGATATGTGATGAATTGTATTTGTTAATAATTAAGCTTGTTATAAATTATGGGTACATAAGACTACGTTTCATGACGTGTTGAACATTTATCTAAGTGAAATCCAACTGATGAGTCAACAGATCAATGCGCCAATGGGTTCATATTGGACCTAAATATTCACATTGGTTCAGATTGGACTTGTTTGATTATGAAATACGCCCATAGTGGACTTATACCCCTTATTCTGTTGACTATTGCGGACTACAGTGAAAACACATTATAAAGAGCGTAATCTGGTATTGGTCAGTCGGTGTTATTTTCAGCCCACAATTAAGTTATCATAAGTCAATAGGAGTACACAGCTGCTCTAACGCGAATATTTTTTCAGTTAGTTATGGACTCTAAATTGTGAACATAAAACAAATCCTATGTTGTCCATAACGTGATAATTTTCACGAGAACATGGCTTTGCGCATGCGCACCGAAGGAATGTGTGTAGCATTCAACTACTATTTCAGAAAACAGCGTCTGGATTGCGAACAAATGTAAATATTTACATCCTAATTAGGGACGAATTTATCGCGGATGAAGATACGGCTATAATACCACCAACGATTGTCATAAATTAAATTATAAGAATGATGCTGTGTGTTGCCAATTTATAATTAACAATTAAAAGAATAACTATTGCAATAGATAGTCCAGCCCATATAGGGACTTTGTGGTACTCCAACAATTAACAACGTGACACTCTTTCATTTAAGAGTGTTACGTTGGTATTTGTTAAAAAATAACTACTGTTTTCTCCATTCAATGCGACCATCCCAGCGGAGTAGTCCCCCGTGTCACTTAACTTATTTGTTTATCAGAGCGATATCAAGCCCTTGGATCCACACATGAGCTACCTGTTGCACGTGGCTGAAGAATTCTTCTACATGTGGAAAATTATATCGAACGAACACAGCTGTCAAGGTATGATATGCATTCATCTCCAAAAACATTGTCCTTGTAATTCACACACATCATTTGAACGTTGAGGTTCATTAACCCTTTACCCAACAAACCGGCCAAAACCGGCCAAATAAAGCTTCAACAGCCTAAAATATCTTCGGTCTGTCTCAATAGAACCATACAAATATGGATATCATTGGAACAGGCTCCTTGACCACATTGTGATAGTTACAGTTATGCCCTGTGCCAATGCATTCTCTTATATATGCGAGTCGACCATAGTTCGCCTCGCATATATAAGAGAATGCATTGGCCTAAATTTTTTTTTATAATTTTTAATGTGTTAAGCCAATGCATTCTCTTATATATGCGAGGCGACCTATGGTCGACTCGCATATATAAGAGAATGCATTGGCACAGGGCCCTTCTGTTGGGTAAAGTGTTAAATCAGAGGTTGAAATAGTGTGTCTCCTGAACGTTTTGAATATATTCGTAAGTACGAAATTATTTATTCGCTCCCTGATTACTCTCATATAAACTATATGTTATTAATTGGTTGTTTCCATATTGGCCGAGTTATGAGGCCGAGGTCGGTCGTATTGGCCTGAGGCCGCAGCCTCATAACTCGGTCAATGTGGAAACAACCAATTCATAAGTATTTTATTAATTAGCAACATTGGCAATTGTTGTTTCACAGGATGAATATATTAACATAGATATATACCATTGTGTGCATTAATAAATTAACAATTACTCCATCAATATTTATTCTTGTGAACTTGTGAGGAACCCGCAGCTATTTGACAGTACTGCCTGTTTCCATATTGATACGAATACACGTAGTTCATCCACGTATATTTACTCCCAAAATCAGTGATAGTCCCTACCGTAATTCTTCCGAAAGCAATTGTAATCTATCTTCCGTCGACTCAGTATTCTTTGCCGATCGAGCTAAATACGCATGATGTCATTTACGTTACCGTGTTTTTCACTTATTGGCCGACTTTTGTTACTTGTGATACGGACAGCGTTCTACTTATTGCGGCCGGTGACCTATAGCTAATTAATACATGTAGGTTGAATTGCAGCATAAATCTTCTCATTCTGAGTCAGAGAGTCTTGTTTCGTGCCCGATACAACATTGGTTCAAACTTCAATGTATTCTGATTAGATTGATTCTCCCATCAACATTTGGTGTATACTTTGTTGTTTTAGATCAAAGGTGTCATATGTTCTTACGTTCAGCCAATGTTTTGGGTTGACATGACCATATAAGTTGAAACATTTTCAAGCTCAATGAGCATCTTTTAGGAATGTTTTCAACAGTTGGAAAACCTGAGGTGCTAATTGGAAAATGCCAACCCAAATGGGTGTAAATAAAACTTCTCAACTTTATGGAATGAGTTAGTATTGTGAATAATCTGGTGGGGGTCCAGGGTGCCCATTCACGTCACCCAAGACGTTGAATCTATCATTTTGGGGTTACGTCTCGCCAGGCGATGTTCTGTCATTCACATAACCGTTTTTTCTTCTGTAGCGTTGGCCTGTCCTGACATGGCGAATGTCACGTGCGAGAACCATGGCTATATATCTCCATATGATGGCGTCTGTCAGTGCATATGCCCCACAGGACTGGACCATGGGAGTAACTGTGTGGATGTTTACCAAGGAGGTATTAACATATAAGATTACAAATATTCAAGAACAGTTTACACCGAGTATTATTGCTGAAGATTGTAATTTATGGATGGTTACCAAGGAGGTATTAACATAACAACACATTCAAGAAATAGATACGACACGCGTGTGCACACGTGAACTGGTTAACGTTATTACATGAGTTTATGACGCGGTGGTAAAACGAGAACCTTAATTTCGCGTTTTACCTCGCGACACGACGTGCACGCTTGCAATAACGCTAAGAACTATGGAATCTCAAATTAAAAAAAATTCTAAAAAAATAAATAAATAAACAATATTTAGGATGCCACCTGCGAAACAATCTAGATAAAACATCACAATTGATACTATTGACACCGGAAACTACCAACGTATCCCAATTTTATACATTGAATTTTCATGTTTCCTCAGTTTCAATGTAAACATGTATCATAAATTGGCCCCAATAAAACATCTCGTGGATATATTACAACCAGACCAGATGGCAGATCACAACACGGTGATTATCTTGATAAGATTAGTCTGTCTGACACCTGTCTGAAACCGACCACCCCTATGATTGGAGTAGGTAACTAGGACAGCACGCGTGTCCACTAGAAGTGATCTCTTTACAACAATATGATATACACTTGTGACCATGCCCCCCCCCCCCCCCCGACTGGGCTGACTCTTTCCAATCACTATTGACATATTTGAAAATCGAGATTCCATATTCCTTTAACATGTTCACAAAACTGTTATGTTTAGTGCACACTCTGAAGATTGTTGTAATATACTGAAATTTAGGCCGGTATGGTTCTGCTTAGTTGAAAAAAAAACGTGTATTTTATGCAGATAATACCTCATAATTGTTTTTAAGTTGACGTCGCAAATGACGTTGACGTAATCGGTTTGTATTATTCAAGGACAATACAAACACGTTTATTGAAAGTTTTGAAATTCTGGAACCCAAAAAAGACGCATTCATGTGATGCAAAATACAACTATATAATTTACATACACCTAATATTGCTTCCGATTTCCCCATTGCGTTACAGTATATAGACACGCCCCCTGAGTCAATGTGCTCATAAACCTAAGAACGTAACGTGACGTCGCTTTCAATGTCGTTCATAGGTTTATGTACACATTGGTCCCGGAAATCACCGGAGATTGTCGGAGATGAACGACTGCTTGAGTATTCAGCACGTCAGGATTTTGCAAGCAAATTGTTTTGGTCTATAATCAGTGTTGTTTCCTGCACCTAAAACTCATCTCATCTGATTACACAACCCACGACCTCACAAATATATCATTACTAGCTGGTGGACCCGACTTCGCCCGGGCTGTTTCCCCTCTGCTTTTCGGCGAATTGCGATTTGACCCGTCCAAAACACTTCCCGGACAAAAGCACCCGACAAAAGTACCCGTCGAAATCCGTCCGGTTTTACCCGATGCAAATATCAAAGGCGACGAGTCAAGAGGAACGTTTTAGTGCAAGTACATTATTTACGCGATGCGTCGAAAACGGAAAAATAAGACGATCGATGAAATCAACTAATAAGTATTGTTCCCGGGCAATAACAAATATCTTATGAATTGCAATAAATCTCTCCTCCTAGTCCACACCCTGGGGCATAACTGGGAAGTGAAGACATAATTTTAGAAGCCTCCACGCTTGTATTGTATTAGGCAATTATCGAAGAGACATAAACGCATTTATTAACAATTTTGCCAGCCTTGGGAAGATTCGTAGAAGCGAGTTCTATGCAATGGAAATGCATGCATATTTCCTATGTAACGGTTTAACAGTGTCGAAACGCTCTTTATCGACGACACTGTGGATACGAACGCTCTTTAACTATCAACGCGATTAACTCCACCGTGCCAATGGCGATCATTTTTGTGACTGCGAGTGGAGAATGGGTGCTCTGAGCTTCTCCAAAACGGCGGTAAACACTTCATGTGTGTTTTTACCCATAGATAGCAAGTTTGGTCGAAATCCGTCCGGCAGTTTTACCGGCCATAGCTAACACACACACAAACAGACAGAAGTCCCAAAATATATATTAGATGGTAGAACGGCGTGTTGTCTATTTCTTATCACCCACAACCGAAATGTAATTGTTAGTTTAAGATATTAGAGACCTTTCGTAAAACTCCCGTTTACGATTACGGATACGGATAGGGTACTACGTCACCAACATTTGTGTACTTTCTACTCGTTGGCGTATTTTACTATCCGCAATAACGGGTACGATTTCATGGTTTCTAATAAGCTCAAATAACACCTGAAATTTATTTTCTGCAATATATCACTTTACTCCGTTCGAGACTGTATATGTATATCATGTAAACCATCCAGTTGTAATGAGCTACGACCTCGGTGTGCTGTTTAGATTGGCAATCACTCTACTCGTCGTCGTGAATCTCGAGCTACCCGCGAAATAAGATCGCTATTCACAACGGATAGTCATCGCTGGCTGCAACACAAAACTTTGCGCTATGAAACCAGTCGCCAAAAATACACGACTGACATGGATTTGGTGGTACTAAAAGAATATTTGGCACACCCACCGACATCACCGTGTCGATTTCCTAAACCCAAAGAGGTGATAGGCCTGGATAGGATAGGATAGGATTTCCAATACACATACACAGAGACGTGGCGACAGGGTGGGGGGTTGGGGGGGGGGGGTGTTTCACCCCCAACTTTGGTAAAAATTGTCAACAGTTGGAAATTTCATACCTGACACAACATTAGTTGGAAATTTCACACCAACAATAGGTTGAAAATGTTCTTGTAGTTTGATTTTCAAACAATTGATTGTGGGGAATTTATTGTTTTTGGACCAATATTTGCATATTTTCCTTCTTTTGGTAAAAATATTGGACTGATATGGCCATCAGTTAGAAATTTTTCAACCTTAGGGGTGTCAGGTTGGAAATTTCCAACACTTGGAAAGCTTGTGTCCTGGTCCCTCCCCGTGGCCAGTCAAAAACTTCCAGTTAATTTAAGAAAATAATATTGTCCTACATTTGGTCAAAATTGTCACTGGAATTGTCATCAGTTGGAAATTTCCAACTCTATGAATGCTTGAAGCTAGTCTAGATGCCAGGATTTTTCGATTTTCTTGTTCAGGTTTCAAAAACAATTTCGCACACCGGGCCGAACCATGGTCGGACCGGTGTGTCCTGGTCCCTCCCCGTGGCCAATAACAAACTGCTAATGAGTTATTTTACTACATTTGGTTAAAATCGTTGACTGAAAATTTCCAAACTAAGAGAGAGTATGAGGTTTGAAATTTCCAACACTAGGAAAGCTTGAGGTCAGTCTAGATGGTAGGATTTTGCGATTTTCTTGTTTAGTTTTCAAAATTTTCTCACACCGGTCCGAACAACCATGATCGGCCCGGTGGGTCCTGGTCTATTGCCCGTAGTCGTGTGCACACCCCAACGGAAACCCTCTAGCCACGTCCCTGCACATACATATTACATAATAATGATGACAATTATGGATAATTCTGTCGTAAATTGTGGGGGATGGAATAATCTGCCGAAATCGCATTGAAATGAAATTGCGGACTGAAAGGGTCTTGAAGTGGTGGCGTCGTGGTTGATGTGAGGTCAAAATTTAGGAACCCCTCTTCCCCCATCAGCATAACGTCTATCATGTCATCCATGATAACAACGAACTGAATTTCCACCACATATGACATGGCATTTATACCTGTATTGCCATAATATATCACGAGAATCCCGGGTCGTACGTTGTGACTGGTCGAATTATTGACAATATAAACAGGTCATGATTATCGTATTGTTGCAAATGAGACGATAAGTGAAGTATTAAGGGACTGTATACCAAACACACGCTTTGAGTTGTAAAAGTGGTTGATACGTGTTCGTCAAAACTCTTACGCGTAGTCGTTTTGCGAAAGGACTTTTTGGCCATACGGATAGACTTACGACTACGAATAGCTATCCGTATTCGTAATCGTAAACGTGAGGATGCGAAAGGTCTCTATTATCATTCTTGAAACCAACACGTCTTCATTCATTACAAACCAAACAAGACATTTCGTCCTAAATGTGTAGGCCCTATACTTTACTGTGAAATTGTGTTTCCGCTCTCCGTCAACGGATTCTCATAATGTTTGGTTTTCTAAAAAGCGAGGATTCGAACTGTCCGAACTGAGCTCCATGCATTCGTTTAAAGTTGAATAATTAGTGGGAAAGACAGACAATCCTAGTTGATAATGAATTTAAGTATATAAATATAAATAATAAACGGCGGATTCAAAGTGGTCATGGGTTTTGACCGCGATAAAAATTCTGCAAACTCCGCATGAACCCCGGGGTTCATGCAGTTTGCTGAATTTTACTCGCGGTAAAAATCCCCATGACCACATTGAAACAGCCGTTCATTTCTTATATGAACACATTGGTCTCGAAAATCACCGGGGATTGTCGGACATTACCGACTGCTTGAGTAGCTAGTCAGCCAATACGCCTTGGATTTGATAGCAAACAATATGTAATCGAGGTTCACGATTGAATGGCTAGTGGCATCTAATCGCGAGCACGGGTGGCACGAGATGTTCGATTGACTATCAAAATGTTATCATATAATCCCATATCCCATAATATGTGAAATATAGCGAATTATCGAAATATGAAATACAACGAAAAAGCGAAATATGAAAATACAGCGAAATAGCGAAATAGCACGAAAAATCGAAATAGGAAAATACAGCGAAATAGGGCAAAATATAGAGCGAAATATAGAAATAGGAAATTATTTTTATAAACGAAATAACGGAGATATTTGAAAAAGTTTTTTTGTCGAAATAACGGACATATTTGGAGAAGTGTTTTATAGAGCGTAAGTATATAAAATATAAATAATAAACGGCGGATTCAACGTGGTCATGGGTTTTGACCGCGATAAAAAATCAGCAAAATCCGCATGAACCCCTTCGGGGTTCATGCAGTTTGCTGAATTTTTTTCGCGGTCAAAATGCCATGACCACATTGAAACCGCCGTTCATTTCTTATATGAACACGGTGTTTGGGCCCCAAACGTTTTTTCAGAGCACGTGAAGCCGGTATATCAATATTTCATATAGTTATCGACATTTCGTGTCCGTGTCTCCAAGTTATGTAGACAAAATTTGGAGATTCAACTGAGCCATGTTCGTGTAATGTTTATTACTTAACCAAAGTAAACCCACAAGAGTAATTTAAAAGTATTTTATATTCCAATGAGGATATTTATTACAAATTGCATGCATATTCATTGAAACCCGAAGAACAAAACAGCATCTAAATATTTTTTCGGCCCCGCATATCAAAAAGAATGTTTGTGATTTTCTTCAATTCAATAATGTTTTAATTAATTTTTCTTAAAATCCAGTCGGGCAGCTAGGTACACCCCCTATGGACCCCCACAGGACTCCTCTGGACCGATTTTTATATGTACCTGGACACCTCTAGAGTAGAATTTCGGATGTTAACAAGAAATCAACCTGGCCGCATATGACGTAATCCAAGATGGTGCCCATGAGGGTCGGAAAATTTCGCGATTTTACCCTATGTCTATTTATATGACGATTGTGGAAAAATTAATTGAGATATGACTTTACAATGAATTGCATTTTGTTCATTATATATTTTTATGTTAACCGATATCAAAATTGCGAATTAAAATTCAAGATGGCCGCCAGAATGTATGGCTCAGAATTTTTTCAGAAAAAACACAAAACCAATCATAAGATGACACAAATATTTGAACATTATGATGTTTATATGACCGCAAGTAATCCTTCAATATTATCTGACAAAAAAATCTGCAATCGCAACCCAGGGAGAAAACAAAATGCCGCCAGTGCGATAACCCTTAACAGTCGGTACATTTCGCGATATTACCCTATGTCTAGTTATATGAAGATTGTGTAAAAAACAATTGAGTTATGACTTTGCAATGAATTGCATTTTGTTCCTTATATATTCCTACGTTAAATAATATCAAATTTGTATATACAAATCTAAGATGCCGCCAGAATATGGCTCATAATTTGAGAAATTCGATTTTTTTTTCAACAATTTTTTCAGAAAAAAACACAAAACCAATCATACTATGTCACACATGTTTGAACATTATGACGTTTATTTGACCACAACTAATCCTTTAATATCATCTGACAAAAAATCAGCAATCGACAACTCGGAGAGAAAACAAAATGGCCGCCAGTGTGATCACCCACAACAGTCGGTACATTTCGCGACATTACCCTATGTCTAGTTATAAGAAGATTGTGGGTAAACCATTCGCTGTATTACATTCGCTGTATTTCTTAAAATGCAATTAATACATGACATAAACGTTCATGCATGCGCTCGAAAATCACTCAAACGAAAAACTTCTCCCAGAAAACGACCATGGTTTGACGGTAGATGTAAAGATTTGAAACGCGATCTAGCAAAAATAATTATCGATATGAGAAATAATCCCTTTGACGGAAAACTCCGGATAAAATTCCACGTAAATAGAAAGGCATACAAACGCGAGTTGAAGAAGAAAAAGCGCGATTTTTATGAATGCTTATATGATAGCTTAGATACCCTAGAAACAGATAATCCCAAGAAATATTGGGAAATAATATCACAATTGCGAAAAAATAAAGTCACCGAAAATGACTTAGACGCTGATAGGTCAGTTGAATTTTTTCAGGTCACTTTTTTGTACAGGGTCACCTAATATTTACATTGACGAAAACATGAACTCCTCGGGCATCTCGCCTGCTGTGAAAATGACTGATGAAGTTATCACAGTAGAGGAAATTATGTCCGCCACTAGAGAATTGAAATCGAATAAATCAGTGGGACCAGACCAGGTATCGAATGAGCTTTTGAAGGTGGTTGTTCCTCTAATGAGTGATGGCTTTGCCAAAATATTTAACATAATTCTTCATACAGGGAACTACCCAACTGCATGGAGCGAGTCAATTCTCAGCTTAATCCACAAAAAGGGTGACAAGGGTGATCCGAATAACTACCGCGCTATAGCATTAAGCTCCACAATTGGGAAACTGTTTAATAAAATTATAAACCGTAGATTAACAGATTTTCTTGTAAAAAATAAAATTATTAGTGAAAATCAATTCGGATTTTCTAAAGGAAAGAGTACAATTGATAGCGCGTTTGTGCTGCATGCCATAGTTCAACGATATAAGTCACTGAAGCGACCGCTGTATGCTGCCTTTATAGACTTCCGAAAGGCATTTGATACCGTGAATAGGCAACTGCTCTTCGATAAAATGCAACACATCGGAGTAGAGGGCCAATCACTGCGTATAATCCGTTCACTATATTCTTCAAGTTGTTACACAACTAAGACAAATAGAGGACTTGGACCGGCTTGCTTATCGACCATTGGGGTCAGGCAAGGATAAATATTATCACCGAATTTATTCAAAATATTTATCGATGACATTAGGAATATATTTGACGAATCGTGTGATCCAGTGACGATCGGGGATAGTCAGTGCAATCATATTCTTTTCGCTGACGACCTCGTTCTATTGTCAGATAGTTCCACGGGACTCCAAAACTGTCTAAACAAACTAAAACTCTACACTGATGCGAATGAACTTAAAGTTAACGAGGAAAAAACTAAATGCATGATTTTTCGGGCGAGACAATCAGCAATAATTCCATCCTTTCATATCTCTGAGATCAAACTGGAAAATGTCAGGGAATATACATACCTTGGTATAACCTTTTCTAGTAATGGAAAGTTCACAAAAGCTATCACAAACTTAAGCGCTAAAGGACTCAAAGCGATGTACTCACTATTCAATGCGTGTAACCATACATCACCTCTCCCATTGTTAACTTCACTCAAACTGTTCCATAAACTGATCAAACCAATAATTCTGTATGGCAGTGAACTGTGGGGTGTCGAGATAACATCTAAAAATCACGATCTCCTAGCCTGTGAATCAGTTCATATTAAATTTTGCAAACGTTTATTAGGCGCTGGAAAATATGCATCAAATAATGCTGTCCGTGCAGAACTAGGCAGCTATCCTCTGTATATAGATGCAGCTTGCAGAATGTCGAATTATGCTATCAGTGTCACCTCGCGTTCGGACTGCGAACTTCTACGAAATGCGGTTAAAGAACAACGGACGGTATTATCTTCAAAATCAATTTTCAAATCAGTCGAATCTCTAGGGTTAACATTACCAGAGACTGGTCACGCCACCGACATGATAACGAAAAATTTCCGAAAATCTTTACAAAAAAGCTATAACGAGTACTTCCAAGCTAGCCTGAGTGACGACTGCTCAAAATCAGGCAGCAACAAACTCAGAACATATCGGCTTTACAAGAAAGAATATAGGCTTGAGCCCTATCTTCTGAACGCGAAATCATTGGAAGACAGAATAGCTTTCACCAGATTCAGAATCAGTAACCATGTACTTGCTATAGAAAAGGGGCGTCATTTACAGCCCCCAGTAAAATTAGAAAATAGAAAGTGTGTGTTTTGCTGCGATGATGTCGTAGAAGATGAAATACATTTCCTTATGGAATGCACTGCATATTCACAACTACGAAGAGAGCTTCTCGAATCAATGGTTAACCATAATCCGAATTTTCATCGCATTAACGCTAACGATCAATTTACTACTATATTGACAAATGACTGTCCCACTCTAACAGAAATAATATGTAAACTGATCCGTCGCTTCTTCGATACTCGTGCTGAGCAAATAACAGTTAGGAAACCATAAATATGATACATGATCCTGAGACTCCTTGTACATCTTAGCATATTATGTAATTTTCTTCTTGTATATTTTATTATTACATGTTTTGTATACTATTATCCATTGTATTAGCAAACTGTCCTCGTGTGGATGTTTTTTGCCAATAAATCATTATCTATGAATCACATGTGGTGTATTCCTCGTACTGTTCTGGTGTCAGTGATGCCAGTAAAGACCCAAACTGGCCGCTATGATATTCCTTAATTTAGATAACATGCCTTTTTTTTTTTTTACTTATTTTTGTTTATAATTATAATAGTAAAGTAGCGTGGTTTACCTGATTTGGAACCCGAGACTTCTCAGGACTTATTTTTGTATGTTCCTGGACACATCTAGAGTAGAACTTTAAATGTTAAAAAAAAATCGTCTTGGCGGCAAATGACTTAATCCAAAATAGCTACAAGAGGGTGATAAAGTTTCGCAAATTACCCCTAAGTCTATAGTTATATGACGATTGGAAAACAAATACTGTATAAGATATTAAATTGAGGTAAATTGCATTTTGTTCCTTATAACATTTTAGGTATTGCATTACCTGTGTTCGGTTCATAGGGTATAACAACCCTTCTATCCAGCCCCACCAATGCGGAGGAGTCAGGCGCGAATTTGTGACAATTTTTGTGCAAACGTTACTATACAAGTAGCTCCAACCTCAACATTATTCATCATGAACATACGCCACGAGTAGCATATGGAAAACGAGATGGACACCAACACGTATGTATTTATCCTGATATCATCGGATTCAACATCTTTGTCGTCAGAGCTTTCGATGTTTACTTCGACAATCAAATATTGGAGCGTTGGTGGAAGAATGCCACATTCGGGCCACATTGGCTCTAAAAAATCCTTCGTCATCGGTCCATCAATTTTCCAATGGTGACTGAATAGTGTGCTTATTCACACAATCCCAACCATCTTTGTCAGCATCAACGTTCTACGCTCTATAGGAAACCCAAGTCCATAAGGCGTTTGTATTACCATGCCCAGTATCAAATAGTATTTTGAGTGGATGTAACTCATATGCGTAATAGAGGATGATGAAGAAAATGTCCGTGCGTGGACTTCGGACAATCGCATTATCATACCCTTTATAACGCGCATACACAAGATACAATACAGCCCGGGTGTCAGTTTCCTCTTGGGTTGATGCGAGCGATTCAATGACATGCATTGGAACTTCCGGGGCATCACTATAAGTAAATTACATTGCTGTTCCTTCCATAACAAGAACTGCACTCTTGCTAACCAGGTGGGAAGCAGCGGCATCGCTGCCCCAAAAATTCTGCATCAGCTGGAATAGCTGTTTTTTGTTATCGGCATTTTTGGAGGAACGATTTAAACTCCGCTGTATTTCCTTGTGGCTGGGCCTCCAATAATTGTTTGGTCGCCAGTACCACGACGAGAACGCTCTTGTGCATTGACAGATGGTGGTTCGTACATATCAGTGGAAAATATAAAATTTGGCTTTCTGCTCTGTTGAGAAAGAATTTTCAAGGCAATTTCCTGGAAAGTGTTTGGGATCTCAATAAAGGCGTGAATATGAGCAATGCCGCCATCTATGTATATTGTCTTGTTTGGATCAGGCGAATCCACGTCACTGATGTTATCGGCCAGGAAGCCAACATGTGTGGCTTTGTTAGGTTTCGACATATAACCATCTGATGTGCCAAGGGAGTGTGGTACAGGTGTTATGAGACTTACATAACTCATCGATGCTTAATGGTTTTGGAAGCAGTTGCGATTTCACGAACTAGTATAAATGGACATCTCATTGTTCACGGATTCAACCATCTTGCCCTGGGTAGATGTCAATTTAAGTTTCTTGTTACTTTTATCCACCCTTAGTAGTTTTACCTTCGTGAACAAACTCGAGCGTTCTCTTTTCGACATTTTTGGTCAGTCTCTTCTTAAGAAAATCATTTCTTTCTTTTTTTATATACCGAAGTCTTCTGCCCTATAATCACATCGAGCTATACTCTACTGAAACAGGAACACCAGACGATAAGATGTACAGCCTATCCCCATATTGAATGGGTTCATGAAACCCACTACAGCACCAATAGCTTTCTGGACTCCACGCTCACTCTTTTAAACTTCAGATGGAAGAGTATCCCTGTGCATTCACGTATGGTGCAATCAGCCTCTCTTGACATGCCCGTCATCATTACGAGTGTTGCTTGGTGAAATTCGCCTCTTTCGGGGTTAGACCTTATCCATCTCTGATAAGCCCCGTAATTTTGGAGAAATTCCGTTAGGCCAGCTCCAGAAGATCCATCGCGAGATTTGGCAAAACCCATAAATGTTTCTCCATGGACTTTTTGACCTGCACACATATCGCCTGGTATCGGGGATTGAGACACAGAAATGACACCCCCTACAATAGTGTTGTCGCTCAAGTATGGCTGTGCTCGATGTTAGTTAGAAAAACATCAAACCATGCTAAGTATCTGGAATAGTTACAGGTAACGGATATCAAGAGATGCGGATTGCACCACACGTGGAATTCACAGGGATACTCTTCCACCTGAAGTTCAAAAGAGTGAGCGTGCAATCCAGTAACATGCTGGTGCTGTAGTGGGTTTCATGAACCCATTCAACATGGTTGATCGGGATAGGCTGTACATCTGGATCGTCTGGTGCTCCTGTTTCAGGCACAAGCGAGTACTCGTCGTGGTACTGGCGACCGAACAATTAATTGAGGCCCAGCCACAAGGAAACCAGCAGAGTTTAAATCGTTCCTCCAAAACACTGATAACAAAAACAGCTATTCCAGTTGATGCAGAATGTTTGGGGCAGTGATGCCGCTGCTTCACACCTGGTTAACAAGAGTGCAGTTCTTACCGTGGAAGGAAAAGCAATGGAATTTGCAAGAGGAAATTGACACACGGGTTGTATTGTATCTCGTGTATGGGCGTTATAAAGGGTATGCGAATGCGAATGTCCGAAGTCCAGACATGGACTTGACTGAGATTGCGAATGATCTCGGGTCAGAATTTTTGCTCTTGCCTCATTGGATTCCATTGCTTCAGGGCAGAAGATTGTAACTCCATTCAAAGGAAATGGAAATGTTATTCCTTTGAAGAAAAAAACTAAAAAAAACCCTCCAAAATACCAAAGTGAATTTAGGAAACTCAGTGTCAGTTGGCACGTTCCAAATGGCGTTGTCACTGATTTGGAAGCGTTCACGTGCATAATTTATGGGTTTCCTAGAACGAAGAGCGTTGACACGGTGAGATATTTGATGCTGACAAAGATGGTTGGGAAAGGCGAACTAATCAGCACCAAGTCATCAAAAGTTGACATTTCCAAAATGCCACCACGTAAGAGGTCGCTGATGCCTCACATAAAACGAGTGAACTTCCGTGATTAAGCACACTATTCCATCACCATTGGAAAATGGATGGACCATTGCCGAAGGAATTTTAGAGCCACTGTGGAACGAATGTGGCATTCTTCCACCAACGCTCCAAGATTTACTTGTCGAAGGAAACATCGAAAGCTCTGACGACGAAGATGTTGAATCCGATGACATCAGGATAAATAAATACGAGTTGGGGCCCGTCTTGTTTACCATAGGCTACTCGAGGCGTCCTTTCATGATGAATAATGTTGAGGTTGGTGCTACTTGTTGCAACGTTTGCATACAAATTGTCGTAAATTCGCGCCTGGTGTCTGACTCCTCCACGTTGGTGGGGCTGGATAAAAGGGTTGTTATACCCTCTGAACCGAACACAGATAATACAATACCTAAAATAGTATAAGGAACAAAACGAATTTACCTCAATTTAATATCTCAAATAGGTTTTTTCCAATCGTCATATAACTATAGACTTAGGAGTAATTTGCGAAAATTGCTCACCCTCTTGTGGCCATTTTGGATTAAGTCATGTGCAGGCAAGACGATTTCGTGTTAACATTCAAGGTTCTAGTCTAGATGTGTATATACAAAAATAAATCGTGAGAAGTCTCAGATTCCATATCAGGTAAACCACGCTACTTTACTATTATAATTATAAAAAAAAAATAAGTAAAAAAAAAACAGGCATGTTATCTAAATTAAGGCATATCATAGCGGCCATTTTGGGTCTATACTGGCATCATTGACACCAGAAAAGTACGAGGAATACACCACATGTGATTCAAAGCAATATAGTGAATGGTTTAACCACAATCTTCATATAACTGGACATAGGGTAATATCGCGAAATGTACCTACTATTGCGGGTGATCTCACTGGCGGCCATTTTGTTTTCTCCCTGAGTTGTCGATTAAAAATTGCAGATTTGTTTGTCAGATGATATTGAAGGATTAGTGGCTGTCATATAAACGTCATAATGTTCAAATATTTGTGACATATTATGATTGTTTTTTTGTTTTTTTTTCTGAAAATAATGTTGGAAAAAAATCGAATTTCTCAAATTCTGAGCCATATTCTGGCGTCATCTTGGATTTTTATTTACAAATTTGATATTAGTTAACGTAGAAATATATAAGGAACAAAATGCAATTCATTTCAAAGTCATAACTCAATTGGTTTTTTCCACAATCGTCATATAAATATACATAGGGTAATGTCGCGAAATGTACCGACTGTTGCGGGTGGTCACACTGGCGGCCATTTTTTTTTCTCCCTGAGTTGCGATTGCAGATTTTTTTGTCAGATGATATTGAAGGATTACTTGCGGTCACATAAACGTCATAATGTTCAAATATTTGTGTCATATTATGATTGTTTTTGTGTTTTTATCTAAAAAAATTGTTGAAAAAAATCGAATTTCTCAAATTCTGAGCCATATTATGGCGGCCATCTTGGATTATAATTTACAATTTTGATATCAGTTAACATAGAAATATATAAGGAACAAAATGCAATATATTATAATGTCATATCTCAATTATTTTTTCCACAATGGTCATATAAATAGACATAGGTTAAAATCGCGAAATTTTCCGACCCTCATGGGCGCCATCTTGGATTACGTCATATGCGGCCAGGTTGATTTCTTGTTAACATCCGGAATTCTACTCTAGAGGTGTACATAAAAAAATTGGTTCGGAGGAGTCCTGTGGGGGGGTCCATATGGGTGTACCTAGCTGCTCGACTATTATGTCAGTTTGTTTCTGGTCCGTGATGCGTTTATAATAGTTAACACCCTCCCCCTTCTGCCAGTCTGTTTCTGGTCCGTGATGCGTTTATAAAGTTAACACCTCCTCTGTCAGTCTGTTTCTGGTCGGTGATGCGTTTATTATAGTTAACACCCCCTCCTCTGTTAGAAAGAGTTTTCAACAATAAGCTTTCATATTTATTCCTGTAATAATTTGGATGTTATGAGGTTTCCGTTTGGAATGGGATTGATTGCAATTAACGTTCATGTTATGCTCGCATAATTTACATCCGTCCGTCCGTCCGTCTGGGCGTCCTTCCGTTCGCTTTTTTAATTTCCGGATGATAACTTTAGTAAGCCCGCACTGAATGGAATTAAATTTGGTATGTGGATTTACTAGTCCAAAGTAGAGGTCATGTTCGAGTTTGGGTTCGACACGCTAATGTTCAGCAGAGTTATGGCCCTGTGTTGAAATAACCACAGGCGTATTTTGACACGTCCCAAGCGATGCCCTTGTTACTTCTTATTTTGTTGAAAATATTCCGAATGGTGTCGGAAAGGAAGCGTATCACCTCACCGTTCCATATGCAACATGTCATAGCCTAATGTCATATCAATCAGGGACCATACATGTATGAGGTCCCAATAACATATAGAAATATAGTGTATTTGTAGTAATCATATGTTATAATAAAATGTTGCACAAATTTAGGTACAAAACGTCTTTAGAGACAACAAATTTACAAGAGGTTGTAAACATGAGTTTTTGTTTGCCTCTCGGACCCCGAACCGACCTCCGCATACCTTCCTGTATGTATATGAATACCCACCCCCTCGTTACGGAACAGAATGTTCACAGACTTTTCGCAAAGTAACGAAATAATGACTGGGCGAATGGCAACCAAAAGGTTACACTGGTGTAAATAGGGTTCGGAGTGACATCTAGCGGATGCGGGAGGAATATATAGGAGAGAATAAAATAGACACTGGGCCGTGATTGGTCAATAGCCTTGTGTGATTTATGCATACAAAAAATCATCACACCTCTTCCCTGTGATTTCCCATAGTTAAATATCCATTGGCACAGGAATTAACCATTTGTAGTGAAGTTTGAATTTTTTGGTGTGGTATAAAATATGACAGTATTTTTTTTATGCTGTTCTGACACTAGTTACGATTTAAAGGCAAATTCCCTGCTAGACGGACATGATTTTTTCTTTTGTGTAAAAAGTTTCCCCAAATGTCAATTTTTTAGATTTAAAGAAAATTTTGGACCCAACATTTATATTGCCAAACAGTATACGCTCAAACGTTAGCACTGAGGCATATGGAAAACATTTATACCAGTGTAACCTAAAAGGAGCCCTCTGTGTGCTATATTTTCGACAGATCTCATGTTCTACGCCATTACAAATTATGTTCAGTAGTTTGTCACTTTATTCCACATTCTGTCCCATCCATCTATTTTTATCTTTACATTTTTTTTGCCTGTCAAAATGACGTGGTGACAAACATGACATGCAGAACAATATCGTTACCGCTGATAGCGAGATAAAGAAAACCGTCTTCGGATAAACTTATTATATCAGGAAAATATCGCTTTGATAACCTTTGGTAAAGGTCATATATCTGAGGTCGTCTTGAACCGATTGACCGGAAACTGTGCGTGTCGCACTTTAAGGTGTGGCGCAGGTCATGGTAAACATTTGGGCGCAGTAATAAGACATGGGTTCATATATTTTTAAAAGCACCAAAAGCGTGACATAGTTACAAACAGACAGACACATATACAAACTCTTGACTTTCATATAGATTCATGTAGATGATTCCTGGTTCCCTACATGTTACTCGGATAGTCAATCCCGACTATAACTTAGAATTGTTCCATCGTTTAAGATAGCAGCCTGACACAACTAGCGTGGCCGGGAGGTAGTTTTGCGTTGCTTAAGACGGGGGCATCGTGTCCATCCGGGATGCAAAGTGGGTCTATTACACAGGGAGCAGAAGCAACAATCCAAACGAGTTCCGAATTCAACGTCGCGGGAAGTAAAAATGGAGGGAACATCACTTTGGAGTTCTGTTCACAGAGTGGAGCTGCAGACACGGGGGTAAAATGGCCGCGTGGTGTATACTGTATACACAGAATGGGAGGGGCATGCCCTGAAGGTGAGTTGACAGTATTAGTTTTCAATATCCATTATTTGCGGCTTCTAATCAGTCGAGATGTGTGCACTAGCGTTGTGCTAACTCGATACGTTTGTCACAATACTATAGGTATATGCACTTAACGTGTAGTGTATGTACATGCATTTACAGAAAAGATAATTGCAGATGTTTTCACCTTCCAGGATATATTGTTTATTTTACAATATATGTAAAGCATCGAAACATTTGTTGGTACTTGCCGTAGAAATGCGTGCACTTTTTTTTCAACATATTTATTTCTCGACAATATATGTGGATTCAATACATTTTGTGGAGGCATTTGTTCTCTGTATACATATATTGCGTGTACTTATCGACTTGTTTATTTCTATAACACGAACAAAAGCGAGTTAGTTCTCGGTTGAATTTAATTTGATACGACTAGAACATCGTGTGGCGATTTAACCCTTTAACTTATTTAGGTTTTGATGGGGGCAGTCTCAAATTCAGTGACAAATATGGTGCGACCACGGTTGGGTCATCTCCGGATGCCACGATGGACACACATACAACTGTCCTGGAATATTGCTGCCGACAAGATGGCGCCGACGAAGACCAATTGTCCTTTCCGACGTCATCGCAATTATTGATGTATCAGGTGTGGGGCAGCAAGTGTCAAAATTCGAAAGGTAATTAATGTAACACACACATTTACTATAAGACATGTTTTGGGGAAAGTCCGTTATACATTAGGATTGTATAACACTATTTACTTACATTAAGGTAGCGCAGAGATGTTTAATTTCAATTGACAATACGACCTAAAATTAATGAGTTCATCGAAAGTGCTGGATCAAATATCTAGTGCAAGTATTTGTTTATTTTGCTGGTAAAAATGGAATTAAAACAATTTTGAACACTTTTAAAAACACTTTCTGGCTTTCAAAAGATAATATAAAGTAATTCAAATTTTTCAAAGTAAAGATGTTAGAAATAATAAACCAATGAGCGTACGTAATGACGATATTAGCTTTCTATTTATTTTGTGATTTTCATAACGATTTAAGAACAGTTAGATTTAAAGGCACGTGAGGCCTTAATTGTCGAAAATATTCATATTTGTTCCAAACACCGTAAACAGAAAAACATTAAAAGCATACAATTTCGTTTATATATATCATGACCATCGCGTAAACAGCATGTTATCATAAAGACCTACTATATTTTACCTAAGCAAGAGCCTGATTGTGTTACAGAAGACAGCACAATGCTACTGGCTAATCACACACAAATGGCATAAACGCTCTTTATTAGGAATTCACCCACAAAGAACGCTCTTTATGTTTACCATCATAATATAAACAAACACCAGAAAAGTAACTTTTTATGCTTTTGTTTACATAACAATAGTCAAATATATGACAATAACATACTGTTTATGCGATATTTCTTATTTGTATACGGACAAAGTCTGTCTAATTTTGATGTTCTTTCTGTTTGTGGCGGTTTTTGACGGGTGGAAATATTTTCACAGGATACCCACCGCCAAGGCCAACCGTGTCTTAACCCTTTCAGTGCCAAGTCCGATTTTTGTATCAACCCATATTTCCTTTTTTTTCAAATTTATTGATTATACTAATGTGATACATTGGCACTGAAAATGTTAATTAAGTTTTTTTTAGAAACATTTGTTTCTGTTCAACATCGTCTCACCTAACTATGAGGTAAATGAATTATACCCCTTTGAATCTCGGTAGTACATATAGTTCCTAAAACAACGAATACTACTGTGAGGGTGAATAATTGCCATTTCAGCGGAATCCTCAATGTTTCAACAAATTCAGGACAATGCCATATGAATTATATCCCTTGGAATCTCAATAGTACCTGTAGTTTCTAAAACATAATGCCTACCTATCTGTGAGGAACTGTGATTTCTGTGAGGGTGGAACAATGCCACTTCAGCCCAACCTTAATTTAAGATTAGGCAAATTCAGGACAATGCCATTTTTGGAAGGTAAGGGTTTACCTAAGAATAGTATTATCCACAAAGCATGACGATTGAAATGGTCTCAGCGCTAAACTTAAAACTAAACGTGGCACGTCAACTATCGATTTAAAAATGTCACAATACGTTGCTCGGTTTCAATTTTAATTTCAGCTGGCACAGCTCGTCACAAATGTGTTATTTACAACACTTTTTGCACTGATATGAGACATGTATCCAAGACTATAATAGTGTATTAGTTTGTATACATTTGAAGTCGAAAAGGGTGTGTTTTGCCCATCATATCCACAGGATGTACACCCAATACATGTTGTATATGAGTAACCGCTATGGCCCCCTTAAAACTATACGTGGACGCATCCATTACACGCTGTGGTTAAACTGATACTTGTGTGTTCACAAAAAATAGACGGTGACTATCTCGCCTAAATTTCCATAGAGATTCAGGTATTCATAACAATGCGCATGGGTCAAAAACACTAGCCAACATGTACTACTGTAACGACCGGTAAAATAATTACCATTTTGTTCTGCAAACTGGTAAGAAAAGGTGGTATTTTTTTGCAGAACATCGCGTTGTTTGGCTGCCATGTGTTTACGAATTTTTATTACGATTCTATCTTTAAGTGAAACTGGTGTAACACGAGATAGTTCTGTTGTGTTTTTCCTTTTATTTGGAAAATACCATGATTCAAGCGTGCCTTGAAACCAAGGCTAGTAGAAATAGAGTTGATTGTTGTTTAAAATTGTGATGGGGTGGGAAGGGTATAAAAGAGACACCCAAGGTTTTCAGCTACACGTCCGTTTGTTTGAAACAGGAATATTATTCCACTGCTTAAATGTGATTTAATGTGACGGATGTGGACTAAAGTGAAATATTTTAAAACGATACTTTTTCAGATATGTTTGTTACGAAGGAGTATTATAAATTCGAGAATATTGCCGCTGATTCGTTTGTCAAGACCGGAGTGGCTCCACAAACATCGTTATCTGGATCAACTGTCACGATAAACTACTGTTATTATCAACCGATCACTTACGGTAAGGTGACGTCAGCCGATAAAAAATATAATTGAGGCCCCCACCCCCACCCCATTGAATACGGAATACTACTTAACACAGCGGGTGGAATACGGAATACCAGTTAACAGCCATATGGAATACATACAAATATATGAAAACTTCATTTTTTGGAAGTTCGGCGTACGAATACCGGTGTTTTTGGAATACCGAATACCTCCTAACAGAGGGGCCGGAATACGGCGTACCTCGTAACAGGGCATGGAATGCGGCGTACGAAAAAGGGGGTGGGGGCCTCATAATTGTTATGCCGAGTTGTTTTGCAATTATTACGGGCATGGTCATGGTTTTTATGAAATTGAAAATCGCTACTACCGGCGTACGCAATTTAGATCAGTATACGATATGTTTAAAAAACAACACATTTGACATAATTATGAATGTATATGCATCTGCAACATGTATATATCTTTATATACTGTAGGTAGGTAGTTTAGTATTCTATATTCATTCATGAACATGGCTGAAATTTGACTGTATACATCAACACGATTTACATGTCGCATGTCATAGAAATCTGGTGCTTCCATCTTTCTGCGGACAAGTGAGACATTTGCAACATATCCTCCTGCCAATAAGTTCATATAGGAACTAAATATTCACATATAGGCCAGGCAAATATGGACATAGGTGTCGCCTCGAGAGGGAATTTATGGGACCTACATTTTTGGTTAGCGTAAATACTAAACTTTCGGAATCCGTATGTTGGATATGTCAGATAGGCGGACTTTTTTCTCACAGCGTGGTTTTCTTGAGGCACCCGATGAAAAAATCGGTCATTTTTTAAATAAAGCCGACATTATTGACATAGTATTTTCACACATTTTGAGAAGAAATATTCGTCCAATTTTGATACCTGAGAGTGGGGCGATAACAAGAGTAGGGTAATACATGTAACCATTGAATCTCGGTATGATAATCTTGACGTCATGTGACGTCGACTAATATTTTGGGTGAGACAAATATGACGATTCACGCAAAGCGTTGTCTTTCGTTTCTTTTAAATCACAAAGTAAGATGGGTATGCCACATTGTTTTATACCGTGTGAAACTACTGCCAATTGGCTATATTTTGATATATAACTTATCGCTGCAGGCCGCATTATTTTTTATCAGAGGCAGAAAAATCAACCCTCCCCCCTAAAGTTAAGATGCGCCATGCTGTGGTATAAGGCACACATAACTCACGGTTACATGTCAATAGGCTTAATTAACACAACGGCCGTTGAAAGTCTGCTAAAGAATGTAATAATATATAAGTTCCTGTCTACAAACTCGAACATTAAAGTAGAAACAATATATAATGTACCCCCAGACCCGACATTTTAATAAATTTTAGAATTTTTCCTAAAAAATGATATAAAACGCATTTTTTTAATTTTCTGGAAGGCAAAAAAATAAAAGAATTAGTAAGGATGGACATAATTCGTGTATACGGCAATTTCATTCCGCCTTGGATTAAAAAATTACATACTAATCCAAAATGGCTGCCAATATGGCAGCCGCAATATAGGTGGAAATTGGGAAATATGTAAGAATTCACAATTACTTGCTTAAATGGCTTAAACTAACAAAGCTGTCGTTGATGAACTGCTAAACTATTGTTCAATGTATATATCCCGATTTAAAAACTCGAACAATAAAGTGAAAATTTTACACAATGCACCTCCTGGCACAAAATTTTTATAAAATTTTGCTATTTTTCTCCAAAAAATAACCTAAAGCCATTTTTGTCATCTTCTCGGAAGCCATAAAGCGCAGAATGTAGCGTGGTGGAGATATTTGGTGTGTACTGTAATTCAATGTCGTTTTTGGATTACAAAATGGCTTAATAACGCATTTATCGCCATTGCCGCCATCTAATGTCTCACACAACCCAAAGTATTATATTCATTGTATCATGTTACTCCGGGACATCATGATGCGCAATTCTATATAAAATTTCTACCAGAATGGTGCCCATTATTGACGAATCTTGCATTCATGAGCAATTCGTGCTCAAGTGATCCGTGTCCCTTGAAACAGTTGGCAATTTGAGCGAGGTATTTACAGATGAACAGGATTGTTTAAAACGAAGAACCGAGTAACAGTAATACATTGAATGCCTGATCGTTGTTTATGCCAGTTACCTTTGACATAATCAATAAGAAATTACTTAAACCCGACAATAGAAGGTCAATCTTTCTCAAAGGATATTATTCCAAGTGCTACCAGACATGATGGTACATATGAGGTGGATATGTCGTGGATACCATTATCGAAGTCTGGGCTAGACGAGGTTGATGCGGGTTCACACCCCGACTTGATTGGGAGAAAATGGGACCGATTTTAAAGCTAGATGTGAGATAAGGAACATATAATTTTGCCATCCGATAAATACATGACCACTTCGATAAGAAATGATAATTTGTTCACACTCACTGAAGCAACCATATTTGAAGCAGTGATTTTGATTCTGAGTCAGTGCCTCCATTAATCTTTTAATAATACAATCTACAATTGCTGTACAATAGCTTCGACCCACAGAAGACGGTCGTGATAACACCGAGTGAATTTTTCCAGACACTAAATCACCATCGCCGCTTTCATTGACTAGTGTCCAATAACGCAAAGAAGATGAGATTCAGAAAAATATAGCGCTCGTCGTACAAAATTAGTTCAGATTTTGCATCTTCTGAAAAATTGTTTGATCAGTGATAAACATAATAGTGAATCCCTCCTGTGTGTCTAACTTAATTATGCAGTTTCTGTTGAACAAGATCGCCACGAAGGACCGCTTTATTTGCAATATATGAACGCGATGACCTTCATAAATATAACTGTTGTTTCCAAATTGGTGGAAAATTAAACTTGTCTACGTTATGTTACATTTAAACGGTCCATATTCAGACCAGGAGACCTGCTGCTGTTGCAAGCACCATTGGTGTTTGAAACGTAAAACTCATGTCATTAATGTTTCAATCGGGCTTTATTCAATATTCGTATTTACAGGCAACACCCGCGGAAAACAATATGGCGAATAATTCCTCGTCCCCATATCGTCCTGATAGAACAAAGATATATGCATGTATTTCCCACACGCTGTTCAGTAAATACTAAACTACGGCTATCGTGTCCAGTTACTGATTTCGCTCAGCACATTCGGAGTTGTTATGGATGAGTTATCGTAGATCAGATTCTGGTCTGCACAGAAGTTGTTGCTATTTGTCATTTCTGAGATGCAGAGACAAATTACACCAAGACTCGTGATCCCATTTTGTTTTACCCATTTGCACATCAAACACTATCACAATATAATATCAGGATACGCACTATAGACGGTCCACTCACGTCGCGCATAGTGGGGTAACAAAAGATACATTTTAATTTAACTGTAACACATCTGACGTTAGATATGACCGGTGGGTGGAATTATAATGCTTTAATCATGAACGGCCATAATCAAGATATGGTATGTTTTCAGACATCCGACCGCTGGCATCAGCAGGTCCCTAACCGCATTATTTTTGGACTTATCTAGATAGTTATTATACGCTTCCTGGTATCAACCTTTGTATGACATGTATACAAATAATTGCAATTGTCGTCCTTTTCATTTTGTTGTCATAATGAGCTAACACTTACACTGGGATACCAAACGTTCAAAATGTATCAGTCTACATGATAAAACTCCATGCCAATTATCCGATCTATATGATGTTTTCTGAGTGTACAGCCTTTCAGAAGTAATCCTACCTGCTCGTCAGCATAGAAAGATATGGGTAATATGAGTGTTCATCTAGCATGGGATAACTGTCAGTATTTGGGGTACCTCGTCTTACAAGCAATTGTTCAGTCACTTCGAGGGCAAATGAGGTGACACGAGACTCCAGTACCATACTATACAGTGTAAGATACAATCGAAATGTATAGGAACATAGTTTGACAGTTGTATGTGATTGACCACATCGCTGGTATTTTCGTTGTTGGAATTGTCGCTTAGAGCCTTGACTTTGCTTTGCAACTTATCTACTGCTAGTACAAGCAAATACATCCCAACCGTTAAGCAGCTAACAAACTACAAGAGGGATATCAACCAGATTTACATCTCCTTGTGTGCGAAATATGTGTCATGGAAAATAATCCGGAAAATGTTAGAATACAAAATTCAACGATTCTATTGCGTGATGATGAAACAGAACGAACGTGTATAATGTGACGATTTGATAATTTGCGGACTGGGCAACAATTTCTATTGGTCAGTGAGATCCATTTATACTTACTTTTAGAACGGTATACATGAGACCCAATGTATCAGTAGCCCCGTTCTTGTAATCACGCCTCGTTGATAGAGGGTAACCAACGATTCGTATCAACATGAGTTATTTGATGAGATATATATATCCGAATTGGTTAATTGGTTAATTCTGTTATTCGTGTTCGCATTTTGTTACAAATAGCCATAGAGAGTGCCAAGTATGCTTAAATATCGTGTTAGATGTAATATAACCCACACAATTCCATTATTCTTTCCGCTAAGATAGTCAGACAGCCATCTGCCTTAAACTAATCATGTTCATTGCGAAATAATTTGCACGACATGCCACCGATTTTGAAGAACAAATCTTACTTGAGCGCGAATGAATGCAAATTTTGTCGATCCTCTCACTCGTGGGTACAATCTGGTTGTCATTTCAATAGAACTGGCCACTGTTACGTGATAGTATTTCAAAATTATATGAATATAATAGGACTATTGGTTTTATAAGACATTGCATTGCGATGGTGGTGTTAATTGCGACGTGACAGATTTTACATTTTCCATCCATATACCGGCAACCGTTTTGGCAGTCATTTTGGTGGTAATATGTCATGTACATGAAATTATCGTACATACAAATTATATCCACCCACGCTACATTATTGTCTTTACGCATTTTGAGAAGATGACAAAAAGAGGTTTTTGATTAGTTTCGGACTAAACTAATTAAATATTTAATTAAAAATTGGGACCAGGAGGTGCTTTGTGTACCGGTTTCACTTAAATGTTCTAGTCGATGGATCGGGATATACATATTACATAAAACTGTAGCAGCTTATCAACGGCCGTTGTGTTAGTTAAGCCATTTTGGCAAGTAATCGTGCGTTCTTACAAATTTTACAATTCCCACCTATTTACCGGCCACCATATTGGCAGCCATCTTGTGTTATTAGGCCAGTTTTTAAACCAAGACGGAACGAAATTACCGTATACACTAATTATCTCCACCCTTAATCCATTATTTTCATGTTTGCATCCCGGAAGAAGACAAAATGCATTTTTAGATTATCTTTTTGGGGGAAAAATTGAGTCAGGATGTACATTATGCAATATTGTTACTTTAATGCTCGGCTGTGTCGATCGAAACATATATATTAGACAATACCCTAGCAGTCCATCAACGGCCGTTGTGTTAATTTCGCAATTTGGCACATAATCGTGCGTTCTGTGTGCCTTACACCACAGCCTGCCGCCTCTCAGCTTTAAGGGGGAGGGTTGATTTTTCTGCCTTTGATAAAAAATAATGCGACCAAAATCGATAAGTGATATAATATAACATAGCTAATTGGCAGTAGTTTCCCATGGTATAAACTAATTGGGCATAACCATCTTACTTCTGATTTTATAAGAAACGAAAGACAACGCTTTGCGTGAATCGTCATATTTTTCTCACCCTAAAAATTATTTTACGTCACATGACGTCATAACTGTTATTCCGAGATTCAATGGTTACATGTATTATCTTACTCTTGTTATCGTCCCATTCACAGGTATCAAAATTGGACGAATAACTCATCTCAAAAGGTGTGAATATACTCTGTCAAATATGTCGGTTTTATTGAAAAAATGACCGATTTTATCAACAGGTGCCTCAATAAAACCACGCGGTGCGAAAAAAGTCCGCCTACCTGACAAAGCCAACATATGGATTCCGAAAGTTAAGTGTTCATGCTAACCAAAAATGTAGGTCTCATAAATTCCCTCTCCAGGCGACACCTATGTCCATATTTGCCTAGACTAATATGTTCATATTTGACTTATTTGAATCTGACATAAGCTCATACAAAACTTATATATACCATTCCGTTGAACGGCGCGGGTCGCAATCAACACACATTATAAAGAGCGTTCATCTGGTAAATCGTGGCGATGAAAATAGTAGATTAAATAGTGCCCATATGAGTTTATTTCTTATTGAAATAAGCTAGTATATACTGGCGTATTTTTAACGACACTTTCGACGCCCATATAGAGCGTATATATTCCTCAAATATAAGCTGTATGTGGGCCTAAAACGCGACATTCAAAATAAGCCCGTGTTTTGCTTATTTCCACGAGAACAGGATGGACACACTTCGCATAATGAACTACCATTGATAGCCCATATAGGGTACTATGTCACTAGAATTTGTGATCTTTCTATCAGTTGTCGTTTTGACATATATATGTCGCTATTTATAATAATTTATAAAAATAATATGCAGGCGTTCATCATGTTATTCAGCGGTGTTGCATTCAATTATATTCCTCGTCTGATAACTGAAAGTCTGGAACCCTAAATACATCTTTAAATGTCCTTGAAATATTTTGAATCGCCGTGCTGTTTTCCCGCACCCACATTATGTTATTAATTCATGTTCCGTATTACCATGTATTATTGGTTATTGGAATAAAAGTATCAAACAGTATTTACTATTACGATTTCATGAAACCAATCATGTGCACGCGAGCTTTGCGCGCAGTCATCGAGTATGCCACTGATTATGACTGACAATAATACAATTAAATACAAACTAATCACATCAAATAATATAATGATATTACCTTACTGCGCATTGAAAGAAGTGTGAATGGCTCTATTTTCTCTCGCACCGACTCGTGTAGCCAGCTATCAATGCTGCGGAAAAGTGTTCGAAACGTATGAACAATGTACAACTACTATAAGCTATTCGTAATATGTATCAGTGCTGGTTAATAATGCGAACTGTGTAAAATATTACCATGCATTATTATCAGGAAATGAGAAACAATTAACACACTTCATTGATGTGTGTACAAAGGAATGTGGAATAAATATCGGGGTTATGAAGACTGAATTGAAACTGTTTATATCGCCTTATTGCACTATTGGGTCTTTAGAATCGGAGTATATTTCCCTCCGTCATAACTATACTAATCTTTTTCCATATAGGTTGTGGTGGAACGTTCGAGTTAAATGATGCAAACAGAATAATGACATTCAACTCTCCCAACTATCCATCGAACTACAACGGGTTACAGACATGTCACTGGTTCATTAAGGTTAGCTTTAGTTAGTCAGCATACATAACGCCATGCAATACAACGAGTTACAGACATTTCACTGGTTCATTAATGTTAGCTTTAATTAGTAACATTAAAACTCGCCATACAACACAACGGATCACATACACGTCACTAGTCAACCAATGTTAGCTTTAATTATTCACCATACAGAACTCATACAACATAACGGATTACAGACATGTCACTGGTTCACACAGGTTAGCTTTAATTGGTCACCAATAAACTCGCCATACAAAACGACGAGTTACAGACATGTCACTGGTTCATCCAGGTTAGCTTTAAATAGTCCCCATACAGTACTTCATACAACACAACGTGTTACACTTACAGAGATGTCACTGGTTCATCAAATTTAGCTTTAAATAGTTCCAATACAGCACGTCATACAACACAACTGGCTACAGACATGACACTGGTTCATCAAGATTAGATTTAGTTAGTCACCATACATAACACCATACAAAACAACGGATTTCTGACAAAGTTAGCCTTAAACATACCACATATTGTGCGTCATACAACACACTTAGCCAAGAGTTGTATAGCATCTTGGCATGTCCAAACATTTTTAATCAGATATGTTTCAATGAAACATAGCTTATGAAACAAGTGCCATTGGTGATTAATTATGTGACTATTTCTCAGCAATCCTGTTGAATAGCAATTTCACGATTTGTGTTTCGTTGCAGTCTCCAGTTGGATCAACCATTAGATTGGTGTTTGAGGATTTCAACTTGGAAAACAGCAGCTCTGGTTGCTATGACACAGTTGAAGTGCGAGACACGTATATAGGACAAGGCGGACGCAAGTATGTATGAATAATGTGTCTTTATGTTATCATTATATTGTGTTTTCTTTGATCCTTCAGATGGGATTCACAGAGTTTGGGACTGACTACATAATGCCCATTGATCTACGTCCAGAGCGATCACATTCCACCAGTTCAAAACATGGACACTTTTTAATATTCTGACCTGTTCGATGGGGGATTTACAACATCGAAAACTAACACGGATAAGACATGTACATTTGGTTTTTAATGTATGTTTCTTATTAATGTATTTCACAACATATCAGCTCGAGATTACGTGATTTGTGCGAATGTTTTTTGCAGATTTCGATTTGTATCGCCTGTGATGGTACAATTTTCCCCCGAGACAATCAAACCATGTTTATCGCGAAGATAGTTCACAAAAGTCTTGTAATCTCGAGCTGAGACCTTCATATGCCGTGGAATACAGTATTAATGAACGTTATCGACTAAGATATATCTCTCCCTTGTTATGTTTCAATGTATTCAAGTTTGACGGGCGTCACAACTTCAAAAATGTCCTATATGTGGAATAATGCATCTACATGCCCAGCCCGATATTCTTAGAATGACCCTGTCACAATGGACTGACATTTACAGCGGCACTTTATAGACTGTTGGACATTCGCGGAAAATGTGTTTTATAGTTTTATAGAGTATAGAATTATCAACGTTTATCCTGGGATTTGAACACGATTAACAAATGTGAACGGAGACAGACCACACGGCAAATATCTAAGCTATATTCTACATGTATAATTATATGTCTATTATCAGAATAAAAGCCATCCATTTTTTCTAAATTCACCAGAGACGGCGACTTGACAACTATGAGTGAACGTTACAATGCCGTGCAAGTGACTTGGTGTATACATATGCAATGGTTAACTTTGGCTTATTAATCTTGAGTAACATTAGTCGCTTAACAGGGTTTGGCGGTTGTGTGCCGGGGTGAAATTTGCCACTGAGAATAACCTCGTTTCTAGCTTTCCTTCACTAATTACATTGAAGCCATATGGCGGTTTGCGCTCCAAAATACGAACAATATTCTTCGCTTTTGAATTGTTCCCGGTATCGAAATAGGTCGACAAATATCTTAACTATACCAATCTAGGAGCATTCAGTAACCCAAAAAGACGCATTGAAGTAATGAAAAATGCAACTATGAACAAGATATTTGTCCAAACAAAACAGCCATTTGCACGACATGGAACAGAAAAGAGCGTTCCGTGTTATTCTATTCCTGATATGGTAGCAATAAAGAGCGTTTGTCTGACATCGGGCGAAATATTGAAAACGGTTGGAAAATGGCTGTGACTCTGGCAAGTGTTTTTCAAAGCATATGAAGCCGCATACCAATATGTCGTGTATTTATCGACTTGTCGTGTCCGTCGCTCCATATTACGTAGACACAATTTGGAGGTTCGAATGAGCCATGTCCGTTTAACGTCCTGTTATATATAGTCTAGCAGCTTAATCTACGAGATATACATGTAGAGAACAAAAAACCCAAACCAATCAACTATTCTCTGCAGATTCTGTGGCGACTCCTTTGCGAGTTCCATCATAACGAAGTTTGAGACGCTGATGGTAACTATGAGGACTGACTGGACTGAACACTTAACAGGATTCAATGCCACTGCTGAGATCCTGCTTCGTACGTTATATACAATACATATAAGAAGTTTCAACTTCAGTTTAGATTTCCCAAGATATTAATTGACCCCAAAATTAGTCATAATTCACTAAGAAAATATTCGGAACACAATGAAAACTCTTTAAATCTGGCTATATAGTCGGTAAGATTACTAAAAGAGCCGTGTGTGGTAGTTACTCTTAATTTTAGCCTCCCAACCAGAAATTAAAACCTTACAAAAACCGCATCTTTTAAACATCAATGATTTTCTGATCAATAAATAATCACACGAAGGAATATGTGGGTTCAATCTCAATAGTTTTTGTATAATGTGTAGAACTATAGTAGCATTGTTATGTCAAATCGAATATTGTGGGAAAACTGCATCTTACATTATGGTATAAATTCAATTGATAATAGAGGATGTATCACAAACGCAGCTTATAGCAGCCAAACAAATGAGACAAAACCCACCACCCATGGTCGGGACACACACAGCCGGTCCTATGTACTTGTACACCTCTACCCAAACGCGACGTATACCAGTGCCGGTGTCACAACGGCCTGTATACCGTGCAGGTAACACAGTATTACCATATTCCATATCATCGCATGGTTGATGAACAGCATACTGGTTCTCACCAACGCCCGATGTGTTTAAATCGTATCTGCACGTACACGTGGCGTTGGTTGTTACATATATGTTATTAGCTAACGGTGTTTGACTTTCTCCATGAAGCTGAAGATTATTGTTATGATGTCACGGACAAAGGGGAGACGTATCGTGGAGATGTGGATTACACAGTCGATTACGAAGTTTGTGTTCCATGGTCAGAGGCTCGTAACTGCAGACATAATCCATTCGCGGACGGGTTAGTATACACGTATGCATAATTATATGTGCATTCGTGAAGACAGTATTATTTAAAGTCATGCACATCGCGGCTTGTGCTACAAAATACACCTAACAATATTCGCGTTTGAATAGGTTCCTGTCTCGCAGTTGATCGGTAAATAAATGAACTACGAATTCAGCTAGTAATATATGTCACAGAAAGACGAATTGGAGTCATGCAAACAATACAAATTCGAACACAATGTACAGGCCTCGTAGAAAAATGGTACCATTTGTATTAATCAAAATTATTGAATCGAAAAAAGAATATCCTGAAAAGGTTTAAAGGTACGGTTGGCCTTGGCGGTGGGTATCCTGTGAAAATATTTCCACCCGTCAAAAACCGCCACAAACAGAAAGAACAACACATTGTAGACATACTTTGTCCATATACAAATAAGAAATATCGCATAAACAGTATGTCATTGTCATATTTTTGACCATTGTTATGTAAACAAAAGCATAAAAAGTTACTTTTCTTGTGTTTGTTTGTATTATGATGGTAAACATAAAGAGCGTTCTTTGTGGGTGAATTCCTGATATGGAACGAATAAAGAGCGTTTATGCCATTTGTGTGTGATTAGCCAGCAGCATTGTGTTGTCTTCTGTAACACAATCAGGCTCTTGCTTAGTTAAAATATAGTAAATCTTTATGATAACATGCTGTTTACGCAATGGTCATGGTATATATGAACGAAAATGTATGCGTTTTAATGTTTTTCTGTTTACGGTGATTGGAACAAATATGAATATTTTCGACAGCTAAGGCCTCACGTGCCTTTAATGCGTTGTCTTAACGATTGAACTATTTAAACAAAAAAAAACTTAATGCAATGCATGTGTTCTCTTAATATGTAATACGCCAAATGGTTCAGAGCGACGCCAGGTATAGATTTTCTTCCGATGGTCCACACTTGGATTTTGTACGCGACCGCTGACTAATTAAATTGAACAGATACAAACGAAACGAGCTCAATTTTTTCGAAAAATATAAGAAACCAAACGCGTGTTTTCAGCGCTATATGGACGAAATTGTTCGGGAATCTTCAGCGAAGGTATGCTTTGAGAAACCTCTTACCAATTTATACATAGTGTTGGAGTTCGAACGATCCATGTTCGTTTAATAGTCAACAGGAGACACACGATACAAGATTATATTCAATAACCCCTCAGTAGGCAGTTTCAAAAATGTAGCATATATAATAATAATATACATGTAGTAATAGCAGTTAAACATGGCAACACTCAGAATAATGTATAAGCTATTATATCTCTTCCCATCGTAGCAAGGTCTATACATAGATTCCGGGGTATACAATAATAGATTCGAATCGTGGAAACCTGTCATGAAAAGCTTCTATAGATTAATTTTAATTTTATTTATAATTTATTATCACATTGCGAAACAGTACTGTTTTAGAGGCTATTTCTAGAACAGAACTCCGCGTGGAAATGAAAACAAAGAGCGTACAAAGAATGATAAAACGCAAATTAATGTTAGCACCCTCATGCAATGCAAATTGCATATCAACTATAGATTTCACTGCGAAGTATGCGTAGTGTGGGTTTTTACCTAACCAGAGTCAGCCGTATTCCATTCGGCCTTCGGACTCATACATCACAATATCACCATCGTTCCCTATTTTAACATAACGTTACTTTTAGGGGTATGCAAAAACATGAAAATACGTGTTGTCATAACTGCTTATATTTGAGCTTCTATCGGGAATGGAAACAACTGATAAATTAGTTACATCGAGTCTGTTCGCGTATATTATGGGGTTTTACCTAATCTGAGTCATCCGTATTCCATTCGGCGTTCGGACTCATGTGGTACGCTGCCTTCAGCACGTAAAATCATGTTCAAGTTGATCAGTTACAGGTTAACTAATACATAGTACCTTCGTCGTTATCATCAGAACTGCGATATATCTTACAGAGACTGGTACGATGGTCTTGAAGGGAATGCTTGTAGGAGACCTGCGCATGGTATGCGACCATGGTGCTATGTATCTGCCGAAACATGTGACAGAAATTACTGTGATGTTTGTGCTAAAGGTAATAAGTATTCAAGACTGTTAGTGTCTGCAGATTTTACTTGTAGCTTTAAGATCAATTCAGGGTTCAAGAGCTACATTTATTTAATTACAGTAACATCTGGAATATAATTCACATCAGTTTCTGCTTTGTTCGATTGAAAACATTGAATAACAAACATAGCATATAAACTAGATATAAAATACCACTCACATTTATTTCATTGTTTTATTTTGGAAATTAAAAAGACAATGTTCAGTGTCTCTCTAAAATATCGAACATGATGGAAATAAATGCATAGAAATTTCCATGTATACCATATATATATATACCAAATATTATGTATTTTCACCGCACTTTTATCTTCTCTAAAATATCGATCATAATTATGTGAAATAAATGAATAGAAATGTCCATGTATATCGTATATCTATACAAATATTATGTATTTTCACTGCCCTTTTGTCTTCCAATGATAACCCGTGACTTATACCATTGAACGTGGCAGTCATGACATCACGCAGCGCTTATGGTCACTCAAATTGAAGGTTATTTTCCATCCACAGATGCATGCTACGATCTTGACGGTACATGTGCCGCCGATATCTTGGCAGACTCTAATTACTGTCAGACGAGCAACGGAAAGCTGTTCTGTCGCCAGTCTTGTGGCGGGTGTGCATCGCAGTCTGCGAATGATATTAAAGGTGAAATTTTATCGCTTGGTGGATATCATATTATCTTCGGTTGTTGCAGTGGAGAGGGAGTTGACCAACATATTCCGTGTAGATGGATGGATATGATAATGCCATACAACCGGCGATCCAGCACCCCATACATTACGAAAATCCCAACTACAACATGAATGAAAATTCCTCTTTTTCTTTGTCTAGGGTTTAACGTCGTTTTATATTGCGACCGAAACAAGAAACCGGTAGTCAAAACTGTCATAGCGAAGCAACTGTGCTTGACAATCAGACAGTGGATGAGACTAAATCAACGATAGGTGTATAAATAAAAGCGAACAAGAGGACGTGGTTCCGCGTGGAGACCATGCAATAAATACCAGAACGGTTTCTGACTAGTGCGCAAACATAATATAAAACACATACATTTAGCACAATCTATGATCAGAAGCAGTAATAAAATATCTATGATCAGAAGCAGTAATAAAATATCGAAGTAGGCGAAGCAGACTTTAATATCTGGGCTGACATGGGCAAGATATTTATAATATGTTATGAATCTGGTGTGAGCCTTTATCAGTGCACCAAGTCGACAGTGTGGTGGTGACACAGAAGGCCATCTTTCATCTAAGCTGAAGCCTCAACCCAGAAACACCGCATGTTGTCCTTCATGAGAGGTATTTGAGGAACAGGCTCAACGTGCGTAGATTTATCTGGTTCAACATGGGTAGACTGTTTAGGAATAGTGTGTCTCAACTTGAGTCATGTGATACATAGTCTGGAACAGAAGCAATGTCGGGTTCCTTCGCTTGATTTGATAGTAATACACAGAATACAATGTTTCGAACATCCACATGTGTGCTTATATAAACGCATTTTCTTGCGGAACAACCTCAGAAAATATCCGATAGCCAGCTGATAATCGAGGTGCAGTAATTTTTCTGAACGTCTATAAATGAAAGTGTTTTCTCAGCTTCAATGTTCTGTACTTGTATTTCATAGTCCCAAAACGAGACAGGAACGATGCGCACTGATACAGTTTGAACACCTGTTTTGTCTCAAACGTGAAGCCTTTAGTCCGGGAGCTAATAGGGGTACCCTTGCACCCCATGGGACTTAACTTTACCCCACGCATTTTGTTCCTTATTATGTCCTTCAACTTTTAATCAATGTTAATAAGAAACAAAGTGGCCTTTTAAACTCCAGACAAGATGGCGTCCATCTGAAATAACGGCGGCCATGATGGACACCATCTTGTCTGGAGTCTAAAAGGCCACCTTTTTCTTGTTAACATTGCTTAAAAGTTGAAGGACATAATAAGGAACAAATGAGTGGGGTGAAGTTAAGTCCCAGTAGGTGCAAGGGTACCCCTATTAGCTCCCGGACTACTTTGCTTTTGCATTCTCTTGGACATGGCCATGAGTTTCACACTTAAAACACATCGGTTGGTATGCATATATGGTGGTTTAATGTATTGAATCTTCAACTTCAATGGCGTTGTACACAGTAATACTTGCCAATATAAATTATATTCATAAAAGTATTGTGTGGACTGCCATGGCCAATGACGACCTCCAAACCGGCTCACAGGAGCGTAGCAGAATTGCATCAATAATGGCTAAGTAAAACAAATTAACTATTTCACTTTATTTTTCAAACTAAATTAATATTTTCATTTTGGGGTTATATAAGATCCCAGTGAATACACAAATATATGTACAATACATGATATAACTGGATAGCAATGGATACGCAACGGTCATTTCTTTCAATAAGAAGTTTTGGGGTATGTTTTGGCTCTATATATTAAGGGCAATTAATAAGACGTTGCTCACACACTGTAGGAGATCCGCTCGGCAGACTTTCAGGAAAATCGCCACAGAGGGATATCGCATGTTACAACGCAACTGAATTACTATAATAATGCAATGTACATGTATAATATACGAAGGTGTGTTAATAATATAGTCTTGTATTACTAATTTCACAACTCTTGTCAGGTAAGGTCACCAGTGCGTGAACAAACCCAAAGCCACTCAAAGTTATTGTTACTAACTGTATTGTTTGTGTATTAAGTATTGTTTGTGTATTAATTGACGCAGTTAAATTATGTTAGTATATACAGCCAGGCATTCCGTTAGTTTAAACAGCTAGGCATTCCGTTAGTATATACAGCCAGGCATTTGTGTATTAATTGACGCAGTTAAATTCCGTTAGTATATACAGCCAGGCATTTGTTTGTGTATCAATTGACGCCAGTTAAATTCCGTTAGTATATACAGCCAGGCATTCCATTAGAACATACAGCAAGGCATATGTCGAGATTCACAGGCTATATATATATGTGTACTCGGGCAATTGAGTTACGTTGTAACATAAGTAAATGGCCATAGACGACACATTTGTCTTACCAAATTACAATAAATTACAGCGACGATTAATTAAAGGGATGTGCTGGATTTTGCCCACTGACATAATAAATACGTTACGGGACGCCCAGTGGTCGAATATGGTGTCATGTGACACATGCCTCACATGACACCATATCCGACCACTAAGCGTCCCGTAACTTATATTATACGCGGTTCTTTGCATAGAACAACCAGCTGTCTATACACAAACATAGGTGTTGAAAGTGCCATTGTGTCTACCACTGACGTTGAATCAACTCGTGCCTCTAGATATCCAGCTCTGTTGAGTTACTACACACCCCGTGGTTGGCTCAATTAGGCAACAGTCAATCTAGTGCGGGCAATTCGAATAACTGTCTATTTGCAATTTGAGGAAGTATAGAAATACATTTGAATACTAAAATGTTCATTTCAATGTAGATACAAATGTCTAGTCAATGGAAAATGATATCTAAGAAGTCGCCTGCAATTTTTGTTATCACTCTGATGCCTGGTCATTGGCACGCATTATATATCTCGGTGAATACACCGGTTTCTGGTCTTTAAATACTAAGAATCTAAACTTGGTAAGTTGATCCTCTTTTCCAACAGTTGACACATTGTCGTGCCCGGCACCGACGATTCTAGCAGACAGCACACAGACGAGCGGGCACGCGTCATATAACGTCGGAGGGGTTGTCACATTCACGTGCTCAAACGACACATCCATATCCATGACGTCTGAGTGCACAACTAATGGCACGTGGACACTTGGTGGATACGCGTGCGTAGGTAGGTTGCATTTCATTTACATGAGCTTTGTTAAGATGGCTATTTAAGAATTCCGGATGTGATGCACTGTGCAAACGTACACACCCTTTTTTTCGTTTCGATTGCACGTTTTAATGCAACATGTTCTCCTGAAATAATCTATGTTCTATGTTGAATGAACTGAATTATATGGACCAAGGGGCAGGTAGGTTGCATTTCATTTACATGAGCTTTGTTAAGATGGCTATTTAAGAATTCCGGATGTGATGCACTGTGCAAACGTACACACCCTTTTTTTCGTTTCGATTGCACGTTTTAATGCAACATGTTCTCCTGAAATAATCTATGTTCTATGTTGAATGAACTGAATTATATGGACCAAGGGGCAGATGCACAGGTTTACATAAATCCAGGCATCTCAAGAGATTTTCCAAAAAACATTCTTTGCAACTATCCATCGAAAACGTCGAATTTCACATACTATCGTCTTAATGTAGAATCTGAACTAATACTAAGCGAATACAAAACACGGTGGAATTTATTACATTTTCTTCGTTTGCCTATATGAATCAAGAATTACTAAAATCTATATAAATATTTGCCAATGTCTGTTTGTCTGTCTTTCTATCTGTCAGGTATAGAAATTTACAGGGACCATCTGGAGGGACCAACTGGGTTTAACAACAATATTTGTTACCAGGAAGATAATGATTCAGGTCAAAAGTATCCAAACTAATGTTGTCAGAATCAGGTGTAGAAAACGGAGAGCGGTTACATACTCGATGACATTGTTTGTCGCCAATGTGCAGTAAATTTATCTACACTCTTCTCCATGATACCAAGAATCTAATAAAGTGGTTTAAAGACACCAAATTGCGACCGTTCGAGTCATGGATGGGGGGCACCAAAACTTTATCAAAAATAGTTTTTGTCCCCGATGTCCATTACATTTATATAGAATCATTGCCGTGGTATTATAAATCTAATCGCGTGGTTTAAAGAAGCCAAATTGGTGCCGTTTGAGATGGGCGAGGGGCCAGATGAACTCCAATTGAACAATTTGATCAATTTGTCTCAGATTTGCATCAGATTTATTTATATATAATCATTTCCATGATACGACGAATCTAGTCAATGGTTTAAAGACGCCAAAATAATTTTTTAACATATTTTTTGTTGTCGATTTCCTCCAAACTTACACAATTATAGTCATCAGCTGAATACGAAGAACCCAGTCGAGCGTCCTATACGAAACCAAAGTAGTCGTATACGAGTTCCGCGATGGGGAGGGTTGGGGCACCAATTGTGAAAAATGAAATGTCGTCATCGGCATGCTACAATGAATCTAATGGTGTCGATAAAGATGACAAAGTGGCACAGTAGGAGTCAGGATAGGCGAGGTAAGGATCAACATTGATACAAATTGTCGCCGATTACTTCCAAACTGAATAGATATAGAAGTGGGCACGAAATGATGAATTAATGGTACACTGTAAGAATTATCCGTAAAATAATACGGTAGAAAGACCAGGACCAGTACTTTCTACCGTATTTTTTAACGGAATGTACGTAAAATAAATAATTATGGAAATACCGTTAAAAAATACGGCTTGTCACATATTTTACGGTATTTCCGTAAAAATAAGACGTACGGAAATTCTGTGAGCAAATAAGCAATTGTGAGAAGTTTCATCAAAATCCAAACAATATCTCCGAAACTACCACATATTATATTAGGGGGGACTTTCTTTTTTGGTGTGTTTAGATGCCCCAAAGGGATATAAAAGGGGTCACCTTTTCATGGGGAAAATGACTGCATTTAGGCTGTCACAATTAGGCATGTAATGGGGGCACCAAATTTGATGAATTTCTTCTTTTTTTTGGGTCACTGACTTGCACCACACTTAGAGATAGTCATCTGCGTGAAATGGATAATCTTGTATGTTGTTTAAAGATACCCAAGTGACGCTGTCAATGTCAGAGGTGAGATCGAGGAGGGGCGCTGAAAATATTCTTGTCTCGTCACGTAGGCGATGCCGGTGATGTAATCGGAGAAGGCCGAAACAATCAAAAAGATAACAACATATTTGTCGTCGATATCCACCATGGTTACCTAGATTGTATAGGTAATCTAATGGCGTGGCTCAAAGATGGGGCGTGGTCGGGGAACAACAATTTATATAAAAACAAAATTTTGACGTTGATTGGCATTTAGAATAATAACCTGGATTCCTTATACAATGGAGATGATTAAAGTTTGATGGTAATCAACGTCAAAAGTTTTTTTTTTATAAATCAAAGTGGCACCGATGAGTCAGGGATTAGGGTGGAGCGCCAAAGTATAAAAACTTATATACAGATATCTGCGCCGGTAATCCTGCTAGTTATTGATAAGTTTACACAACAATACAATCACCAAATAGCTTATTCTCTTGGTTCTGTCAGAGAGGCTTCATTTATGTACCAAAGTTACAGTTTTAATTGCATGATATAACATACTCCCATATATTACAAATATTCAGCCCAATCAAAACCAATGTAGGCATGCAGGCTAGTCCACTCAAGCAGGGAGCAATCAATTGGAAATGAGCCACAGTATTAGATACCTGTACAGTTGGGGATTTAATTATGGACATATAATCTAACACTCATCTTAGACGAAAGTTGTATAGATCAGCAGGCATGATATGAGCATTCAAAAACATAGACAATTGTTTATGGGTGGTTATCTTTATAAATGAAATTAATTCAGAAAATCAAGAACAAATCAACCTCCTCTCACGAACATCATATCATATCATGGTTCTATGAGCTGCACTATTGCTAAAGTGGTCCTACAAACGTTCTCGGTACCCGCTTATAGCGATAGTTTACATATATGTTCATGCCGTTAGCGTCCAGTGAATGTGGTTATAATTTCAAAAGAGTTGACAGTTCTTAAATATTGCATCACATGGAGTGACTCCAAAACAGCGATGCAATAGAAAATAAATGTGACTTAATAAGCTCTCCAGAGTTCCGAATTTGTTCACGGTTGCCATTATAATGTCACCGAACAGCATAAATGAATTACCGATACCGAACGAGGAGCACACGTGTTGGACAATAGCATGTTTATAGCTTCCGCCATGGGATATGTTATTTTGTCACTGGTTTCTTCAATACACATTTACATCTTGTTTAATTGCATAATGAAATTGTTTCTGAATTTTGATCCATTATTTTAAAATATCTGTTGGAAGGATATTGCTCTTTATAGATGAGATGTATCTATAATGTCCATAATCAAATTCATAGTGCTGACAATTATATTTCACGATATAGAATGCCCATCAGGATGGAAACAGTGGAACGATGCGTGCTATCAGTATTTCAGTGAAACAGTAAATTTTGACGGAGCAGTCCAGTCGTGTGCTACGTACAACGCAATTATATCTACAGCAAAAGACCAAGAGGAGATTAATTTCTTAGACTCAATGAGGTGAGTACATTTAAGGGGCAAATAATCTATCCGTCATTCAGGGACGCGGAGACGGATGAGTTTGCTCAAAATGTTCAACAGTTGTACATTTAATTCGCAACAATAATTAGTTGGAAATGTGAGACCACCAGTAGGTTGAGTTTGTTCAGATAGTTCCACCATTATTTGGTGTGCAATTTATTTTGAGACAAATATAATATATTTGCCCCCTTTGGTCACCATTGTGCAGCGATATGGCCACCAGTTGGAACATTGCCAACATTATGGGTTGTTAGGTTGGGAATTTCCAACAATCGGAAACTGGAGGTACCAACTGGAAACTGCAATCAAAGAGCGGGTGGGGTGAAAAATATCATTGAAATTCGCGCAATTTATTCATGAATGGACATTCAGGGCGGACACACCTAACATAGACCCTCTATTTGTTCACTTTCTATCATTCTACCAACGGTACACGTGTTATCCTCGTCACAGCAACAGACACCACCGTGGAAACAATCTTACGCGAAGTACTTATAGAGATTGATCACTTGGCAAATAATATCAGGATGTCCAAGAACCACGTTTATTCCCGGGAAGAGTTTTCAGCTGTGAAAGAGAACCAGCGAACCATACAAATGAACCATGACCGCGCATTAGAAATCACGACTAAAACAAATCACTGTTTAGTGTTGTGGTGTTTGTTCTTGACATCTGCATATTGTTAAAGGCACGTGAGGCCTTAATTGTCGAAAATATTCATATTTGTTCCAAACACCGTAAACAGAAAAACATTAAAAGCATACAATTTCGTTTATATATATCATGACCATCGCGTAAACAGCATGTTATCATAAAGACCTACTATATTTTACCTAAGCAAGAGCCTGATTGTGTTACAGAAGACAGCACAATGCTACTGGCTAATCACACACAAATGGCATAAACGCTCTTTATTAGTTCCATATCAGGAATTCACCCACAAAGAACGCTCTTTATGTTTACCATCATAATATAAACAAACACCAGAAAAGTAACTTTTTATGCTTTTGTTTACATAACAATAGTCAAATATATGACAATAACATACTGTTTATGCGATATTTCTTATTTGTATACGGACAAAGTCTGTCTAATTTTGATGTTCTTTCTGTTTGTGGCGGTTTTTGACGGGTGGAAATATTTTTACAGGATACCCATCGCCAAGGCCAACCGTACCTTTAATATGTCCTTACCCTGAAGTATACTAGAATGTACCCATGATATCCCCAACCTGGCCACGCATATGACGGGTTGATTATATGTTGTGTGTCTTTAACAGGTCAGGCAGTGGAAATATCTGGCTAGGAATGACGGACGAAGTAACCGAGGGCACATGGGTATGGACCGACGACACAACAGTTACCTCAACTTTTTGGGATGACAATCAACCTGACAACTGGGGTGGACAGTCATGTGCCTATCTAAGAAAAAACGAGAAATGGAACGATGTTGGATGCGGCTCTACGTACGCATACGTATGCAAACGGGGTGTCAGAACAAGTATGTTATTCTAGTTTCTAATAAGTTCCAATGTGAAATATAATTAGTTATCGTGATAAGGGGAAAGGTGGAGTAAACAAAAAATCCGGACTCGTATGATGGACGGGTGATCAAGGAGTCCAAACACATTTTTTCCGCAACTCAAAAAGTTTTCCTCTATATTTCTTTTTACTTTATGTTCATGCTATTTTCATTTATTCTTGACCGCCGGGCATTCCAATATACCGAGCCAAATGAGGTGACAAATGTGTTGTTAGCGAATTTTTCACTGATAAAATCTTATATAATTGGATAATAGAGACAACCGGAGTTCATATTTGAGATAAAATACCCAACATCATCAAGAATAATTTTTACGCCGAGTTTTCTATAAATTGACGAGCTTTGTGGTATATCGTGAGTTCTGTAGTAAATTCAACGAGTTATTAGTAATTTGAATTCACGATTTCTGTAGAATCCAGTCGTAAGTCGGGATTTTTTTTACCCTGTGCCAATGCATTCTCTTATATATGTGAGTCGACCATAGGTCGCCTCGCATATATAAGAGAATGCATTGGCCTAACAATTTTTTACAATTATAACAATTTGTTCTTGTATTCTTTAACAAATTTTATAATTTCACCCATACAGAGCCCCAGACAAACATGAGCAGACGACACTCTTCTATATGCTTCTATATATGTGTGGGGCTCCCTGCAGGGTAATGGATGTTTTTTTATTTTATGTCCTAAAAATTGTAGAAAATTAAGGTAACGAGTAATCTAGCAAAATTTGTCGCGGTTTGTTGCAACATTTTTATTTTCTGTTCGAAGATCTGTTTGGACTTCATACAATATTATATAGTAAATTCCATGCTTATTTATGTAAGAATGTGTGTGGCGGGAGTTAGTGACGTTGCGGCTGAAAATTGATGTTGGTTCATCATCATTATCGTCATCATCATCATCATCATCATCATCATCATCATAATACGGAACAAGTCTTGCGACTTTTCGTCCCAATAACATTATTTGCAATGTTTGTTTATAGATATATGTGTGTATCGTGATTCGATATTATCTTGTGTCACTTAAAACTATTGCTTGTCGTTGAACTCGTATTTTACATCATAGAAGAAGGAGTCTATGTATATTTTTGAATTGATCTAGTGTTGGAGCCTCAACAGCGAAGTCTGGTAGAGAGTTCCAGCTATTGACCACCCTCGTGAAGAAATATTTCTCTGCCATTGTTAACATTACGCATCTGTAGCTCTTTATTATGGTCTCTTGGTCTTACCGATGAATTTCTTTCTGTTAATATGTCACAGGCACTGGTATTATAATGACCACTCAACAGTTTATATAACTAGATTAGATCTCCTCTAAATCTTCGATATTTTAAAGATATTAAAATTAAGTCTTGCCATTTGGTCTCGGTAGCACAGAGTTTTGATTTGAGGAACTAATTTCGTTGCTTTTCTTTGTATTTTCTCCAACACACCGATTTGATATTTGGTTCTTCGGTTCTCCGCCGTTTCTCGACCGATCTGATTCATCGGGTCGTTGAAATTAATACGCATGTATAAATTGACCTGATGAGTGTCATCGAATCAATGCTGTTGATCTGAGGGGTTAGTGTCAAAATTGGTCGCAACAAATAGCAAAAGCAATAGGCCAAAGGGTGGACTAACAAAGAAAACGACAGTATCATACGTGTCGGATGTGTTCTTCCGACCCCCTGTCTGGATAGGAATTTACTCCATGAGCATCACGTCATAGTTTGGTCCAAAATGAGATGATCGCCTTTGTAACACATCAGTCTTTGCCGGAATCAGAATACGTTGTTACTGTTGATTCAACATTAATCATTTTGCTTTTCAACACCTCATACTTTTTCTACTTTAGCAAGAGATATTTGTGCAGACCAGATCACTGGGTGTAATGAGATCTTAACTAGAACTGTAGATGCGTGTTCCATATCACAGAAGTGGGCCAGTAGAGTGTGTCCGAAGTCATGTGGAGTGTGTGGAACTATACACTGTAAGTTAGCGAAAGAAAATAACAAGCGCATTATATCTGTTGAACCACGACAAAATGGAGCGATGTGTTAGAACTTTTGATCTAAATACAAGGCCACGTTCAGACACTGGTAAATTTACCTTGACTACTGGAAACAGTTATATTGTTTATTCATCTAAACATAACATATTAGAATTTGAAAAACAACTGGCAAGTTAGAAGTTTTGATGTGAGTACTTGATGATACTACTATATCAAATAGAATTTGAAATAAACATTATATTTAATATCGTGATAACATATCTAAAATTCTTGATAACACTGATAACAAAATTAAAATATTTAAAGAAACGACATATATATACCCATTTGTTCACACTGAAACTGGTGGGCAAAACGATATAAATGCCGACACCGATGAGAAAATGTAATAGCCTATAAGTTTTCTAACAAACAAATTATTTGATATCACACTATGATAAGTCGTCGATAATGTATTGCCATGGTTACTTATTTGAGTTTCGAGTTGGTATTTTATTTCAGCATGCAGCACTACCATATCGTCCGGAAATGTGAACCAGATGACAACTGGAACAACGATAACAACCGGGCAGTATGTCGAATACGCATGTCATGATGGTTTTGTTCTGACATCCGGTGACCTCAAAAGAACGTGTTTGTCCACGGGATCGCTCTCGGGAAGTGTTCCCGTATGCCAAAGTAAGTGCCGCGTGTGATTTCGAGAAATATATATACCTTAGCTCGATGTAGCAAGATCAAACAAGACATTTTAAAGTAATACATAGTAAACTTAACGCGTTGTGCAACCATTGTTTGCAAAAGTGTTGGTAAGTCCGACAATATTCCGGATATTAATCATTACACAGTTATTGTTGTATGCCTCTAGTCCGCATCGTCAATGACTAACATATCACATCAAGTGTGGTTATAGTAACGCTCTGTACACGCAGAAGGGAAGAAATATTATATTTTATTTTGGCCGCTTTGAGATTAGTGTGCTCACTTATCAACACAGATGTTTTTTTCAAGTTAAATGAATGTAAAAGAATACCGTGATAGATCATTATGTACTTTCTCGCACGTTGACGGTGAAGACAGCAGTTCAATAACTTGACTCATGGTGCAGGTTTATATGAGACGACCATATTGGTGAAACTGTTTCTTTTCTGATGGACGTAGTTTTGAGATCCACAAAGATGGAGGGTAAACTTAATCCTTTTATGCAACCAGTTGCTTTTGTCCGGTTTTCTACATTCAGTGGCCGGAGATTTCGTAGTGAAATTAAAGCTCTATTGAACTGTCTATCGCCAATAAACATAACATGTTTGCGAACAGTAGGATCGCCAAGCGCCCGAAAATAACCTGAAACCCCACACAAAGCTGCCATGTTCATGGACAATGACTCGGCAATGGGCACATGTAGAACTTCAATGACGTCTATCAAACAGATGTTATGAAAAAGTACATGTGAAAATGAGATCCAAAGTGTTGTTAATGTTAGTATAAATAATTCTCCACTAACGAGAGTTATAATAACATCACTGTTGAAACTACAAAATACGAACGTAAAGGTGAACTTTGGGAAAATGTCAAACACAGATTTAGACTCAAGTATTTCAATTATCAGCGATGTTGTCGACAAATCGTTGTAACTGTAATATTTACATAAGTATGGTTTCATTATCGGAAATATCGTTATTGCAGAATATCAGAATAAATTTGATCTATTTCTCCATGTTCTTCTTGGTTTTGATCAATTTACAGAATATTATGACATGCGTCCCTTTAAATACTTTAAAAGAAGGCGGCTTCTTGATTTCAGATAAATCAGAAATTGTGTGGCCAAACTCGGACCATGCGATAGTCCATCGAACTGGGCGATCATGGGATTCGTGGGCAGTTTTTGTCGACTCAGACCAAATGAGAATCAAGAGAGCCGGTAAAGTTATTGCTTGGCACTTCTACAGCGGGGACGCTGGGAGCATAACACTGCAGGTGTATAAAGTGTTGTCAAGAGACGAAACCTTGGAAACAGTAGAGTAAGTATTAAACATGAGGACTGGGGTCAATACAATAAGACCGTGTACACGTGTAATTTACAAGTCCGTAAATTTTGAGTACTATACTGGGATGTACATGACAGAACTATAATGGAATATACATGACAGTACTATATTTGGGGTATTCATGGCAGTACTATAATGGGGTATTCATGGCAGTACTATAATGGGGTATTCATGACAGTACTAAAATGGGATATACATTACAGCACTATAATGGGATATGCATGACAGTACTCTAATGGGCTATACATCACAGCACTATAATCGGATAAACATGACAGTACCTTAATGGGATTTACATGACAGTACAATAATTGGATATACATGACAGTACTATAATGGGATACACATGACAGTACTATAATGGGATATACATGACAGTACTCTAATGGGATATGCATGGCAGTACTATAATGGGATATACATGACAGTACTCTAATGGGCTATACATGACTACTATAATGGATATACATGACAGTACTATAATGGGCTATACATGACTACTATAATGGGATATACATAACAGTACTATACTGGGATAAACATGACAGTACTACAATGGGATATACATGACAGTGCTATAATGGGATATACATGACAGTACTATAATGTGATATACATGGTAGTACGATAAAGGGATACACATGGCAGTAATATAATGGGATAAACATGACAGTACTATAATGGGATAAACATGACAATACTATAATGGGATACACATGACTACTATAATGGGATATACATGACAGTACTCTAATGGGATATACATTACAGTACTATAATGGGATATACATGGCAGTACTATAATGGGATATACATGACAGTACTATAATGTGATAAACATGACTATACTATAATGGGATATACATGGCAGTAATATAATGGGTATACATGCCGGTAATATAATGTGCTATACATGACAGTACTAAAATGAGATATGCATGACTACTATAATGGGATATATATGACAGTACTATAATTGGATATACATGACAGTACTATAATGGGATATACATTATAGTACTATAATCGGATAAACATGACATTACTATAATGGTATATACATGGCAGTATTATAATGGGATAAACATCACAGAAATATAATGGGATACCATGACAGTGCTATAATGGGATATATATGACTGTACTATAATGGGATAAACATGACAGTACTATAATTGGATAACCATAACAGTACTACAATGGGATAAACATGACGGTACTGTAATGGAATATACGTAGCAGTACTATAATGTGATATACATGACAGTACTACAATGTGATATACACGACAGTACTATAATGGGATATACATGACAGTACTATAATGGGATAACATGACATTACTTTAACGGGATAAACATGACAGTGCTATAATGGGATATACATGAGAGTACTATAATGGGATAAACATGACAGTACTCTAATGAGATATACATGACAGAACTGTAATGGGATAAGCATGATAGTACTATAATGTGATATGCATTTCGAGCACTATAATGGGATATACATGACATTGCTATAATGGGATATACATGGCAGTACTATAATGGGATATACATGACTACTATAATGGGATATACATGGCAGTAGTATAATGGGATATACATGACAGTACTGTAATTGGATATACATGACAGTACTATAATGGGATAAACATAACAGTACTACATGTCGGATATGCTAGCTTGTGATAGGACTCTTATTATTTCACTTCATATTCGCACGATATCAATAGGCAGCACATTCTCCTGGACCATAAGCTCAATATGAACCTATTTGAAGTTCGAAATAGGTTCAATATGGACCTAGTTCAAATCGAAATAAGTTCAATAGGGCACCATTTTATCAATACAATTTATGCAAGCCTATTTACAGTGACAATGTGTTTTCACTGTGGCCGGCGCATTCAATGGAATAACGGGTATATGTGAAGAGATAAATAAACTATACTTAATCCCGTTATTTTTTCAATAACACAATGACATTCTTCGGAAGGTCTATTTTGTACAGAATGTTAATTTGTATTAATCATTTTGGACAGTGTTGAATTGGTTGGTTTCACGCGCTTCATGGATATCAAAGAAGACAGGGAGTATTATCACGTCCTCCCCGAAGCCGAGCAAATCAGCGTCGAGCCAGGGTTCATGATAGGGCTGGACTTCGATGAATGGGACGTCATCAAACAGAGCGGATGTGACAAAGCGGAGACTCCTGGTGGAGCTAATGGTAAATATGGCTGGTTCTGGAATGATGGCATGGACACTGGAGCCACAACGACATTCGAGCCGTTTACATCTTGTAGGACTTACTCCCTAGTTGCGATTGTTGATCCGGTAAGTTTCTCGATGTTTATAAAGATGCCATGTCCGATACCACCAGCTGTGCATGTTTCTACTAGTTCATTAAATAACTAGGGAATCATGTGGTTTCGAGGTTGGTGAGTAGCACACATTCAAAGTGTGCAAACGCACAAAAACATAATATATGAGGAACTGACACAAAACATAGCATTGCGACTGTTACGAGCATATGATAGTTTGTCTAGTTGATATCTTATTTGTTCGGAAATACTGAGTAGTTTTCTATAACATTCTTACCAAAGTTGCCAGTCGGAGGTTCGTGAAATACACAACTCCATACATCCATGATAATTCGACCGACGTTTGAAATATAGTATAGCATATGCTCTTAGCTGCCAAAATACTACCTAATATATTAATTATTATCCTAGGTTATTTAACTTTTCCTCGTTTCTGGTCGGGTTTGCGGTCACCTCGGCCATTTTTAATGCGTGATACTCATCCTCAACTCGAAACCACGTGATTCACCACCGTGATTAACCCTTTACCCAACAGAACGGCCCTGTGCCAATGAATTCTCTTATATATGCGAGTCGACCATAGGTCGCCTCGCATATATAAGAGAATGCATTGGCTTAACACATTAAAAATTATAAAATTGTTAAAGAATGTAAGAAAAAATGGTAAAAAGTGTTAAAAAAAGTTTTTTTTAAGCCAATGCATTCTCTTATATATGCGAGGCGACCTATGGTCGACTCGCATATATAAGAGAATGCATTGGCACATGGCATAACTGTAACTATCACAATGTGGTCAAGGAGCCGGTTCCAATGATATCCATATTTGTATGGTTCCATTGAGACAGACGGAAGATATTTTAGGCTGTTGAAGCTTTATTTGGCCGGTTTTGGCCGGTTTGTTGGGTAAAGGGTTGATAGGTGTTTTGATGTCAACTGTCAAAAGAATTTTGGAATTTTTGTCAGGGTAGCAAAACATTAACTATACAGAGCGCCTTCTGTCGTCCAATTGCGGTAGACAATACAGAGCGTTCTCGGTTATATGGTTTTGTTGTCGTTATGTTATGGATTTCCATTGTCCTGTTAAGCACGGAAATTGGCTTCGGATTTCTGAATTGTTTGGTGTCAAATCTTAACGTTGATCTTTAAGGAGGTATTCAGGTTTACATACCTCCAGTTATAACAACAATGTGTGGTAGTTTACATCCTGGCTGAAGAAAATAACAAACTCTGTATTGTAATCGACTGCCCTGGGGAAACTGGTGGCATAAATCATTTCAAACGGGAGGTAACGGTAACAGAGTGTAACGGTCCAATTAAATTGCTCCCAGAGCGCGATCGCATCGAAGAATGTGATGGCTCGACCAATCAGTAGCTTTCTGCAAAATGCAATTAATATTTACACTTTTTCAAATCTTCACCTAAAGCAACACCCGCGGTATTTAACTGCAGTTCATCTAGTTATTACAAACCCGTGTTACGTCGCACGTGTTAACTTTTCAATCGCCGGCAACGTTATCCATGCAGCTAATGTACGTTGTACGTTACTTCATAATTGGCTAATGACCAGGCAAAAAGCTTGTACATAATATAATTGTTTTGTAAGAGTTTATTAACCCAGTTCGTAGTTTCTCATAACATAAATAATTACGTCACACACCAAATAATGATTTTACTACGGCTTTATTGTAAATCGTAGTAAATTGCGCACGCATATTATTAAAAGATGTCGCAACAATATGGCATCAGAATTTTTTTTTTACGATGAATATATAGCTTATTTATCATCATATCACAATTTCCTTCTTGTTTGTTATACATTTGTGTCGCTACCTCGCGACTATATGACGGTGGAAATAGGATATTGCTATTATTTGATTTTTCTCGAAATTTCGAGATAATGTCGCAATATTTTGAGATAAGGTCTCAATATTTAGAGATATTTTCTCGAATTATTTTTACATTTTATCCATATATTTTCAGATAGTTTTCTAAAAATTTTGAGACAACTTCTCAATTTCATGCATGCGTCGATGTTATAACCGCATACTACGAATTTCGGATGTGGCTAGAGGATACCCATATGTCGGGTATCATATCCAACTGCACCCCCCCCCCAGACCCTCCAATTCCCAAGTTCAAGAAATTTTCTTTGCATCCACCTTGTGTTGTAATTTTCAAACTGCATGGTACCTCAATGTCTTCAAATGTTGCAAATGTCTAACCTAAGGTTGGCAGAATTCCACCAATGACCATTTCAGTCAAAACTATTGGCCGCAAGTAGGGAATTATGTATTCGAATTTTAGTCTAAGAACTAAAAAACAAATTTCACATGGAAAATCAAACTACCAGAATAATTAAACTTATCTATGATCTGAAATCTCCAGCTGGTGGAGGGTCAGTAATGATATCTCAGTCGATTATATTGAGATATTGGTCTGTTCTTTAGTAAATACTGGGTTGCTCTATGATATTTAACTTAACGTATTCAAACTTTCCAGTTACAACAAAATAAACAACATAACAAATATAATTTAAAAACGTTCTCGGCTATGTTTAAAGCTACCAGTAACTGATTTTACTACCACTCATCTACATATATTATTTCATTGCCTGAAGTCAACGGTGCGATGTGGTCACATTTAGAGGCTATACCGCAGTTTGTCATGTGTATTGTATCTGTGTTACTATGTATTAAACTGGTTTGGCGACCCGGCGTTGCTCAGATTAAAGTGACGTGGAACCCTCCGCTATGGAACTCTGATTTTTATAGAATAGAGAATGCTCTTGCACAGTGGTCATTCTTATAACTTAGCCATATGGGCATCACAAAATACCTCGGTTTGGAGGTTTGGAGCCCGCTAGATGGTACCCTGCTAATATCTATAGCGGGCAGACATATATTTGCAAAAATTCCAATATATCACATATATTGGGACGTTATGACCGAATTATTGAGCATGTAGTTCGTGAACGTACATGTAAAGACACAAATATGTTTACATTTCAGCGTTAAGAAAATGTCAGCCAAGAAAGACGTTTTTAGAAGATTATGTCATCAACATTCGGTTTGTCGGCTTATAATCGAGAATTAAAGAATTTAAAAAAAGAACGTCTTGCATTATGTACCTGCCCTAGTGATTATGTAGACATACCGGAGCAATCAATATAAGATATTACCATGTCTCCAATTCAAATTACCAATCGGTGGTCAGAACTACTGACCTGGTATGACACTACACCGTGTCACTAAACCTTAAGTCTGTTCTCATAACATGCAAGTAACCACACCGTTTCCCTCCGCTTCGAGTCGCAACTTGAATGTGGTATTACGGGAATAATTCCTTAGAATATTCAAACTGTAGCAGTCACAACCGTTGAAATAAGGAAGTTTAGTGAAGAGAAGAACCCTAATATGCTTTAAAATACACACCCCCCCCCACATGAAAGCAAGATGTCTTGTTAGATACAACCAGTGTTTCGGTTTGCAAATTGTTAATGTCCTAATTTTGTCTATATCTGACGCAATCCTCCATCGTCTGCAAACGTGAACACAATACATCGGAAACTATGGCGGAGTAATTCGCGGATACGACACCACTGGAAATTGTATCAACAATTTCCCGTGTCCCACGAAACAGCCGTTCGGAACTGAAGTAACAAATAACAAATTAGTTTTCTAAACCATCCGTCAGGATTCCCAGTTCTAAAAAGCTGTAACGTCCACAAACGGGGGATTCTAATACACATGTAATAAGTAAACACAACGTAAGTAAAACAGAAGAATAGTTCCCTTGTATGTCTATTGTTGGTGTTTGTTACTTAAATATACTGTATCCCTTGTTAATTTCCAAAATTATATTTAGAGATGCAGGCCAAGCACATATAGTCATAGTTCTGCCTTTCGTTGGAAACGACAACTAACTGGTTCGATGAAACTTACATGTTTGAAATCAACAAGATCGCACGTGTTATGTCGTGTAAGCGGTAAAGCAACAATCTAGTTTGGGAAACCAAACTTTGCCCTCTCTATTTTCCGTTTTACCCTTGGTATATACATTATACCACATGATATACCTGAATATGTTTTCAGATTTAACGCGGAACTGCGCGTTCGGGAATAATTTTCTAGCGTTAGTGTTTTCACTCAAACTCATGCGCAGTTTATTACGTCTTTACTGGGTGTATTCTGTGAGCTGGTTTTTCGTGTGCCAATAGAGCTAGCATAGTCTATGGAGCTATGGAGTTTTATGTGACTAAATACATACTTTGGTATTTACGTGTTTCTATTACAGAGGGTGCCGATCTCGTCACGATGTATAATCACGTATCGACTAAAGCCTACTTGCTGTTATAATGGCGTGTATTTTAGCATGCTTTCCTGAACCATGGCTTGTTAGCCACGATGAGAAGCGCGCGTCGACTTATTGGAACGGGAATTCCCGCGATAACCCTTGCTCACTGCGCGATGTGTGTTTCTATTATTGTTTAACCTGCTTTGTTATTTTCACGTGGCATAAAACGAAATGCTATCTACTATTATATTGCATGGGGATTTGAGGATTGTATAAGAAATTTAAATCACACATGAACCATTCGAGCTGTTTGTTCATATCGGTATTTAACATGTTATTTAACATCATTTATTGAACTTTTTCATTTATTTATACGCGACAAATATCGGCCTGTTTTATTCTAATTGAATTGGGATGTTAATTATTAACCAATTCCCACGTTACACATTCGTGCTGTTTGTAAATATTGACGTTTGGTGAACTTTAGTCTTGATTTCAGTGACCAAGGGACCCTCATGGGACTATATTAAAACACATAGCTGTCGAGTCTGTGCTTTAACCAGAACTGTCTTGGTCTCTAAACCTTTGTTTCATTTCTTTGTATGCGGAATATATCTGAGCTATGAATAGAGCTGTTATTAAGAACAGTTCCATCACTGACTCTTCGCATTGTTTGTTTAACATACAGTGTGGCCTTATTCTACAAATTATTTTTATTTATTTATTATGCTATATGAATTGAACAATGTTCAGAAATTAACCATCCTTTGACCATGTTTAATTGATCCTCATGGGTGGGATATTTTAATTAGTCCTCAGTGGACCATATTTTGATTTACTCATGGCGACGCCAGCTTCGCGCATGCGCAGACCAGATCTCGGAAACGGGTGGAACTATCGACTTGAAATTTGGTATGTGAATGCATCTTGCCCCGGATACGAATTTTATCGGGTCGCCGAGCCCGTGCGACGCCAGCTTCGCGCATGCGCAGACCACATCTCGGAAACGGGTGGAGCTATCGACTTGAAATTTGTTTTTTTAATAGCCCGGACAACGTCGGGCTCATCGGCTAGTCTACTATATATTTTGAGAACTACGTATATATATATATGTGTGTATATATATATGTATGTTGGTACGTCATGGAATCGAATACGCCTGGACGGATTGAGCTCAAATTCGTATATATGTGTAAAAACCCACGGGGGTCGTCCACGTCGCATTTTGGACAAGCTCTGAGCACCGATTCTCCACTCCCAATAATCAAAATCACCGCAAACGCCACTTCGGGGGTTAAGGCATTAACGATCTTTATATTGACCATATACGGAGTTGTTAACGACGAACGCTCTGTATTGCAATCGACGTGGCTAAACGACTAGCCTCATGCGTCCGAAATACGGATGCGGGACGAAATGCAATTATCTCGATTAAATTTATCTAAGAAGCGTTTGTTTACAATTCAACGCAACCTTATCGCTCGAAATATTATGCAGAGAGATTTCTCGACGGGATTAATTGACTGTCCGCTCTTTTCGGGGACTACGGGGAAGTTTAGGACGGGTACCATGAATTAACTCATTGAAAAACAGAGAACGCGTTGTCTGTCGTTCCTAGGAAGGGGGGATTTCAATTAGAATAAAAATTAAATAAATATTAAAACATTCAAAAAAACATAAAATAAATTTTAAAAACATTAAATTAATATTTAAAAAAAAAAAAAAAAAAAATGTTTCTGACCAACCACGCCAGTGGCGGGCTAACCTGCTAGTCTACTATATGAGTGTGTGTGTGGGTACATCATAGAATCGAAAACGGCTGCGCGGATCGAGCTCAGAGCACCGCTTCTCCCTTCCCAGTCACAAAAAATGGCACCGTGGGGGGTTAACACACCAACGCTCCTTATATCTTCCATATTGGGAGATTTAACCGGTTAACGCTCTTTATAGTCATCGACGTATTGATCTAAGAGGCGTAACTCTACATTTTTTATTAGTTTTCGCAATGTGATTCTTACGTCTGGGTCTCGGCGTGTGCGTCATTATACAGACATGAGCGTGTTGTGTGATTCTTACGTACTCAGGGCTTCCTAGGAACGCGGATCGGGTCAGTTTTTCCGCCCTATGTGATTTTCACCTTGAAACGGGTACCCACAAATTATATATATGCGTGTTGTGTGATTCTTACGTACTTAGGGCTTCATAGGAACGCGGATCGGGTCAGTTTTTCCGCCCTAGGTGATTTTCACCTCGAAACGGGTACCCACAAATTATATATATGTGTGCATGTGTCCTTTATAGACTCGAACCGATTGCGCTCACACTTGCTACCTATGGGAAGTGTCATGGACGGGTTAAATTGTTACCCCCGACCTGACCTTGACCTTGAAAATGATCAATTGAAGGTCAAATCGGGTAAAATATTGAAAAACCAAAAATTAATTCAAAAATATTAAATTAAAAAATTAAATTAATTAAAACAAATAAAAATTGTCATGCCAGTGGCGGGCTAACCTGCTAGTCTACTATATATTTTGAGAACTCCGTATATATATATATATATATATATATATATATAGTTGGGTTGAAATAAATGGTAACACCTTTAAGACCTATTGTATAATTTGTTCTCACTGTGCATAACGTGTCTTGAGTCTCAATAATCTCCAGTCTGGTCAGCATATATATATATACTAGAAGGTGACCCGACTTCGTCCGGGCTATTCAAAAACCAAATTTCAAGTCGATAGCTCCACCCGTTTCCGAGATCTGGTCTGCGCGAAGCTGGCGTCGCACGGGCTCGACGACCCGATAAAATTCGTATCCGGGGCAAGATACATTCACATACCAAATTTCAAGTCGATAGCTCCACCCGTTTCCGAGATATATATATATTGCCCAATGTCATTTGCGGATACCTCGGCCGGTGATGAGTTAACGCGACATCGGCCGGTTAAGAGTTAAACGCGATCACGTCACGATCTGTTGACGGCGTAATATATTTACGGAATGTTTTTCGATGAGCGAAGCATGGTCCTGCGTTCTTCCCGATAATTAAGGTAGAAACTGTAAACGTACACAGGTGTGTGATACATCATTGGAAAGATGAAGCGCCACAGATTATAACCGTGCAAATTATATGACTGGCAATTTATTATTCGCGCTATATCGAATCGATTTGTGAGCACCGAACTGAAATATATTAGCGCAAAACGGCGTAAAAACAGATTTGACCTCGGCACGTAAAAAGTTGAGCTCGGATCTGAAAATTAATATGCCTATGCCACTTCCCGACCGATAGTACCCTCACATACGAAGTTTCATCGAAATCGGGTCGGCCGTTTTCGAGTTCATCGCGAACACACAGACCACAGATACACAGACAGATCTTCCAAAATATATAATAGATATGTGTGTGTGTGTGTCCTTTATAGACTCGAAAACGGCTCCACCCATTGAGCACAAATTTCCTATCTAAGGGTAAAATCCCACGGGTAGTGTCATCGGACCATTCGCGAGCCCGTGCGACCACTCATTCACCCTATTTCTATTGCATAGAACTCGCTTCTACGAATATTCACAAGGCTGGCGAAATTGTTAATAAATGCGTTTCTGTCTCTTCGATAATTGCCTAATACAATTAAAGCGTGGAGTCTGTCCATTTTCCCATTAAAAATCGTATTCTAGGACCACCGGGTTCGTGATATTTTATTCTTTCCGACATCGTCATTTTTGTCACTCGAAAAAAAAAATCGGCGTCAATTCATCCCTTGTGATGCCTTCTAAAATTATGTCTTCACTTCCCAGTTATGCCCCAGGGTGTGGACTATGAGGAGATATTTATTGGAAGTCATAAGATATTTTGTATTGCCCGGGAACAATACTTTTGAGTTGATTCCATCGATCGTCTTATGTTTCCGTTTTCGATGCATCGTGTAAATAACGTACTTGCACTAAATCGTACCTCTTGTAGTTGCAGTAAATACTTGCCGAATAGTATAAATACGGCTATAGTATAAATACGGCTCAATCGATCGAGACGAAGTTTCGTACTTAGGGCTTCCAAGGGACGGCGGAGATTTTCGTCGGGTCAGTTTGTCCGCCTGAGGTGACCTTGACCTTGAAACAGGTACCCACAAATGACCTTGGGCGATATCTCGGTCGTCAGCGGTGACCGAGACGTGAAATGTGTTATGTATGGTCAACTCGGAACGGGGAGTATTTTTGTCGGGTTATTGTGTCCACCCAACATGACCTTGACCTTGAAACGGGTACCCGCAAATGATAGCATGCTGTCGGCGTGCCTGTATGGGGTTACCTTGAAAAACAAAAATTAATTGATCGACCAAAGCCATGGGACCAATGCCGCCAGTGGCGGGCTAATATGCTAGTATAATAACATTTGACATAAATATGCAATATCAATTCAAGATATTAGCTTTAAACAGTGCTTGATCGTGGATATTTCATGTGCTACATATATGGTCATATAAAATACATAACTGCTTAAGTATATAGATTTATTAGGAGGTCAATCTCCTAAAAAGTGCAAATAAACTCGACATAATGCATACCATTTGGCCATCAATTAAAGATACGGGCGGCATTCGCGGTGGGTATTGCTGCTAAAATAGTTGCATCCGCTAAAACCGCCATAAACAGAAAGAATATTATATAATAGTCATAATTTATTCTCACAAATATCGCGTACAGTGCATGTTATTGTCACGTTTGTACGCTATGTTATGTAAACCAACAGGAAAAACGTTACATAACGTATTTATAGACAAACACTCGGAACTACCGGATCGGATCGTTCAATGAAAATGTTCCGTTGCGCTGCGGAAGACGAAGATGAAATTATTGGCGCCATCAACAGTCGCATTCAAATCACACCAAAATTTATTTAATCGACCCACACTACCCTCTGTCAGTTCAAATCCAGCTAATCCACGTTACTTCATGGTTGGGAAATGATCAGACAGAAAACGTGTACATAATATAATTGTTCTTGCAAAGAAAAGAATATTTTTCAGTCCAGTTAGTATTTCTCCTAACCTATGGTAAGTACGTCACACGCCAAATAAGGAATAGACTATGATAGTAGTGTGAGTTGTAAGTGTTGTAGACGCACCGAAACCGATGTAGAATGACGCGAATCTAAATAAGGCAATGACGCAATATCGTGGCTCTGCTTATAAACAATTCACCGTACTTTTTTGCGAGAAACTAAACACTCGACCTGCATTTTCTCTGACACAAAGCTTGTTTTGTGAATAATATCGCATCCATATCATCATCTGTTTGTTCTCTATATATTGTGTATAAGGGGTGTCAGGAAGACGGCCTATATTGGCTATGCCGCTACTGTGCAAATTTTCAGGACATATTATTATGTCTCTGTATTATATATTATAATTTGTGCAAATACAGAATCCAATCCAATCATTATGCTATACTATTAGTATATGTTTGAGGATATTATCGTAATTTGATAAATGGTATTTCCAAATTACAACATAAACGAGGGCCGCCTGTACCTTTAAAGCGATTGCAGTGAAATCAAGTCAGACAACATCTATGCGGATAGGGGTTAAATTACACTATTTAAAGAATAACTGGTTTAGTGTGAACGTCCACTACAGCTACAAGCGTAGCAACAGTACCATTATTTATGTTACACTATAAGTCATCATAGAAAAGTACCATTACCATAAACACCTCGGTGACACGCGTATTGTGAAGTCAGTGACTAGTACCATAACCACCTCGGTCACCCGCGTATTGTGAAGTTGGTGACTAGTACCATAGCACATCGGTCGCCCGCGTATTGTGAAGTCAGTGACTAGTACCATAACCACCTCGGTCACCCGCGTATTGTGAAGTTGGTGACTAGTACCATAGCACATCGGTCGCCCGCGTATTGTGAAGTCAGTGACTAGTACCATAAGCACATCCGTCACCCGCGTATTGTGAAGTTACTGACTAGAATCGCCTCATTTCAAGTGGACAATGAACTGAAAATGAGAGCGTTTTAGTCACATTATCGACTTACAATTACTTCATTGTAGGTTCATTATGTGCGGAAAATAACACAAATAATCAAACTCACGTTCGCTCTTTAAATGTGTTTTCACTGTGGTCCGCGCCATAACACGGAATAACGGATACGAGTCCACTATCTGCTTATTTCAGAATAAAATAATCCAATTATATGAACCTATTTGCACATTATAGGTCGATTATGTACGTTTTTGCGCGAAGATAATTTGGACATACACAAGTTTCTATTCATTTTTTATTGGTTGCTTGTTCTGAACTATGCCAAGGCTATTAACTATCATTAGAGTCGTCGCTCATGCAGTTGTAATGTTAGTCCACCATTTGGACAGTTGTATTTTCGAAACAAATATGCTAGTATGTGCTACTTTTGATGTAGTCCAATTGAACTTGGTCCCATTTGGGACAGTCCCACCTCTAGTTTACCAACTCGTTGAACTGAAGCTTGTTTGAAAAATTATTGTTTGACATGTTAGAAATGAAAATGTAACCTTTTAAATATATACATATTACAAGGGGTTTTGCCCATGCCATCAATCACGAAACCTAGAGTGGTTCACGACAGCTGGTATTTTATTTATTATAAAAAAAATATTTATATATATTCAAAACTAAATTGTATGGTGCATATGGTTCAATAACATTAGAGTTAATATTTTGATAATCATTACGTGATTCCTAAGGATGGGACATTCACAAAACTATACTACTCCCATTTTGCTAAGAATCTCGTATATTTCATGTGATATCAGGGGGGGGGGGGTCGGAAAAAAAATTCAGGCACGTATGGCATTTTTTCCCTTTCGATCATTTTTTGTACCCACCCACCACTACCACCACATTTTTTTCCGTTTTCGGCAGTTTTTTCCGACCATTTTTTGACACCCACCCCCCCTTTTAACACTAAAACAGAGATTTGCGGGGGGAACTTCTGTGCATACTAGTTATCATGGATGTTAACATGGACATGTAAATAGGAATGAGTCATTTTGAAGTCATTCGGCCAAAAAAACATGGCCGCCAGCGGCCATCTTGGATTTAAAAATTTGCAACAAAATACAACACGATAACTGCCTGCAGTCAGTTTACCAGTTAGAATTACATTATTTCTCTCATTCAAAGTGGTTTTGAAGCCCAACTCATTGCCAAAACACTAAAAAACAAGCAGGAAATGTTTTTTTTAGTTGCGGAAAAAATTGCTTGTTGGTGGCTTTGACCACCCACCCACCCCGGCATACGTGCCGGAATATTTCCCCCCCCCCCCCTGGTGATATTATTAATAAACAACGCGCATATGACTATAACCATGTGCATGTAAATGCACGACCTATTCCGGTATGCTTTCCTTCGTGTGGCATTTGTTTACAGTGTGCAACAAATTAATTGTGTCTCAGAAAATATGGCGTTGCCCATAATTTACATACCTTTCATACATTTCCCATTCTAACTGAAAGTGGTTCCATCAGCCAAACCTGGTATTTTAGTGACCAGCTAGGGTCTTGTTATCGCGTCAGATAATACGCCCTGTCACTAACCCGTGGCCATATTGGATCCACCAGGTCAGGTTCCGTGGTTTAATGCTACAGGTCAAAGTTATGGAGTAGCATTCCATATATGGAAGTCATGGAAAATCCATATATGGAAATGATACTCCAGAACTTTGACATGTAGCACTAAAACTACGGAACCGGGGCTGGAAGAATCTATGAAACCACGGAACGGAGCTGGATCAATCTTTTGTGGAAGGTCTCCCCAATCTTCATTTTGGAACCAAACAAGTCTCTTGACAATAACGGCCAGTACTAACAAGTCTAACCAAATACATACATCCTGACCAGTAGGCAATATATCTAGTACATTTTAAATCATATTTCCTAAAATAACTCTCATTGCGTGAATCCCGATATGTGTTCTGCGAGATATCCCCATAGCTCCATTGACACGGCCAGATCAGCGTAGCAGTGAACACCCATAGGGCGTAATTACTAACCGACATTTGATGTCACTATTGCGGACGGGTAACAACCGAGGCCCCGTGAATCGCCTGATATACTCACTCCATCTCCCCGTGTTATAAACTGCAAAATCATGATTGTAGTCATGTGTTGGTACTAACTTATAACGTACTGCTATATCACCGTGCAGGCAGGTTCTGCAACACATGGCCACTGATATAGCAATCCAGAAAGGGGTAGTTTGTATTCCCACACGTTAATAATGCAAGACGATCGACTGCTAAAATCTTTATTTCTCAATTATAAGAAGGCGAGGAACCGAATGTTGCCGTAATCTTCTCCAAACTTCTTTTGGTTGATATTTGATCAGCGCTGAAATTGAAACAATATAATTTTGGTGTCGCATTCATGAACAATTATGGTGGCACTGAGGTGTCCAATTGTTCCAGCCTAGCAGAAATCTCACTTCACATACACGTGACTGGAATGTCACAAGTTTAGATGGCACTGATTGGCATTTGTCGGAAACTGGTCGCTGGAATGGTACAGATCTAAGGGAACGAACATGCCCGCTATGTAGATATAACAGACTAGGAGACGAATTCCATTACCTATTTGAATGTGAAGCGCTTGAGCGCGAGAGAAAATGTCATATATCAAAAGAATACCTGAATAGACCAAACATTACAACAATGGATGAACTTCTCAATGTACAAAACCCATGCCAAATACGGCGTCTATGCAAATTTATACATACCATTTTTAAGAGGTTCGACGAAAATCCGCCTGGTTGACATATACCATCTGAACTATTTAGTATTTGATACGTATTAAACATTTCGAACGAGTACATATACTATGCTAATCGTAACTACATGATCTCCAATGCCGCCATACATTTGTACATATTGTATATATATATACTTGTTACCAATTTTTGTATATAAGTTATGTTAATCTCCATACGCATCTGTCATGTGTCATGAGAATAAATCATTGGTCTTTTCTATGGACATAGTTAGAGTTCAAAGGAGATGATTCAGTTATATTAGGTAACATTTTTTAGCAGAAGACAATATAGCGAAAAGGTTAATTATCTCCAGTTGTAGTTGAAGTCTAATGAAAAAGACAACTTTGAAAGCTAAATTTGTTAACTAGCGCTCTACATTGGGACGATACAGCCTAAATAATTCGCTAATCGCGGTGGGCTACTCCACTCGTAAGCGAAATGAGGCTGTTCCATCCTTAGTGTACTGTACACATACTCAAAACACCTTATTAGGTCAAACAAATGTAGTGTTTCGTAATGTTTGAAAACCATATATCGTCGTTTTGAAAGAAGTGTACGAGATTGCCGATAAGCTTGTAGCATCTTATATTATAAAGTAAATAAATGTTTGTTCCATACATGTAGCTAAGTGCTCACTTTTAGTGAGTCCATCACCTTTGCCGAGGATACACTTTGCAGTGTGGGTGTTGTATATGTTATGGCTCAAGCTTTAAAAACAATTCATTAGTTTGAACATCCAGCTTCTATTCAGAGGGCGATGCTACTTCTGCGCCAACGCTCATAATTCACACTGCGAGCGACGCGACCAACGCGTCAATCGCAAGAATAGGATTTTTGTTCCAATTGAGCGATGCGATCAGAGCGTTTACTCGAGATAGACCTCAAATCCAATATATACAGCGGAAATTATAACGCATGAAGAATTAATTAACAAGACTAAGACTGCATCATACAAAACACCCCAAAATAGAACGTATGCAATATGGATAGACATTGACGTCTACATGTACAAGTGAATGGTTTAAATACATTTTCATTTTATGTGTTATGGTCTAGATTTCATGTTGGACCAATGAGCTCATATGCTTTTGGGCGTGGGGGTGGAAACTACAAGAATTCGATGACTGCCAAGTTGCCATTTAAAAAAAAACCCAAACAAACGAGAAGAACACACCACGTATGATGACGGAATTTTCAAGATAATATTTTGGCGCTATTGACGCAGAAATCGCATCTCCGTCTGTAATTAAGTGACTTAATTTTATTTTGCTTGAGAGATATGCCATGGCCGTCAACATGGCATAAGGGCATCAACACTATACATTAGACTGTCGTTCGTACATGTATTTGCATACATACATGGTATTGTATTCTCGTTCAACTTAGCTCTTTGAAGTTATATAACTACTGTTTTGCCAATATTACGGTTCGATTTAAAAGTGCCAAAGTTGTTTCTGTCGGTCCCCGCTGGCTCTAAATTACTTTTGCCAAATGAAAATGTTTGCCAAATGCTATTATAAACGGACAAATTCTACCAGCTTCTGAATATTCAGTCTTATATTGGACAATCGCTATTTGAACACCTTTTTATCTGAAAGCAGTTAATTGTGGATAATTATCGCCTCTCCATTGGTTTAAAACAATAAAACGATTGTCAAACAATACAAACATAAGAAGTTGCTTCATCAAGAGGGCACATCGACACATATGACTTAGCTATGTGAACACCACCACCATTCGTACTAGTAATCCCAGTGATGGATACTGATACTGTGGGGTTATGAAGCCGGCACAGTCTTGTTGTGGATAGCATTTAATAATAGTTTTTCGCGTTTCGTAGTAATAGAGAAAAACATTTGTCTTGGCGATACGGGTTAACATAATTAGACAGGGCGGGAAACGACGGGTTTCCGCGATTGGGTGTAATTATGGTTGTTTATAAACATTTGACGAGGTAACAGCCAATGGGGCTTAGCTGTAACAAAGCGGGTCACGTGTTCAGGAATGAGATTCATTTCTAGCATGGCGTTCGTCCCGTCAACTTCCTAACAAAAATTTTGTTAGAAACGTTTGTCGAATAAAAGCTGAAGAATGTTAACAAAATCAAATATTCAATTTGTCAAGATTCGACAAACGTCAAACATGTCAGAGCGTCATTTGGACGCACAGTATACCATATAATAGTAATGTGGGGTAATGTTGCATGGTATAAGACGTTTTGTCAAAATCGAAATAGGCGTTTAGAAAAAACTATAGATTATCGGGTCAAAAGTGCATAGAAAGTTCTCATGCCAAATTCAGAGGTTTATTACATATTATATATTGTGATGATTTCATTTAAGATGTGATTAAACGTGTATTCATGTCATGTTGGCCCCAAGCTTTTCTTTCACAAGGAGTATTCAAGATAGCAGGGGCTATATATATTCATGGAAAGACAAGTTTTCACACGGAAGTGAACTCAAGCAAATTGTCATATTTGTATTCACGAATAGTCCAATAAGAAATTATAACTAATCTCAGAACATGAATTCATTTGTCTGTTCAAGACGATGTCATTTACAAGTTGTTAAAGATTCAATACCGGGTATAACAGAAAGTAAACTACGCCATGGTAGTGTTGTGTACTAGCAGTTGAGTTAATGTGGCCTATGTTGGATGACCGGACTATTACATTGTGAATGGCTATGTATTACATTGTGAATGGCTATGTGCCCCTAGTCTCCTATCTACTTCATGACAAATTTGGAGTGCACGCAAAACACACGGACTACAATTTTGTCATGAAGTAGATAGGAGACTAGGGGCACATAGCCATTCACAATGTAATACATAGCCATTCACAATGTAATAGTCCGGTCATCCAACATAGGCCACATTAACTCAACTGCTAGTACACAACACTACCATGGCGCTATATTATTGTTTGTCAAAGATTGGGGTCCATGCCAATATGAATATACACATGACTGTGGAGATGAGAACCAGCATTTCACCCTGTATACGGTATTCACAAAGACTCTGGTTACAGATTTCCGCCATCAAAAAAAATATTAAATCAGAATGGCGGTTTTTTCTGGCCGGTGGGGACGTCGTCGTTACTGGGGCCGTACGTGTTGGTTCAACGTGGTCAGGCCTATCATTGTGCAATCAGAGCAATACACGGGACAGTCGCTCGTCGTGGCTTGTCTCCAAACATAATTGGGTGTTTGTTATTAATTATTTCCAGTAGAGGGAAGACTTGTCATATCTAATGAAGAGATGTGCGGTTGGTGACCGGAAATATTGAGATATGTCCACGGTTGATAAATCACAACCCGTCTAACGACGCCTCTCGGATAGACTCTCCGCAGCTAACTCGAATCGGAATCGGGAAGGGTATTAGAATGACAATGAATCTAGAATGGTGATATATTCTTATTTATATCATCACAGAATATTGTATTACTGCTAATGATAGCTTGGTGCTATGACTCAGATAATTGATTTAACATGTGGTGAACACATGTTCCGCATATTTTATGTTAATTACTTCTGGTCATCATTTAAAGACACGGTTGGCCTTGGCGGTGGGTATCCTGTGAAAATATCTCCACCCGTCAAAAACCGCCACAAACAGAAAGAACATCAAAATGTAGATAGACTTTGTCAGTATACAAATACAAAATATCGCATAAAGAGTATGTTATGGTCATTTGTTTGACCATTGTTATGTAAACAAAAGCGTAAAAAGTTACTTTTCTGGTATTTGTTTATATTATGATGGTAAACATAAAGAGCGTTCTTTGTTGGTGAATACCTGATATGGAACTAATAAAGAGCGTTTATGCCATTTGTGTGTGATTAGCCAGTAGCATTATGCTGTCTTCTGTAACACAATCAGGCTCTTGCTTAGGTAAAATATAGTAGGTCTTTATGATAACATGCTGTTTACGCGATGGTCATGGTATATATGAACGGAACTGTATGCGTTTTACTGTTTTTCTGTTTACGGTGTTTGGAACAAATATGAATATTTTCGACAATTAAGGCCACACGTGCCTTTAACCGCTGTGCTCTATACAGAGAGGTTGGATAAATAGTTTGCTGTATAAGCATTCATATTTTCCTTATATTCCGATCACCAACACGCTAAATATAATCATAATGGAATAGTAACATACATGGATTTGGTGTTGATATAATATGCTTAAATATGTATATATAATGCTGAATTTGGTATATATCATAGATCGGTATAAAGTATGTGGGGTAATATACTGGATTATCCCACAATACTGTCAGACTACATCATCTTGGTAGACATATGCAAGCCCGTGGCTGGCACACGCTTTTCGTAGTCTGAAGTATAGGTTTTCGTCTAAACTAGTAGCTGCCTACTAACATCAGCATAACGATACCACTAACAAAAAAACATAACGTCTTTAGTCATGAATACATCGTAAAATATCAAGAAACTTACCGGGTCGACAATCGCAACTACGGAGTAAGTAGCACACGATGTATTCTGCTTGAAGGTCGCTTTCTGTCCAATGTTCCTGCCATAATTCGAAAACCCGCCCCATTTACCATTAGCTCCACCGGGATTCTTCGTCTTGTCACATCCGCTCTTTTTGATGACGTCCCATCGATCGAAGTCCAGCCCTATCATGAAACCTGGCTCGACGCTGATTTGCTCGGCTTCGGGGAGGACGTGATAATACTCCCTGTCTTCTCTGATGTCCGTGAAGCGCGTGTAACCAACCAATTCAACTCTGTACAAAATAAATTAATCGTGTCTTTACTAAATTTACTAAAAACTCATCGACGAATAGTTCCGGTAGGAAATGTTCAGAAAATAAGTTATTTGTTACTTATTATTTAAAAAATTACCACCAATGCGTAGATATAATTTTGCACGCGAATTATCTGTATGCCTGGTTGCTTATAGTTTCTGAGCATCTATCCAGATGAATAATAATCCATTCCAATTTATACTTTTGTAACTGATATGGGAGAATCAATTTAGTAAAGAAATGTTTAAAAATACTGATGATTCTCTATATCTACGACCACACACTTAGAAAGTGCAAGCCATCTATGAAAGCGATTTGTCGCTAATTTTATACATATTATATATGTCTCCACCAATTATAAAAGTATACTTATATTCGAGTGGTCTATTTTTCACCTGGGGTGTTGTTCAGAAAACAAAAATCAGCAGGCGACAGACAGACGAACATATTATACAAGTACAGAACATATCTTATTCATTGGTGTGAAATGTTCAGATAATAAGTTGTTTGATGATCTTATTGTTTGAAATTTGACCCCCAAATAGTAACAATTATTCTTCACTCGTATTATATGTTCGTCAGTATGTCTTCTGCTTATAGTTTCTGAACATCCATCCAAATGAAAAATAGTCCATTCCATTGTATACCTTTGTAATTGATATGGGATAAACCATTTAGTAAAGAAAGGTTTAATACTGTTGAATACCGCCCACACATTGAACAATAGCATGCCATCTTTCAAATTCATTGATGGGAAATGTTCAAATAATAAGTTGCTTACCATCGGAAAGTGTTCTGATATATACAGGCCTCGTGTTGAATACTTACTCAACTAATCCCTCGGTCTCGTTCCTTGACAACACTTTGTACACCTGCAGTGTTATACTCCCAGCGTCCCCGCTAAAGAAGTGCCAAGCAATAACTTTACCGGCTCTCTTGATTCTCATTTGGTCTGAGTCCACAAGAACTGCCCACCAATCCCATGATCCTCCAGTTCGATGGACTATCGCATGGTCCGAGTTTGGCCAGACTATTTCCGATTTATCTGTAATAACGAAATAATATGGCTCCCTAAAATTGACCTATCTGGCGCATTTGCAACACATTACCCCCACCCCACATACACAAAACACACGTATGCACACAAGAGAAACCCTCGGTGTTGCAATGTGATAATGGTGTAATCACGACACGAACCTCAACGTGCCAATATTTACTTCCAACTTTTTGACTGTCGCTTATGTTGAGCATATGAACCAATACATCTTGGGTGTAGTCAACTTAGCAAACACCGGAATGCATTTTATGTCAACACTATTTACTTCACTAACTAAGGTGGCCAATACACATTGTCAACCTAAAAGTGCTCTATATGCCATTGCGTTACTGTGCCTTGGTAAATGTACGGTGTTTTATAAAACTTCGATGAACGATGGTAGTTGACTATCTCGAAATCGCACGCGGTACTTACTGTGGCACACAGGAACACTTCCCGAGAGCGTTCCCGTTGACAAACACACTCTTTTGAGGTCCCCGGACGTTAGAACAAGACCATCAGGACATGCGTATTCGGCATATTCCCCGGTTGTTATCGTCGTTGTTATCGTCACCTTGTCTACATTTCCTGATGCTACGGTAATGTCGCATGCTGGAATAAGATTTAAAATCGCAACTGAGATTATGGACGGCAATATAATACACCAGTTTAGAATTATCTTTCGAAAGGCTTTTATACCGTACGACTTTCAACATATTTAAACGGACATGGCTCGTTCGATCTTCCAAATTTTGTCCACGTAACTTGGAAGGAGGTATAATATAGGTTGAGAATTTAAACAAAATATTGATATACCGGCCTCAAATGAAAAATACTTATCATTTGTCACAACCATTTTCCAGTTTTCAAACTTTACCAAAAAAGGAGGCTTTATGTCTTAGCTTCACAAAAATGTATACATGTGTTTACATATGACAAGATTTTCTCACTATAATTGCATCAAACTGACTAATCGAAAAATGGCAGCCATCTTGGACGCCATCTTAAATTACAAAAAATGCTCAAAGCGGATTTTTGATATGTTAACAGTAGAGAGGTTCCGCATGCATATTGTGGCATGTGGCTTGTAAGGTAAATGACACCATATCATATAGTGCTAATGAATACGAGAGAATTCAAACACATACTTTAAATTAGGAAACATCTCGTTACTCCGATTTAGACCAACACCTTGGCAGTTTAACCATTTCTATACTAAAGCAGCATTGATGAGTAGTTATCACATAGGACATGTTCAGATAATAAGTTAAACAAACGACCATTTATTTAACTTATTATCTAAACTCCCTCAATAAATAGGACTTCTTTTGTACTTTAGTTTTCTGTCGTCTGCTTATATTACCTACTAATCCCTGCAAAAATCTGATTTCGACCAACACTTCGGTAGTTTTATGAGTGTGGTTGCATAAGGGATACCTCCGTTGAAGTTGGAAGGTTATATAATCTGTGACAATAGGTTGAGTTATAACTGGTGATACATTTGAAGAGCCATGTTCGAGTCTATTATAACTAACTATGACATATATCCTAACTAATAGCAATTTAATATCTACAAGCAACAATCCACACTCTACATGCGGAATATGTTTAGTTTTGTGACCACGTATGCAGCGAAGAGGAAAAATACATTCAAATAACCGAATGAGCGATCGGCGCTATATGCAGACAGTATCAATAATATGTTCGCTGAACGGATGTATCATATTTTGATTTAAGCCTATTAAGCGCATCGATGGTCGTAGCTTGTCTTCACCGCCAACTTGTATAGTTTAAAACGTGTTCATATATATAAACGTGTCGATATCTATCATTGGCGCCGTAAAACCCACCAAGTTCATATCCATAGCCATATCATACCAGTAACACAGCCATGTTACAAATATATGTCGCTAAACACGGATATTGTTCTTTCGAATATCATGTTACTTGGCTCTTGTCCGTCACCGAATATAGAGCAGAAAGTCAATATAATTATAATATTTAGAAATTGGAAAGAATAAAACAGCTCGTTTCTTATGAAACAGTTTTTCTTCTTTTCTCTCTGTCGATTTATTGTTAAGTCGCGTATATCAATGACGCAATCAAAAACCATATATATGTAACAGAACGAGAGAGAGAGAAGTGCGGGAGTCGCACCGAAAGTTGGCAGCACCCGGGATCCCAAGCCCAAGCCGGTCACCAATCCAATCACTAACCGAGCTCGACGTTGCTCAACTTCGGTGATCAGACAATGCGTCTAACGACTGTGACCAAGAGATCTAGACCTCTCGAGCAGAGAAGTCACCGGCCTTCTGCATTTACAAACGCGACGCTACATATCGCCATGGCGATTGTGTGCGTGACTTTCCAATAGATGTACGTATGCGTATGTACATACATTTGAAAGTCACACACACAGTCGTCTTGCAGTGATTAGTTCATATACAATGTACTTAAGTCAATATTATGTGATAAACTAATACAGTTAACAATTAGTACGACATATACATATGTTCATCGACAAAACTAAATCAAACTTTATGTATTTTACACATCATTACAATGTACATGAATCAAAAGCTAATGTTCCCATGTTATAATCAATCTATGGTCTTCGTCACCATTCATGTATAACCCCTCGTATTTCTCTCGTGAATTGGTCAGGTATAACTTGTTATTTTGCGAGAGTACTCACTCTGTGTTGTTCCACACACTCCACATGACTCCGGGCACACCGTACTGGCCCACGGCTGTGATATGGAGCATGCATCCGGAGTTCTGTTCATGATTGCATTACACCCAGTGATCTGGTCTGCGCAAACATCTCTTGCTAGAGTGAAAAAGAATACCGGTATAATCAAAATAAATAAACGCACTAAACGATTAATAAATGGAGATACCTATCATTCCAACATAGAACTTTGCCCTATTTTTGGGGATCTAATGCAAAAATATTTACAACAATATATTCAACACAAACTGCAGAATTTATAAACTTCTTATTTCTATATATAATACGAGGGATAGCTACGATAGGTGGTTTTTTACCTGACTCAAAACATGGTGTTTTCTCGCTAATCGCTACCGGCACCTGAACTCATATATTCGATTCAATTGTGCAGTATTCGATTCGGTATTCAATTCGATCGTATTCCAATATTCGCAGGACCCTAATAGAGAGGTTAGGTTGTAAAACTTCAAACTTCAAACTTGGATTGCTATAACATTAAACCCCTATTATATCATTGAAAAGGCCATTACATATTTCCTTATATACCACTAGTGACGAATATGCGCGTGCTTCCCTTGATACTTGACATCGCGCCAACAAAATGACCGCAGGGATTAATATTTGTTCCAAAAGCCGCACATGACGCCAACACCAGACATTGCAAACTGATTGCTTTGTTCATTAAAGTTAAATTATTGTCCAAAATCGTTGCACTAAAGAAAACAAACATAAAAACAAAGAGGCAAATTGGTGGACTATATTTTTCGTCGCCAACCAGAGCGCGAAATGCTGTCGTGTACGGCTGTCGTGCGTCTCGGCCAACGCCGTAAATGTATGCATTTTTCAGCTTCTTTTAAGGATTTTGATTTGTTAAAAAGGCAAAAAGCTCTAGTATTTTCATGTGATATACAAGATCTTCAACTCGTTATGTCGGGATATAAGATATTATGAAACTCGTTTGATAAATTAGATTCACAACTAGGTTATTATCCTGATATATCATGTTATTATCCTGATATATCAGGTTACGTATTTCTGATATAGCAGGTTATTATCCTAATATATCAGGTTATGTATCTTGATATATCAGGTTATTATCCTGATATATAAGGTTATTAGCTGATATATCAGGTTACGAATCCTAATATATCAGGTTACGTATCCTGATATATCAGGTTACGTATCCTGATATATCAGGTTATTATCCTGATATACCAGGTTAATTATCCTGATATACCAGGTTACGTATCATGATATATCAGGTTATTATCCTGATATATCAGGTTACGTTACACTGCCTGTACACCATAACAGTCTATAGTATATCATAATAAATTAATGAATGGGATCCATATAATGTTGCATTCTACCTGTAAAACCTATCAGTCTACATCAAAATTATGGAATGGGAATCCATAAAATATTGAAATCACATATAATCGAATATTGTCTAATTATATATTCTAGTCATTAATTGGTTGTCGAATATTTGCAAACTATTCACTGTAACAGTATTATTTTGCATGTACACTTCATCCTTGTTAGTTATAACACACTGTTAGTCATGTAATCGTTGCAGTAACAAAACATTTCAAGCCTGTAATCCTTTACACTGCCTGTATATCATAACAGTCTATAGTATATTCATAACAAATGAATGAATGGGATCCATATAATGTTGGATTCTACGCCGTTAATTGTATTGATGACATACAAGAATCCGACCAACCACAAGCCTCCGCCAATGAGACGACACTTTGTGTTAGTCGAGACATAACCTGATATATCAGGATAATAACCTGATATATCAGGATACATAACCTGATATATCAGGATAATAACCTGATATATCAGGACACGTAAGCTGATATATCAGGATAATAACCTGATATATCAGGTTACGTAACCTGATATATCAGGATACTAACTGAATATGAGGTGGCGGTTCCAGACCGCCGTACGTCTACGACTCGTTGTGAGTCCAATTTGTCAAACTAGTTTCATCAAATATTATATCCCAGTATAACTCGTTGGCGATCCTCCATATACCCGAGCAAACGCTCGACGTACACCGATAAGTTGAACGACAGGGCTACTTCGTGGATATCAATGTGTGTCAATCACCATTTTGTATAGCTAACACGTGTTAACCCTTCATGGCGGGAGCTGGCTGATGCAGCTTTAAAGATCACGCGCCAGTGCATTATATATGCAAGTCTCCCATATGGCGAATATATACGAGAATGAATTGGCACAGGGTTTTCGCAAAATTTGACGATGCTCCAGTAATGGAAGGGTTAAGATCACTGCACGTAGCAAAACGTAGTTAAAGCTATGTTTATCTGCTTGCATGTTGGACTAGATACTGGCTCTATGGCGCTCCGACGCTCTGCTCTGTTCGCCGTCTCCACCAGAGAAATATAGCAATCAACTAATGGTGAAAATTCCAACCACATTGGCTCTACCATTTCAGAGAACACAGCGCTTGAACAACGCACAAATGCAAATATTTATCGAACCTGAATATATATTATTTCCATTGGCGCAGTGGACATACAAAATCATTTGCGCAATCGATTTCAGTGTAAACGAGGGAATGCACATACATGACAAGGGGAAAAGCAGATTCAAGATGGCGGCCGAGGCATAATAAACTAATTTTCGCTCCCTCAATTTCGGCTTTTTAACGGGAAAAATGGTGTAATCAAGAGGCGCTAACAAGTGGAACTTCACGTGTGTAACACCAAGAAATATACGCTGCGATTATACTAATTTCGAATTTGTTTTGCTGCGTTTTTTCACACTGATAAACGTAGAAACTCCAAACATAAACAATCTCCTATCAAAATGGCGGGCGTGTTAGAAGACCCATCAAACAAATTTGTCGAGAAACCACAAGAGAACCCTGTCTCAATCAACTACGTGTCCGTTGATGGCCAAATTATCTCACCAAATCCACATTCTGTTCAAAACCAGAAAGATCCTAAACTACATGTAGTTGACTCAACTAATGATCCAGATGGAAGCATCCGGTCTGTATCTTTCATCAATGGCACAAAATCGGACTCTGTGATGGAGGTAATTAACTCTGTGGCTGATACCAGCTATGATATACCTGGATCACAAACTCAATCTGATGCAAATACCAAATCTGAATCTGATGTAAATATTCATGCCAACTTCACATCCGGTCTTCCATTCAGCCAATGTTCTAGTTTAAATGCTACACCACAGGGCTCACCGATAGGCACCTCTCCAAGCTTCACATACAATTTCCAATCTGTGTCCGAGTCCATGAGATCATTCAGAGCCAAAGAAAGGAACAAACGACGCAGAGGACCAGCGACCGAAGAAGATTCCCTGGATGAACATATAAACAAGACGATCAAGGATCAAATAGGCATATGCATGAAGCAAGAGTTCCAGACACTTGGACATCAAATGAAAATACTAACCGACATGTTCGCAACTATGAATAACACCATCGAAGAAACTGTCAAAACAAGTATTTCTAAAACACAAGAAGAGGTAATCACTGTTAAAAATGGGATGCAGTCCATGAAACTTGAAATCGACTCCCTCAAGTCTGAAGTTGGTCGACTAAAGGGCGAAAATAAAAAACTGACTGAATTAACAATGCAAAACCAAAATTCAAACACTACTACAGACCCGGTTGATAAAGAATGGGTAGAAAACCTGGTCGAGCAAAAATTCCAGGAAGCGATGAAGCACACTGATGCGGAAGTTGAGAAAGGCGAACAATCCAGTAGAATAAATTGTCTGATCTTTCATAGTGTTCCAGTTCCAGATCACATCTCAAACTCCTTCAATATTGATGCCAAAGGTGTTATTCAGGACATCTGTGAAAACTTCCTTAAGGTAAAACTAGATACCCGAGACATTTCTAACGCTCATCCTCTTGGTGCGCTTTATACAGTACCCGAAGGTCCTCTAATCCCAGCTAGGAAAGCTGACAAGACAACATCTAGTATTCAGATGTGCAAAACAACGACCAAGGCCTGTAATATTATAGTCCGCTTTGGCAATTGGTACACGCGCAAGGCAGTGTTTGACAACAAAAAATTGCTAAAAGGACACAGCAAAATATTTATCACCGAGAACCTTACCAAGGCCAGAAATGACATTGTGAAAGAACTTGCAGCGTTAAAGAAGGAAAACCACATTGCATCATATTGGACATTTCGTGGCAATATTTTCGCCAAGAAAACTGACACTTCAAGGCCCACAAAAGTAACTTCACTAAATGAAGTTCAATCCATCAAGAATAGGTGAAATATCTGATGCACCACTGAGCATCTCTCACACTTATGCACAAGATCTTTAAACAACCCCCCATATGCATGTAAATTTTCATTTTCATCGACCAAATCCCCTTAAATTTATTAAGCTCAAAAAACAAAAAACTTACAATACCTAATTTTACTATGCATGTTCTCACTTTGAAGATTGATATCTGTTCGCAGCCTATGAAAAACAGTCACCTTAGAACAGACACCAAGTCTCCAGAGGTCACACTCATAGTCAAATTCACATCAGGAAGATTATAACCCAAATCCCAGGTCCCTGTGATTGGTCAGTAGAATACTGCATGTCTACCAAAAATAAAACAACCCTAACTCTCCAAATGCCCTATCATTGTCAAATTCGCTCCCTATTCTCGATATTCATAATATAAGCACTTAAAGGTACGCAGTCCGATTCGAAGGTCCCAATAGAATCAGATTCCAACAACATTTTTAGAAATGCCGCATCAGTTATCAGAATTGATAAATTGCCCAATAACAATGCTAACCATTGCCAACTATAGTATAAAATTATCAACATGCTTTTTGACGAAATTTTTATTATCAACTCAAAGTCTCTTCCCTGTCTTAAGAGTCATCATCAACATTTGTATTTTGGTCCGAGTCTGTCCGCTCGTGAACTTTCTACTCGGACACAACTAAGTCTCGACGGTGAAAAATAATAAATTTTGAAAACCAATATCTAATAACTCTGAGGTTTGATTCATATATTTTTATAACCATAACCAAATAAACAGTCACTGTGGGACATTTGGATCGGATTGCGCATCTTTAATACCCAATACTTACGGTAATATTATAATTATAATTCCCAGGACCCAGTGAACAGTCAGAAAACACTTGCTCCAAAATTATCCATAGATCGCACTCATTGCCCGTTGAATTTCCTAAATCCAAAATTATAATCCACCAAAATGTGAAACAGTGCTCAACCACATACCAGCTAATGTGTCAGTAAATACTATGTAATTAACTACATGCATTTACCTCGAGGAACAAGTATCCATTTGCTGCCAGCCTATCCATATGAAATTTAATGTACAAACACTTGTTCGGGGCCCACTTAGTTTTCGAACCCCCAAGATTACTTTATATAAAATATATGCCATATTATATACCATTTGAAAGAGGAAGCTCCAAAACATTGAATTGTCAACTTATCCAGTGTAATAAACTGTAGACATGTTGTTACTGTTGAGTTGTCAATGTGTTCTGTTATCAAGATTGAAGTAAACATCATTATTATTTTCAAATGCAGGGGGAATAACTATATATTAAAGATAGAGTTATTCCCCTTTCATTGAAAAAAATATAAATTTTTTTTAAAGTTTGAACTTTGTAGCATTCTGGATGCAAGAGGGGGAAGTCTTCAGTATGGGCATCTTCTAAGACACTGATGTTTCAAATAGTGATGAATTATAGTATTTTAATCACATTTTATGGCATAGATTGTTAATAAAACCATATACCAAGTCACTATAAAAATAAAACAAAAATAATTCGGAGACTCGAAAATTGAGAGGGCCTTTAATGTCACATTTATGTATCTATTAATTCTATTTAAACACCTACAATACCTAACTTTACTATGCATGTTCTCACTTTGAAGATTGGTATCTGTTCGCAGCCTATGAAAAAATTGGTTAGCAAAAACCGTCACCTGAGAACAGACACCGAGTCTCCAGAGGACACACTCATAGTCAAATTCACATCAGGAAGATTACAACCCAAATCCCAGGACCCTGTGATTGGTCAGTAGAATACTGCATGTCTACAAAAAAAAAAAAAACCCTAATTCTCTAAATGTCCTAGCATCGTCAAATTCGCTCCCTATTCTTGAAATTCATAAAATAAGCACTTAAAGATGCGCAGTCCGATTCGAAGATCCCAATATAATCAGATTCCAACAACATTTTTATAAATGCCGCATCAGTTATCAGAATCGATTAATTTCCCAAAAACAATGCTAACCATTGCCAACTGTAGTATAAAATTATCAACATGCTTTTTGAAGGAATTTGTATTATTATCAACTCAAAGTCTCTTCCCTGTCTTTAGAGTCATCATCATCATTTGCATTTTGGTCCGAGTCTGTCCGCTCGAGAACTTTCTACTCGGACACAACTAAGTCTCGATGGTGAAAAATAATAAATTTCGAAAAAACAATATCTAATAACTCTGAGCTTTGATAGGTGGGCTCCTCGATTCATATATTTTTTATACCCAAAACCAAATAAACAGTCACTGAGGGTCTTCTGAATCGGAATGCACATCTTTAATACCCAATACCTACGGTAATATTATAATTATAATTCCCAGGACCCAGAGAACAGTCAGAAAACACATACCAGCTAATGTGTCAGTAAATACTATGCAATTACATGTAACTACATGCATTTACCTCGAGGAACAAGTATCTATTTGCTGCCAGCCTATCCATAAGAAATTCAATGTACAAACACTTGTTCGGGGCCCACTTAGTTTTCGAACCCCCAAGATTACTTTATATAAAATATATGCCATATTATATACCATTTGAAAGAGGGAAGCTCCAAAACATTGAATTGTCAACTTATCCAGTGTAATAAACTGTAGACATGTTGTTACTGTTGAGTTGTCAATGTGTTCTGTTATCAAGATTGAAGTAAACATCATCATTATTTTCAATGCAGGGGAATAACTATTTATTAAAGATAGAGTTCTTCCCCTTTCATTGAAATTTTTTTTTTTTTGTTTTTGTTTTAAATTGTTTTTTTTTAAAGTTTGTGGGCATCTTCTATGACACTGATGTTTCAAATAGGGATGAATTATAGTATTTTAATCATATTTTATGGCATTGATTGTTAATAAAACCATATACCAAGTCACTATAAAAAAAAAATAATCGGAGACTCGAAAATTGAGTGGGCCTTTAATGTCACATTTATGTATCTATTAATTCTATTTAAACAGCCGCATGTCTCTGTCAATGAATTGACCATGACACTTTAAAGCTATACATGGGTACTTTCAATGCTATGATTAATTTTGAGCAAAGGTTATGGAAACAGCGACAATTTGTTAAATTTGAATCACAGTGTGTGTGGTAAATTAATTTGGTTCCTCCTTATCCATACATGGTATATGAAACAGGCAATTAGACCTTCCTCACCGCATACATGCAATTTAACTTCCAATAAATTTGTTAAGTTACTTTTAGCAGGATAAATTGATTTTATGGTTGACATCAATCGCTGCAAATTCCTTTTAGTAGAAAAGAAGAATGAATTTGATCAATTACCTGCACACTGCACAATTCCATTGTGTTAATATCTAGCCATGTTACTACCATATTCATTTTTAACCAAACAAGAAAATTCTCTGTATTTTGCATTAAATCCCCTGAATTTTGGACGATGCTAAACATAATCTCAATTAATCAAAGCCCCATGCATCTGCATCTACCTAGAAAAGGGAACACCCATGCATAGACTTGTAACAGCCATGTGAACATAACATTGAGGACGTATACATGTATGTTAGATCAATCTGTATCATCCTCACAGAAGATAGATGCAACTCATCTTTTAAAAATAAAAATGTTTATGTCACGTGTTTGAACCACCTGTAAATGTCACATATAAGTTTACATATTTACATTTATCAGTGAATGACACATAAGTGTTCACATGTTTGTATTTGTCAGTGAATGTCACATATATGCATTGACTTTATATAATTGTTTACCACCCCCACCCCCCCCCCCCCCCCAAATGGCAAATATCTATCAAATGATCTTTGCTGATGCACTTATGTGTCAAATCAGAGTGAAAGATATTTTCACTTGCATATATCTCATATCCAATTTAAGTTCCAAAAACATATTGATGCTACATTTATAAACCTAATTCGCTAGTATCCACATTTACGATTATACATGTACCAGACTATATATAAAATTGTTTATCATATCTCTACAACTTCGTGAAAGTGCATTGTCGAATTTGTGGCGCGGGATCTTCGATGTCACGCCGGTGCTGTTCCTTCCATGAAAAGGTTAAATGTATATAATCTATGTCTCAATTTTGTGTGGTATGTTTGTTTGTGTTTTCTATCCCTCTTTTTCACACACTACCTGTATATATTATATCTGATATATACTACATACCGGTATATGAAGTGCCTGTGCAAACCACACAGGGGAGGTCACACTGCCAATTTTAAAAAGCATATATATTTGATATTTCTGATGAGCCATGCTAAGAAATAAAAAACCACGAATGATGTGCATATGTCCCATAAAAACTTTTAGCCTCTCTCAGTAGACTGTAAAAACTTTTAGCCTCTCTCAGCGGCAGTGGCTATTCGCCACCCAGGTGGCGAATAGTCATATAACATAGAAATCGCTATTCGCCACCCGGGGTGGCGAATAGCGTTTTTATATTTTATTTATTTGCTCCACATACGGAGAGTATGGTGATCTCGAGCATCGGGAATAATGATTGTCAGTCCTTACGCAAAAGGCTGTGAGTT